>OZ010578.1:123530042-123585042 GCA_963932145.1 Acanthosepion lycidas
CAAGCACAAGACAACTATTAGGCGTTTGGAAAATAATTACGTATTTTACCTATATGAATTATGAGAACTAACCAAGTTGAATGGTAGAAAACTGCATCTAGAATTAGTTTGTCATCCCTTCCATACTGTGTCAGGGAGCAATATCACTCCGAAATAATAATGAAAAGAAAAGGGAATTCTGTGAAACAGAAAACACCAAGTGTAGAGGGACGTTTTCGAATAACCAAGATATTGATATGCCGTAAAAACTTTGAAATATTAATGTTACAGATTTTATTTAGAAAACGAAATACAATCCTTTTTAAGCGTACAATAGATATAAGTTTATTAACAGAAAATATAGTTAAGAATATATTGATCTAAATGTTAATTTTGTCGATAACAAGACAGCATGAATGTATGGAAAGTTTACTAATATTGCTCAGAGCTATTAATAGATAAACTTAGAACAATGGCAATACGGTCAGGGCACTGAAAGATGAAGCGAGTGTGAAGTTTTAATTTAGAAGTGTGTCGGAAAATGGGTCGATCCCGTTCCTAATAAAAATATGTCAGTACGTTCTCTCTAAAAAAAACAAAAAAAACGAGAACGAACAGGTCACTAATTCTCTCTATAAAGAGCAAGGCAGAGTTGGGTTGTGAGAAGAGCAGAGTTGGATTAGAGACAGTGAGGAAATGACGTCAGAGATTGGAACAAAGCGCCCGCTAACATGTGCTGTTGATATAAGAACCGCTGCTCTTGCTACCATTAATATTACTACTACTATTACTACTATACTGAGGACGGGACATCGATGGTTGTAGTAGTTGCGCTGAGAACAGACCAAAAAGGGTTAAAACGAAGCCACCTGTCTCCTTCAACGAAATTACACCAAGTATTTTCTTTTGTTTTGTTGGTCATTGTTTATATACAAGACATTCAACTTTTAGCCATGAGAATTGTATTATTATATGTATTTTTGATGTTATATATGTATAAAAAAAACTTTTGTCCCTCTAAAATCGAATCGACTTGACCATGTTTATTTGCTTATTTGCATGTTTGTTTGTTTCTCACCCAACAAGCTTGCAGGTAGACCAACGGAGAGCTTTCGGGATTCTACGACCCGATAACTACTCGCCAGGATCAAAAAATCAAAACGTGGCTGGTGAGTGGAATCGAATCAACATTTGAAACTGGAGACTTAGGTCTAAGCTTTAATACTGGACCATACAGGACCAACGGCCGGTCTTATGGATGTCGTCGGCCCAGTGGGGTTAGGATACGGTGTCATATGGACGCCAGAGATCGCGTTACAACTGACACCGTGCGAGAGGATCGGCGTTACAATACGATAAGTCTTTCGTATGTCATTTTATAGTTTAATTGGAAAAACTTGAAAATTTGGGTTACTCGTATGAAAACCAAATATAACGTTCTACCATCTGCAGCATTATTTTAACCAGCAATGCTAACCTTTCATGGTTACAGATGATGAAAAATGGGTTTTGCAAGGTCAGTGGTTATCCCAAAATGAGAGACTACGACGAAGACCAAAAGCAAGGACTCCATATACAATTGTGTCACGTGGAATATGAAATATAACACCCATTACGAACTGATGGAACATGAAAGGACCATCACTGCAGATACCTTTGCCTATTTTTTTTTTTTTTGGTAGAATATGTAAGGTATCCTCCCTTATGACCTTATGGAACATGGAAGGACCATATCTACAGATACCCTTGCTTTGTGTTTGGTGGAATATGCAAGGTATCATCCATTACGAGCTGATTGAACATGGAATGGCCATCACTGTAGATGTTTATTGTTAGCAGTTTCATTGGGTAAACGAAGAATTACGTTTAAAGTTTGCTGTTTTAGTAAACAGAAAAGATGTTATTTTCCAGTATGACAATGCAAAGGCACACTCTGTAAAACAGACCCACCCAAATATCATTGGGGTGAGAGGTTCTTCCACATCCTCCGTGCTCTCCAGAGCTTCCACCTACAGATATTTATTTGTTTTAATCACTAGAAATGGTAGAACACTCAGAAACAACGAACATAAAAGCAGTCTATCAGAATCTTTTCGATAAATTGTCCAGTTTTCGTTAAACGCGGAATCGAAAAACTCTTCCCCCTTTGGACTGCAGTCGTTGAAAATCAAGGTGATTATATTTTTGATAAATCATATTTAAAGGAATTTAATTTAACTCGTTTTTATATTCTTTCTGGCAAAACATAATTACTTTCTGAACACCCTAATAATATTTAATTAAACTTGACTTAAATTTGATTTTATATCTTTTCTGTTAAAATATAATTAATTCCCAAACACACTAATAATAATTAAATAAATTTCACTTATATTTGTTTGTATATTCTTTCTGGTAAAACGCAATTACTTTGTGGGCACCCCAATATTTGTACTATTTAAGAAATAACTAAAATTAATGATCAAATACGGCAAATGTGGTTTGCAAAGTTTGATTATGGATATTTCTCCACGGTTGGGTAGATTATTTGAAATTAATAGCGATCATATCAATATCATCAATATTATGCAATACAGGAGATAACTAAAGCACACAAAATATCTAAATTAGATACTGAAAATTTTTTCACCAACTTGATTATGTTAGTCTTTTTGATGTATGGCTTCCACATAAGTGAAAACACTACTAGCCTGTAATTCTGTGATTTACTACTTAATATAATAAAAAAGTATATTTTGTAACAACATAGAACCCAAGTGATCAGGTACCACCACTAACCATGCCACAATCTTCTAACACCGAAAGATGGTGATGTGTGGGATTGGCAGGAAATTCTGTACAGTTATTTTCTTCCAGCGGGGCAAACGATTGATTTGAATAAATACTGCTCTCAATTAGATCAGTTGAAGACAATAATGGATAAAATGTGTCCAGAGAAAGGATTTCATATTTTATTAGGCTTACATTAGACTGCATGTTATTATTATTATTATTTTTTTTGTAACCTAGTAAAGGTTTTGGCAGCTTCACTTGTAGATTTTCTCACGTTTTCTATCTTCAACAGATATTGCATATTTGAGATTATCATTTAGTTTGGTCTTTACAGAATTCTCTCAAGGAAAAAGAATATCACTTCTCTGGAAGACTGCAAAAGTTCTTTCTGCGACAAATAAAATGTGTCGAGCAATGAAAAGTGGATACTTTACAATGATGCCAAATGAAGAGATTATTAGATAAGCAAAAGTAAACACCACTAATAATATAAAAGCCTAGTTTTTATCTAAACAAGATGATGGTTTGTATATAATAGCGTTTGAATGAAGTCCTCTATACTGATTAGTTAAATTAAAGGGAATAATAGTCCGTTTCTGTTTCTTTGCTAACCAGGTAAAAATTGTTCCAGTTTTACTGAAGAGTTATTACTCAATTTCCATATTCATCAGGTATTGCACTATTTGATTACTATTTATTCTGGTCTTTGCAGAATTGTTGTAATGAAAAGAAAACCTTGCGAGATTGCAAATGGTGCCAAAAGCAATTTTTGCTTAGAAAATTAAATATTTGTTTAGGGTGGAAGTCACTTGAAAGATTGTAAAATAGGATGAAACAATAGTTGTCATTGCCTTCAACTGACAAAGCTTATCAATTTAGAGGAGGCTAACAATTATACGTGATAAGAAAACTGAAGATAGAACACGCCGCGCTGAAGGTAGTTTCACCTAATACCACAAGTTGCTACAAAACCAAAACATTAATCTAAGAATTTAAGTCATGTTCATATGAAAATCGAGACTTTCATGTGGATGTCATGATGGTGTTGAACTAGTTCAGAAATATCTAAACTGTCAGCTGTATACAGTTGCTTTCACGGATCAATGATTAAAAATGGCTTCGACCGAATGAAACCTGTAGGTCTTAGCGACAACCATTCTTCTTGGAAATTTGTTAACTGGCGCTACACAATCACAAACAAAGAACTTTACTAAATAACAAAGCTCATCACTTGAGGATTTTCAACAACAATACTAACTAAAAGGTTTGTCTATATTTCTGAGGTTAGGTATTATAATTATTTAAATTATTTACATTGCTCGGAGTGTTGTCCTCATTATCGCCATGTTCACGACGTTTCGGCCGTTGTACGATCCGGCCTTCTTCAAGTGATAGGAATTTCGAACTGAGACCCTGGCCCTTAATTTTGAGGACACTGGGCCCAATGGATAAAAGCGTTGATTGGGTCAAGTGTCTTGACCCAAAGATTTGTGAGTTCAATACCTGGTTACGGCAGTGGTGGTGAACAAAAACTTGGAGAGTTGAGTTAAAGGGAGATAACCGAGACATGCGAATGAGGCATGGCACGTGGAACTAGAATAATCTACCCCGGTGGACAAAATAATGAGGTCAGTTTGAAATGCGCATCACCCGAAGAAGGCTGGGGCGTACAATGGTAATAAAGATGAGGACAACAGTCCGAACCCTGTAAATAACTAAAATATATAGCACATGTATTTTGAAGAGAAAATAATGATATAATCAAAATGTTGACCCTCCACACTACTTCAAACAAAAGGTTACGAAGGAAACCTCCATCAATACTGGAAAGAACCATAACAGCTGGTGGACTTGAGAAACCTATTTTTTTAATAAAAAGATTTTATGAATTTCAACCAATGGAATCACTGGCTGATCGACTAATGAATGTCGAATATTATAAGGAAACGCTAATATTACATTACTGCTGTGGTATCCTCCCTCTTAAGAGTCTATGTTAGACTCTTCCGCCTACTATAAGATTATTTGGAGAGAAAGCTTCGGGGTACAGTCGAATAGATTGTTCAACTGTCCAACTGTCTGCCTCGGCAGAGAGGAACTCGGACGAAGCTTTGCCGCAGGGCAAAGTTTCATCCGGGAAGGTAGATAGGCCCTGAACCCGTCTAGGCGGGTTCAAAGGGAATATTTTTGGCCGAGCCTACGGGCTCGGAGAAACCCACGTTAAACTCCTTGTGGGGGGACTGTTAGATATAACAGTCGCATAGATTGAGCACTATTTCATTCGATACTCTCTCCCTAGTTGTGTAATACTCTTCTGGTGTACTTACTGTTTAATATACGATATATCTGCAAATCCGGTTTTTGTTATTACTTAACCATTTACTTGGTCACAACAGCTTGGCGACGAAAGATTCGAAGGAACGGATTTCACGTTAAATCATTTAAAAATATTTTGCCAGTGTCTACAACAGTGGTGAAAAAAGGAATTCTAATCCAACTCTACGACAAGTGTCAATTACAACACTGACAATGAAAAAAAGAAACTCTTCAAAACAATAGGACTTCTACAAATTCAATTCGGTGGTCGGGAAGAAGGTTGGTGAACCTTGTTATTTTTTCCATTTCCACAATACCTTTAGAAAGGTACTTGTGCGAAAGTGAACATAATTTACCGATTTCTCTCTTCCAGGGTCGTTAACCATTACACACACGGACATTCATACAACAGCCTAGAACATAGAGTCCACCGAAAATCAACAAATAAAAAGAGAAAAGAATGAAAAAAAAACAAAAAAAAACATCTCACTTATGAACTTTGAATTAGCAGATAAGCACAAAAAGGATTTGGATTATTGGAAATTATTATCATTTAAAAAGAAAAAAAAATGTAAACATAATTCCTGTATATATCTTTTTCAAAGTGGTTGTTTCTGATTTTTTTTTTTTTTGATTTTGTTTCTTTTTTTTGTGAAAAAGGATTGAATAAGAAGTATTGTGGTAATTATAAAAAAAGACACCATATGGAGTCAGGCTGAAAAGCAGGGGGGGTGTTATGGTGTCCTCCCTCTGAAGAGTCTATGTTGGACTCTTCCGCCTGCTATAAGATTAGTTGGAGAGAAGGCTTCGAGGAACAGTATTGTTCAACTGTCGAACTCTCTGCTTTGAGCAGAGAGGAACCCGGACGAGAATTTGCCGAACGGCAAAGTTTCTTCCGGGGAGGTAGACAAGCCCTGAACTCGTTTATACAGGGCTCGGAGAACCCACGATAAACCCGGCCTTGTGCGACATACGGCCCACGTGAGTGGGGACGAGCTTTAAATATAATAGTGAATAGATTGTTCATTACTGTCGAACTCTCTGCCTTGAGCAGAGTAACCCGGGCGAGGCTTTGCCGAAGGGCAAAGTTTCGTCCGGGGAGGTAAACAGGCTCTGAACTCGTTTATACGAGTTCGAAGGGAATATTTTTGGCCGAGCCTACGGGCTCGGTAACCCACGGTAAACTCGGTCTTGTACCACATAAATCCCTTAAATATAACAGTGAATAGATTAAGCGCTAGTTCATTCGATGCACTCTTACTAGTCATGTAATACTCTTCTGGTACACTTACTGTTTAATATACGATATATCTGCAAACCTGTTTTTTTATTATTGTTATTGTTATTACTTAACAATTTATTTGGTCACAACAATTACCAACTCACAGTCTGATATTAGTTAAGACAAGGGTTAATACACGATCACTTTTTTTTGCTGACCAAGTAAACATTGTTCCTGTTTGATTGGGAGGTTTTCACTTATTCGTTGTATTCAACGGCCATTTCACTCTCCGATTACAATTTATTCTGGTCTTTACATAATTCTCTCCATGAAAAACAAATTCAATTCCTGGAAGACTACAAAAGGCACTTAAAAGAAAAAAAAAGACCAAACGTCTGAGAGAATGGATTTATCGAATAATCTGAAGAATTGCAAAAGGCAACAGAACAGAATGGTAAATATATTAGTTAAGCTCATATTTTTTATTTAATAAAATGAATGAATTTTGTAGATAAACAAATATTAGGGGCATTCAAAAAGTTGGTGGCAAAATCATGTAATAAGAAATCTAAGCAAATATTCTTATATTTTGTAGAGATGCAAAGAGCGATTACCTGTCTTTGTGAAAGATAAATTCGCGAGAGCCACGTGACGGCCGGTGAGTAACGTCAGCCCGTGGGGTGACAGACCCCAGTTGCGACATAGACCGCTAGTAAAGAGATGACGTCACAAGCCCACAGGTGTAGACAAAAGCCACCACTAGCCTGGCCGTTTTCGCTTCGGGAAATAGTGAAAGTAAAACCTTCTTGCTTTCCTCCCGTTCACACTGCTTGTTGTATTCATATGTGTTATAGTTTCTCCGAGTGAAACACATAGTGACGGTTCTGTACATATTTGGATATAATATCTTGTATGACATAGTAGGATGTAAAATCTCTTTGAGAACCGTATATTTGTTATTCTTTTCTTTCAGTCATCCTGATCCTTCCTTCCGTTTTATTAACATACTAATATATCACGCATATACTAATATACTACATACTATAATGGGGCAACCAGGAATGTTCCTTCTTTCATAGTACCTCCATTAATTTCTTTGTAGCAAAGAAAATTTAGACTAAAAACTTAAAACCTGTATAAACCGGTAGTATTTTGTAGTAATAGATTGCTCTTCACGTTAATTTAAAAACAGCCTTACTTACTGCATGAATTCTGTCAAAATTGTAGCAAGAACTAACATCAAATATACGGTAAAACTTGAAGACTTGAGATATTTATCGGCGCTTTGAGAAAAGTTTATGGATATAAACTCCTCCCCAAATCAGTAATTTGTAAATGGATAACTAGTTTCAAATAAGTGCGAGACGGCTTTGAAAAAAGTAACGAACAGATCAATAGATCGTCAACATAAAAACTTAAAAAAGGTTGTAAATCCGTTAAAAAACAAAAAAAAACAAAAAAAAATTCAATCAATCAGGTTGTGTGAAAAAGATCGATGTTGTTCGAGATTTGAGGTGACCGACGATTAACAGCAGAAATAACAGCTAACATCCAAGGAATCAGTTTCGCTCACATACTTTCATCCTTTCTGCTCGTGGGACACCAAAACTGTTGTGGCCAGACGAGCAACAGCTAAGAGCAGAATTTCCAATGGAAATTTGAAAGAAATGGAAAGAAAATCCGAAAGACTTTGTGAGACGAATTGTAAATGTAAATAAAACTTGACTTGCGAACCGGAAGACAAAACACAGTCAAGGAAATGTAATCCTAAAGTTGCAAAGGGTTGAATCAAAGTAAAAGCAAGCTGGTTAGGAAAGGTTATGACTAGTCTTTTGAGGAAGGCCGAGAACATTTAACTAAAAATTTAACAAAAAGTACTGTCAAAAATTTCATAAGAGATTAATGTCTCTGCCCATTCCTCTCATCAAAAAGTGGGGGAAATTGTGAGAATTTTGATGGGAAATCAGTAGATATCCACCTCATATTCCTGATTTGAAAATTGAAAGGAACCCATTCTGAGACCATTGATAACGTAAAACAAGGCTACTTCGACTTGGTTAAAATATCATTAACCTCAATTCTTTCGGGATTCTATAAATGTCTGAAATCATTGCTTGCAGAAGTGACTTGGTATTGATGAAACTTATGTGAAGAAATAAAGTTTATACATAAAACTGTTTTCTTTCAATTACATTTTTCTATGAACTTTTTGAATGCCACTCGTATATTCGTTTTATTATTATTATTATTATTATTATTATTATTATTTTTTTTTTTTTTTTTTTTTGATTTTTTTTTTTGACTTTTGGTGTATGCTCATTTCTTTTCGGGTCCCGACCAGAGACCTAAGGTCAGAAATGGCATCTATACATTTTCCACTGAGCAATTTAAAAATAAAAGAAATAAAAATAAATAAATAAAAAAATTATTATTATTATTATTATTATTATTATTATTATATGACCACAGACAATTCAATTCTTACTCATCTGGCATGAATTCCAATACTAAAATCATTAGCAACGCATTTACATATATGCAATAGCCTATTCTATCAATAATACTTGCATTATTTCCTGACCACTGACAATCCCTTTCTTCCTGCTTTCCAATGCATTCCTATAGTAAAATCATTAGCAACGTATTTACAAAATTACTCTGCACTATCTAGTTAACTTAATAACCAAGGGAAAATATTATTATTATTATTATTATTATTATTATTATTATTATTATTATTATTATTATTATTATTATATTTCCTTTGATTTCTGGTGTGTACTCATTTCTTTCCGGGTCCAAACTAGAGACCTAAGGTCAGAAATGGCATCATGACATTTTCCACTGAGTAATTAAAAAAACATATTTTACACAGATAAAGCCTCCATAATGTGTAGGCTGTACTTTTGAGAACAACCTTTTGTATTTCTTTATGTCATGGGCTACCAGGAATCCATTCAATGAGTCTATTGGAAACCTTTCCAACCAATCCGAGGGCTCCAACTACAACAGGGATAGTTGATGTTCTCATGTGTCAAATTTTTCAGATTTCGATTTCAAGGTCTTTGTATTTTGATAGCTCTTCAAAGAGACATTGCAGTCTGCAGGAACTGCCATATCAGTAGGGAGGCAATTATTATTATTTATTTATTATTGCTTTTTATCCTCCTTTAACTTCATTATAAAAATGAGGGTGACTAACCAATTCCTAGGCAGTGTGCTTTTTTGCGTCTTGACTCCAATTTTGGCTATTTTTACCAGCATAAGTGCTTATAAGCAAATTCTGAAATTCCTTTGCCAGATCTGTGTTTCTGCTCTCTATTTTATATCCTTTGCCGACTTCTGCAAACTTAATTTTAGATTTACATATCTATATATAAATGCATCAAAATAAATACACACACGCATTTGTAAAACTCATTTCATCGTTTGACAAAAGTGTACATATAGTAATTATAAATACAGAACAATACCAAGAAAAAATGATAATGCTATCAGCACATAAGTGATGTATATATAGATGTGTGAATCTAATATTAAGTTTTCAAAAGTGGGTATGGGTTTAACTGGACTCTTTTAGGGCAAGTATTAGGTTGTTTGGAAAATAATGTCTTAATTTAGAATCAACTTTTATTCCTGAATAAATGTATTTAAACAGGGTTTAAATAGGAACCCTGCCCACCGATACTGTCAAACTATACGCTTATTTATGCCTTTACAATAAAACTCTAAAGATTTGGACGCCAGGAAATCTTTGATTGCAATTTCTACATCTTCTTTGCAACGGAATGACTTTTGGCTTGAACATTGTCAAAATGATCAGGGCTTGGGATAGAGATCCGCAAAATATGGTGAATGTAGCAAAGTCTCGTATTCTAAGTCGATGAGTTTCTAAAGTGTCATCCTGGCGACATGTGGCCGAGCATTGTCATGAAGCAGAACTGGACCTCGTCGATTAACAATTACCGGTCGCATTTTGCTTAACTGCCTGAGCATTTCATCCAGTTGCTGGCAGTAAATTCCGACAGTGATGCCTTGGTTTTGGTTAGATTCCGGAAAGCTGTAATGGATAGCGCCAGTGGTGGACCACCAAACAATTACCATAAGCTTCTGTTGGTGCAATTTCGGTTTTCGAAAATGGTTTCTTTGTCATTGAGCCAATCATTTACGATTGTTATAAAGGAACCATTTCTCATGACAAGTCACTATTCCATCAAGAAATGGATCGAATTTGGTAGAAACAGCATCGAACTCTCTTCAAAACGTCGAACACTTTGGCTTTTCCTGACTTCATGTGGAACTCATTTATTGAGTTTCTTCACGTTGCCAATTTTCTTGAGATGGTCCGATATTCTTCAAATGCTGACACCTTTCAGAATTTTCTTTGACACGGGTTTTTTTCGACTAGTGTTTTTTTTGTTCATGTTGATTGTCAACTGTAAATGAATGTTGCCTACCATCTTAATTTTCAAGTCTTGTATCCACACTGCGGAACTTCAGAAACCAGGGGCATAATATCCAATCACAAGAGAATCCTTCCCCCATGATCTATTAATGTTGGCAACAGTTTGAGAAGCATTATGACCAAGCTCGAACTCAGGCAAAAAAAGGTAAACGCATCTCTTCATTGTTCATATTCAAGGTGCGGGGAATAGAATGTTTTAAGTTAAATTCTGAAAGCGATTGATATAAAATGAACAAAGAGGAATGGGTAATATATTTTTGTACAACTACTATAATAATATTTTAGAACACACTTAAAAGGTTTATTCTAAATTCGGACATTGTTTTTCGAACAACCTAATAAGTTAAATTCTGAAAGACAGTGATATAAGATTAACACAGACGAGATATTAATCATTAGGAATCAGTAATATATCTTTGTGAAAGAATTATGAACAATCTAATGGCAGACTGACAAATCTGAATTCAAAACTAGCCTTCAAATATCAAGTAAATAAGTTTATTTTAACGTCTGGATGTGCGGGTGGTGTAATGGATAGCGGTACAAAGAGTCGAGTTCGAATTCCGGTCAAATTCATTACGTTCACTTAGGCACAGATATACTTGGGAAAAAAATTAACCCGCTTTTGGGGGGTTGGATTTATACCTTTTTTTCAAGGGTATGACTTGTGTCTGGAAAAATTATTGTTATTCTGAAGAACTTGTTAATGGAATACTCACACATATTATAAAAAGAATTATTCTTACAATCCCAAGAATATGTTCCGGTATTAGCGTATAAAGGGTTGATAAGGGTTGATAAGCCATAAAAAAAAATCAATATTTTAATATCTGATATGATGGAGATTGCATGAAGTAACTAGTTCCTGAGTTTCTCATTAAATTACTTAAATTATTGATAAAATTAAGTTATTAATAATTGATTAAATTTAATTATTGAGTTAATGAGGAAATATCGTTTTAACTATATTCTAAAAGAGATTAATATAAGATTAACAAAGAGAACATTTTAATCATTAGAAATGAGTAATATATTTTTGTGCAACTATTACAATGATATATTAGAAAAAAGTTTTATTCTAAAATTAGAAATTATTTTCTGAACAGCCTAATGACAGATGGACAAATCTGAATTCAAAACTAACCTGAAGAAAGATTGAATCAGCCAGGCTATCCAGACACACCCACTGTTGCTACTCCCTGTTGGAAAAGACGTGGTACATCTACAATACAGGAATCGTGATCTTGATGAAAGTGCTGGCCAGTGCTCAATGTCTAGCCTTTACAGTATTTTAAATGAGTACCCGGCTTTGTGGGTGATGGATTATTTTCCACCCTGCAACCCCTTTCTTGCAGATGAAAACTTACTCACCTCTCGCTATTTCCATTAGTAATGTTCAAACGGACTATATTCCTTTTCACCAGTTCAGACCTTCACATCTAAGACCCACTATGCCATGGCCACAGTGTTCCTCATTCTTTGCATATTCTTTTAGTAAGCAGAAAGTTTCACATAGACAGCTTCTCCCGAGAGGATGTTTCCCCAGAACACTACCATTTTAATCTCTTCAAGTTCAAGATCAACCGTTATTTATCCTACATATCCTCATAATATGCAGTTCTTATCGCCTCCCTTTACAACAACCGCACTTAGTAACTCTCTATCTTGGTTGGCTCTTGGGCCTTGTATTGAGCGAATAATAGCATTAAAAAATCAGCATTTTTTAAATTTCTTTTTGTTCAAATCGAGAACTTTTTGCCATCTTCCGTGTATGTTTTGTTTAGGGTTGTTGAGCCGTGAACGAATATTTTTGCAGTATATATTACATTTTGTCTTGAAGAAATGCTTGCCTTTTTGAAGATTAAGTCAATGACTTTTCTAAAGATACATTCTAGTTTTGGTTTTGAAAGAATTTGGAAATTCTAGGAATCAAGTCCATTCTCTTAAATATGAAAGCGTTTTCAGAACATTGGTAAATTAAATTGATAATATTACATTTATTTTTATTATTTAATCATTACACCCCGAGGAAGGAGATAAAGACACTAAGGTGCAAGGGGGGCGATTGAGATTGAAAGAAACTGTTATTGAGGAGAGTGGACAATAAAAGAACACGTTTCAAGGAAACAAGATGATGTAATTTAGATTTTTGAAGATCGCAGTTGACAGGTAAGTGAAAAGTGCGAAATAAAAACCTATTAGCATAGAACTTACGGTTACATCTAGTGATTTCAACAGTAAAATGAGACCTAGCTGCCAATCTAGTACTGCGTTTAAATTCATGAAGTCGAGGTCTCAAAGATCATCAGAACAATTGTCTTGAAATGTGTATAGAAAATGGACAGGGAAACTCCATTAGGGAAATGGAAGAGTGATTGAAGCCGAGGTGCCAGGTCAGAACTAATAAAATTGCAACTGATTACTTATTTTACATGCCGTGTCCCTTCTGGACGTTGGAGATCATCATAGTTTAGTTTTATTTTATATGAAGTGTAAGGGTGATAAGATTTCTAAAATAAACATTAGTTCTCTAATATATTTTAGGCTTTCGCTGCTATGAACGTATATATATATATATACACCGTTACGAATATTGCATTTCCTGCTTTCGACGTTTATACACATTTTCAAGACTGAAATGTCGGTTTGATTGATATGTTTAACGGTATATCAACTCTTTATGGGTCATTTAATGTCGAAATTTAATTTCCTTGGGAACTTGGAAGCAATAAAAATATGATATATATTATTCTGCTTTCACAATTGAATACATGGTAGATGATACTCAGCTTTGTGCATATACATGTTTGTCTGGACATAATTACTAGAGGTAGTGATATGTGTGTTTATATTGTAGTTTTGTTGAATACAGTTTACTTTATTTCAGTAATTGTAGAATATAGATTAATGTCATGGAAGAGGTTTTTATGTTGGTTGCTTCGTACTATTTTAAATGGATTTTGGTGAAGTCACTACAATTTGTTAGTATGTGCGTATTGTTGGTAATTTTGATATAAATATGTATTGTTGGCAATTTTTTATATAAAAAAATTGTAGGATTAATGTCATGAAAGCGTTTTTTCATGTTGGTTGTTTGTTTGGTCGATTTTGTTTAGCGGCATATCAACACCTCTGGGTTATTTAATGCTGAAATCTAAATATTTTGAACACAATTTTAGGGTTTCAACTAAATATGTTTTGAACGCAATTATGTCTTCAACTACAGACAAAATGTATCGTTGGTTATTTTATATATATATAAAAGTCATTGCTGGTATTTTTACTATACAAATGTATTTTTATACTTTCATGGTGTTTTGTTTTTGTCTGTGGGTTATTTAATGTCGACAAGATTCGTATGGACAGAATATGTATTCTTTGTAACAAATCAGTTTTTAGATCAGGTTTCATTGACATTTTTTGTAAAGAGGATTTTGTCGAGAGTCAAATGTATTGCTGGTATTTTTTGTTTCAAAAATGTATTGCTGGTATTTTTTACTGTAAATGTCTATGTTTATACTTTCATAGTGTTTTGTTTTTGTTTGGCGGGGTTCACTATAACTGGGGCATAACAGGTGCTACCACTATGAATGCAAATGGATCTGAGAACAGCAGCAATTAAGAGGTGGTTCCACGCTTCTTCAAACCTCCAATCTCCCAATCTGTGGCTTTGCTGCCGGATGTAGTTTATCGTCATATCCAGAACTATGAAATGTCGGTCCCTACCATTTTCTGTCATAAACTAACTAGAGCTTAGTGCTATTTACAAACTAGAGTAGACACGTACAAGATGACCTGTTTTCTGACGTACTTTTATCTCATTTAGCTTAGTCTTAATTGCAGAGTATCATATCGAAAGCAAAATGGCGGCGCCCATGATAAATCGGCGTCGGTGTCTTTATAGTCATTATTTTCCATTAAATAGTAATTTCCTAATTTTCCTAAAACTGGCCATCGTAGTCTAGCAAGAATGCTATAACAATGTAGTAATGAAATTGCTAATCTGACTCGTTTGATTATTCTGAAAAACCAATTTTTGCTATTATAATGAAAACATGATTCAGCCAAGTCTATAGCGGCATCATGTGTAACAGGAGACTAAGGTTCAATTTTCACCTGGAAAGGCACAATCAGTTTTAGAACTTTTTTACATTAGGATAGTGAAAGATGCTTTCCTAAAGTTATGCAAAGTATTAAGAAACAGGAAAAAAGACATTAGAAACAAAGAAAACTATGTGGAACTGTTATAAAATATCAGTCCTCCTATATGGTAGTGAATGCTGGACAATCTGCTCACAGATGAAGAAGAGACATGTGGTTCTACAGAAGGATGCTGAGAATGCCATGGACTGAATATGTGAGAAACTACGAAGTTTTAGAGAAAATGGAATCGAAAATGGTAATTGTACTTAACATCAAAAGAGACAGTTGAAATTTCTAGGGCACATAACAAGGAAAGACGGCTTAGAAAATTCGACACGCGCAGGACATATTGAAGGCAAGAGGGACAGAGGAAAACTGTGCAAAACTTATCTAGCGAGCTTGTGTAAATGGTTGGCAGAACAGGGATTAGGAGAGATAGCAAAAAGACAAAATTTAGTAGGAACTACAAAGGGTGGGAAATTGTGGAGAACCGTGATCACCAATGTTTTGAAGGGACACGGAACAAAGAAGAAGAAGAAACATCTAATATGCTACAAATGTCTCTGTTAATGGTCGTTAGCTATTGGTCGGACGTTTTACAAGACCGGATGAAAGCCAATTAATGCAGCAAGCCTAGCTCAACAATGGGACCATCCTTGGCTCTCTCTCTTGATGACAACTAGGCCTGGAGATACTGCATTTAATTTAATATCATAATATAGTAATATAAACAAAATATCTACCTCTTTATTTTTTAAATTAATTAATTAAATTAATTTTCATCTGGGAAAACACAAGCAGTTTTTGGAACTTTTTATATTGGGATAGTGACAAATGCTTTCCGAAAGTTATGCAAACTAGTAAGAAACAGAAAAAAATCATTAGAAACAAAGAAAAGTGTGTGGAACCATTATAAAATATCAGTCCTCCTATATGGTAGTAAATGCTGGACAATCTGCTCACAGATGAAGAAGAGACTTAAAACAACAGAAATGTGGTTCTACAGAAGGAATACGTGAGCAACATTGAAGTTTTAGAGAAAATGAAAACAAAAAAAGATACTTATGCCTAACACTAGAAAGAGACAGTTGAAAGGGACACGGAACATAGAAGAAGAAGAAGAAGAAGAAGAAGAAGAAGAAGAAGAAACATCTAATATGCTACAAATGTCTCTGTTAATGGTCGTTAGCTATTAGTCGAACCCATTACAAGACCGGATGAAAGCCAATTAATGCAGCAAGCCTATCTCAACAAGGGGACCATCCTTGGCTCTCTCTTGATGACAACTAGGCCTGGAGATACTGCATTTAATTTAATATCATAACATAGTAATATAAACAAAATATCTAACTCTTTATTTTTTAAATTAATAATATAATCAATTAAAATAGCAATAGAGTAGCAAGAGGCGGTCAAAGTTTCATCTGCGAGAAAGGGGTCGCTGGGTGGAAAATAATCCATTCACCCACAAGACCGCATAATCGCTGTAACAGTGAGGAACATTAGACAGTGTGAATTGGGCCGCACCATATCTTGAGCTTGAAGAGGTTAAGATTGTAGTGGCCCGAGAAGTATCCACTCAGGAGTCTGTTCCACAAAGTGACAGTTTTAAGCAGGAAGCTGTTTGGGTGGAATTTTCTGCTTAGCAAAGAAATACGAAAGGAATGAGGGACACTGTGTGCGTTGGCATAGTGGGTCCTAGATGTAAAGGTCTGAACTTGTGAAGCTACAGAATAATGTAAAAATATTTCGTTCACGACTCAACAAACCCTAAACAAAATATACACAGAAAGTAGGAAAAAGTTCTCGATTTGAACAAAAAGAAATTTTTAAAAATGCTGATTTTTTTTTGTCCATTCAATACAAGACTCAAGAGCCAACCAAGGTAGACAGTTACTAAGTGCGGTTGTTGTAAAAGAACTGCATATTATGTTTGAGTTCAATTAATTTACTTCAAGGAAAAAATGTTGAAAAAAGGAAAAAAGTTATATGTGTGTTTGCAAACAAAGTGCGTTTGCGGACTTAGCTTGCTTGAAGATTCGTCTGCGTAACTGATAGGACGGTCAGTCTGTAGCAGTGGTAGTGGGCTTCTACGTAGCAGTCCTAGCTTCCCCACCCCTGGGTTGCAGGTTCGTATCCAGGTTGGGCGTCCCACATGTCGATAACAGCAGCTGCATCTCATTGGACGTCTAGGGCTTGGGTAAAGCAGTGCGTCACGTAGGGCGCAAGACATAGGTCGACAGGTCAAGGCTAAGAGCCAGTCGCAAAGGAAAGCGAAAAGGAGGCCGAATTCTGGGAGTCGGACTTTATATGGAGCTCTGCCGGGGGTACCCCATGACTTCTACAAGGGCACTGATTGGACCCTTATTTCGGCCCATTCCACGTGTGACCGTTAAATTCCAATAGTTGGTGAATTTTTAAGTTGGGTTATTTAATATCAATACTTGTTTCTTATACATAAACATTGGTCAGCTTAACACTTAAGTCTATAGGCAAACATTGGTTGACTTAATACTTGAGTCTATAAGCAAACATTGGTTGATTTAATACTTGAGTCTATAGTCAAACGTTGGTTGACTTAATACTTGAGTCTATACGCAAATATTGGTTGACTTAATACTTGAGTCTATAGGTAATCATTGGTAGATATTTTTTACTTGAGTCTATAGGTAATCGTTAGCCAGGTTTATATGAAAGTTGTCTTGTTTTAGACGATATCTTATCCCCTCTTCAGGGAATCAAATCAGACAGAGATATTTATCCATTAAATTGTGCTTGCTAGATAAACAGTTTTTTTTTTTTTTTTTTTACTCGTCTAAGGTCAAGTTGATACACACAAAGTGACACTTTGCCATAACAGACCCCACCTGTGAGATACACGCGCGCTTGCAAAGTAATTACAAACCTCCCCAGTCCTTTTGTTGCGAGTGATATAAAAAAAACTATTGTGTATTTGTCCACATAAATCATTCTTTATGCAGAATCGGCCTCGAAATAATGATTGAAATAGATTTGCTTTGCTTTCAATGGGGAAATGAATGGAGAAACTTTTAAACTGAAGATGCTGATGTAGTTTTCATGGGAGCTCAATAATAGGCTTAAATAAATAAATGAAGATAAGCATTGAGTCAATAGCTTCGTCCAACGCAAAGAAAGTTGACTCCCTGTGCCGTACTAGTAAATTTTTCTCGCCGGAGTCGATTCTTCAAATCTACAAATCAACCATTCGCCCTTGCATGGAGTATTGCTGCCATATATGGTCTGGAGCCCCTTCTGTTTGTCTCAAAGTCCTTGATAAAATCCAGAGATGGATATGCAATGTAATTGACCCTCATCTGGCATCTCGTCTGCAGTCGCTTTCTCACAGACGTGCCATCGCCTCTCTCTGTCTTTTTTACAAATACTTTCACAGTAACTGCCCCGATGAGCTGCTTTCATGAATTTAAGCGTTCAACTAGGCTGGCATCTCGCTCTCACCCTTTCACTGCCGAAACTGTTAAATGTAGTCGTCTCTTCTACTCCAATAGCTTCATGTCTCGCACCTCTCGCCCGTGGAACTCCCTCCCTTTTTCTTGTTTTCCTGATATCTATAATCTCCAACTATTCAAATGTAATGTCAATCGATGTCTCCAGATGCCTTGATCTATCCCCTATCCTTCTCTTCATCTTTTCCTCTATCACTTCTCGCTCCAACTCTGTGTAACCCCTTGCGTACTAGTGCTTGCTTGGGGTGAAACGCTAAAAAAAAAAAAAAAGCAAAGAAGGAACCCGGAAAGTGAGAAGAAAAAGCAGATGCAAATGTCATTCGGTTGCGAATGAATACGACAGACGCCTGACAAAGGCCGGAGATTATATCGACCGAAAGATTATGAAAAAAAATCAGCTACAAATGTAATTCGAACTCTGTTGCTACAATACGCCTGATATAGGCCGGAGAGTAGATCGGCTGAAATACTGTGAGGGGGAAAAAAAAAACCCACCCCCATCAGAAGACGGTGAAAACATGAAACTCGTTCGAATGGTTCTATATATAATAGTATGAATGTAATTTATTTTGCAAAACTGTATTAATTGAGAGCAGAAGAAACAGGCATTATCATTTCTCGTAGCTTGGCGGCGTCCATCTCTTCTCGGTTTGTACACGAGTGCCTCAAGTTTTGAATTCATAGATATCCTTCTCCTAGACTGGTTTTTATCCAAGGCTATAGGATCCTGTCTTTCCTGCTCTTCCCAAGAGTATATTTCCACGTAAGTGAATATAATGAACTTGACTGGAATTCGAACTCGGCTCCCCAATTTCACAATCCGAGCCTATATCCATTACTCTTTGCAGGTCGATTGGTTGATTTAATTTAGCCACATATCAACCTCTATGGGTTATTTGACGGCGAAATCTAAATATTTTGTACGTAATTTGATGCTTTCAGGATAAAGGTATGTTTTTTTAGATATATAGGGGTAGATCATAAAATGTACTGTTGGTAATTTCACAAGGAAAATGTATTTTTAATTATTTTTTTTTTAGTTTTACACTGATTGTCATTTTGGTATAAAAATATATTGTTTCTCAATTTATTATGAAAATGTACTGTTCATTTTTGTTTTAGTATTTCCCTATATGCCCATAGCTGGGACCCTAACAGGTACTACCACTCTGGGCCAGAGTGGACCTCGGAGCAATGGCAGTTAAGAGGTGGCTTCACGTTCTTCAAAACCTCCAATCTCCTGATCAGAAGTCTTGCTACTGGATTTTGTTTATATCCAGTATGATCTTTACAGGAATATATAATGATTTTCTACGAAACCAACAAATAAAGCACTCTTCTCAAATGTAAGTAGTTCACAATATTTCATAGAAACATGGAACTGGTATTACAGATATCAACTGACAGCTGATAAACTCCAGACGAAGATATCAACATTCGAAATGTAAAAATGTCCCAAAAGGGAGCCCTTTAAAAAATAAAAAATAAAACTGTCTGCTTTTCTGAGTTTTTATTTATTGTATCAAGCAAATTATAATATCAAATGAACCGCATTCATTTCTACTTTATTTTCAATCATTTTTTTGTCCTTTCAGTCCAAGCAAGGTGATAAAACCTCTAAGACGCAAGCGGTTATTGAATGTTAGAGAATATGAGAAAAAGAAAACATTATCAAGGAGAAAGAACATTAAAAAAACAGGAATTGATTGACATTGCATTTAAATTTTTGAATATCACACTGACTGGGAAGCAAGAATCCAAAAGAGAGTTCGACAAGCTAGAAGTGCGAGAGAAGAAACTGTTAGCATAGAACTTATTGTTATAGCCAGCTATTTCAAATTCATAATGTCTATGTATCAAAGAAGAAGGCTCATACCAGGTGAGGACAAGTAACATTGTAGATTCTTCTTTATCTCTTTTTAAGAATCTCTAAATATACAGCAGGAGCACCGAACCATATTTGGGTGCAATATTTAAAGCATGGACGAATGGCAAACTTATAAATATGTAAGATAGATTCTGGAAAGAAAAATTGTCTCACACGACACAGTGAAGCAATTTTCTTAGCAGTTGATGTAGCAACTGATTCTATATAACTTTTCACTTATGTCAGTCGAGAATGTAAACCCGAGAAAACGCGCAACGTGTAAGTCTCATGGAGGTTAGCATCAGCCATGCCGAGGGTGAGGGCAGAAAGGGGTCTTTCACATGACTGATAGAGAGAAATTTTGTTTTGGAGGTGTTAAAATTAACAAGCTATTCCTTGCCCCAGTTAACACCAGTCTGTAGGATTTTTTTTTTTTAGATCGGCTCTCAATTTGACCTTCTTGAACTGATCAGACTTATTATCGGAAGAGGAGTAAATGATTGTCTCATCAGTAAAGATATCAAGTTGAGAATTGGTGTCATGAGGAAGATCATTGATGTAAATTATTAGCAAAATTCATGACTTTGTTGGGTTATTTCCTTCCTCTTCCCTAATTAGTCATACACCACACTTAGCTGGTCATATGACCAATAACGTCCAGTCTGTGAAACTCCCGTCTGTAAAGGAGAGTTTTGGAGTAGCGAGAAGAAGATGCTTATCTGACACACGTATAAAAACACTGATTCTTGTGACACGATTTGCTGAATTTGTGAGTAAAACCAGACCTTTGTAACATCCACTAGCCTTCCTTTTCAGGGTCAGAGAGAAGGTATTTTAACACTTTGATCGGATGTTCGCTTTCTATATATAAAAAATAAACGTGCGTTTACGTCCTTTCAAATTCTCCCTGGCCGTCTTTATCTTTTTTATATTTTGTTTATTGTTTCGAATGTTTTAGATGAATATCTGTATCCACAGGAAGAACTATTAGGTTGGTGCAAAAATAATTTCGTTTTCTAACATATGTTACTAAGTGAGAAAACGAAATTATTTTTGCACCAACCTAATATTAAGACCGCCCTCATATATTTGGTAATTAACTTGAAAGAGTTGTAAGCTGTTTCTCAACCCGCTGGAAGGAATTGTATTTCGTGTAATGAATTCTTTTGAAATTTCCGGTCGCCTGAGATACTGGAGAAAACGAAATCGGAGAAGGACTATCCGGCCAGCCATACTTTATTTTCTTCCAAAACAATAATTTCATTTGATTTGGAATTAATACGTTTCCGTTTCACATACCAAGTTTTATTTTACACGGCATTGTGGCAGATGCCTTAATTTTAGTTTTATGGCGTATTCTTGGAGAGAATCTGGATATAAGATGTGTAGATTCGGTTTTTTGTTCTTTTTTATTTACGTTATTTGCAATCGGACTAATCTTATTATCACAACGTTTCGATCGTTGTGCCATCCGGTCTTCTTCAGGTGTTTGGCGATCCGGGAATCCTGAGTATTTTTATTTAATCAACGGGAGTAGATTGAAATTCCCTGAAAGTTTCGCCGATCGATAGACACCTGAAGAAGACCGGAAGGCAGAAAAGCTGAAAAGTTGTGATAATAATAACAAAAAAAAAAAAAAAAAAGAACACATTTCTTCTTCTTCTTCTTCTTCTTCTTCTTCTTCTTCTTCTTCTTCTTCTTCTTCTTCTTCTTCTTCTTCTCCCCCCCCACCGTATTCTACTTCTGTCGTATTCTTCTTCCATCCTCCTGTCTTCAATTTCACATGAATTTCCCTTGAGTCTTCACTATTTCGTTAGTCCGACTGCATATAATGTTAATAATGATTAATTAATTATTCATACACCGAAGTGTTTTTTTTTTATTTTCCCTACATTTTTTTTTTCATCCCACAATTTGTAGCTTGTCGAACGTCATGTAAAAATGTTTATTTCAGCTTAGAAAGATGACTTTCAAAGTGTTATTTTATTTTTAAATTTATTTTATTTATGGCCGGCAAAGTATCGGATTTTAAAAAAATAGCAGATCCTTTTTCACGCGTTGATAAGCAGTTAATGCAGCCTGCGTGCGTGCGCTAACCCAACACGAGGCTTGGACTTCGCTGACATATTCCATACGCTCCAACACACACACACACACACACACACACACACACAACACACACACACACAACACACACACACACACAACACACTTTCATACAGACGCACGCACTCTGTCTCCCTCTATTTCTCTCTCATACAGAGACACACACATACAAATGTATGTACGATGCAAAAATGATTTATTAAAAAAATTGTAACAGATTGACGGCCTTTTTTGATTAATTTACGTTATTTGTATTCGGACTACGTTTCGGCTGTTGCGCCCTTCTTCGGTGTTGGTAACCTACAAGGAATTCTGAACAGGGCCCTTTATAATCTACGGTGCCAGACTGCCATTCTTCGAAGCGAAGGTCTAGTTATTAGTTTGCCCGACCCAGAAATAGAACTCTCAATGTCTATATCACCAAATTCACAAGCCAACACTTTTATTCACTAGGCCATTCTCCTGTATAAATGTTTGATGTATTGAACTTAGTGCCATCCAAGTGAACTTAAAACCTAACCTAGCCGCTGATTAGATTGCAACTGCAACTGCTGTTTGTCATACTTTGACTGTTCATGCTGTCGATGTTTTAACTGCTGCCGCTGCGGTTGCAGACTTGCTGTCATTTGTCTGTCTTTATTAGCGGCCCCCATATTGTATTTATTTGTATGATAGGCCTACTAAGGAGTGCAGCATTTTAACTTCATTCCAAAGGGGCTGATGACTACCACTTTCCTTCCTTACATGATCAGACATAACGGATTTCATTGTTTCACCTCTCACTACGGCTTTTCGATGTTTCTCCAATCTTACTTTTACGGGTGGCTTGTTTCACTTTTATATTCTCTGCCCCAACTGTATGGAATCGAGTACACGTAATTATTCTGTAAAGTGGAACTGCTTCTGAATATTCTGATGTTTCACGGTGCGCAGGTCTTCTGAATATTTCCGGTAAACCGTTGATGCAATGTAGATAGACTGTGGCAATCGGACAATCTGTTCCTACCTGATTTTATGTTTGCTGGATAGTTGCCATTCTGAAGGTTACGTTTGATACTGATAATTTCTTGATTCTTGTTGGTATGTTGGAATGTACAGAGCAACCTCGTTTCTCGAACGTTTCACACGTCGAACAAATCGGTTTTCTAACAACATATTGGAGATGAAAATGCTTCGGTTATCAAACAAAATTTCGGTTCTCGAACAACATTGCCGAGCCGAGCCGAGCCGAGCCGAGCCGAGCCGAGCCGAGCCGAGCCGAGCCGACCGGACCGAGCCAAACCGAATAAATCCGATCGGAATCATTTCTTAGTCGACCGCCGTGTTGTATACATTCGTGTGTTATGCTGTGATTTTCTTTTCCAATTTTATTGTACTGTGCCTTTTTTTCTCTTCATTAATCTTCAGTCATGGTTCCAAAGAAAGCTAGCAGTGATACTGGTAAACTAACAAGAAGAGAAAAACAATTGTTGATGTTATTGTCTCTATGATAATGATATTATCTCTTCCTATTCAGTTTCCTGTGGCAAAAACAACGATCTATACTATTCTTAAATAATGAGACGATCCTGTCTTTCCTTCCTCTTTTCCAAACAATAGCATCTCTTTCCGTCCCCTTTCCTCGTACACCATCAACTCTCCTACTTACAGGTACGGTAAATTTAAAATGTTCGTCTATATTTTATCTGTTTAATATTTGGTTTATTTGTTTTGTTTTTTTTTAGATTTAATGATTTTCATTAGTTTTATGTATAAACTTGTGCAAAATTACTGTTGCTGAAGTTTAAATAAGCAATCATCTTGGGACCAGGAACGGATTAATCCATTCTAGTGGAAAATAGAGTCTGTTTACGAACATTTCGGGTTACGAAAGAGCTTCAGTAACGAATTAAATTCGTGAACTGCGGTTCCACTGTATCTGAGTTGCAATTTATGATTTTCCCGTTGCTGTAGGCCTCGAACGACCCCTTTCTTAACACTGTATGATTGGTGGGGATTGAAGTTGAAGTTATCCAGTAAAAGTTGGCTTGTGATATACGGATGTTTTTGACCCATTCTCTGCGAGTTATTAGTACATCCAGGAAGGGTAGCTGATTATTATTTAACTTTTTCTATTGTGAACCGGGCCGAAGGTCTTGTGTTCTCACGTTCCAGTAGTATTTGTACAGCTCTCTGGTTCGACCAGAGTAAGGTTTTGTTCAACCTTTACAGCGAGTCTCTACTAAGAGAAGAACCTGTCCTACCGGGATTTATTATTGGTAGTCACGATCTCAACAGCATAATATACACATATGACACTGTGTTAGTAAACACAGGAAAAAAATCTCCGTGGGAGCTCTGAAACAAGGATGTAAAGGAAAGCAAGAAGAAAGGACTAAACTTCAATTGTAAGAAAGTAGGAAGAATGATCGATAGCAAGAACAACCGTCCAAAATTTGATATGTGGATTAGAGATATTAAAAATCAGGCAAGTATAGAAAATTTAAATGTCAGGAAAGTGATATAACAAAGGACTAAAAATACGACATCGAGATTCGAAGGCACATTTAGAATAGATAAAGAAGCCTTCCAAAAGCTAAGCAAAGTATTAAGAAACAAAAAAATTTTGTTCTAAACAAAAACAAAAGCAACAAAGAAAGGAATATTGAACTGCAATGTAATATCAATTCTCCTATATGACAGTGAATGTTGGACTGTCTCCTCACAGATGAAGAGGAGAGGAGGAAACGGAGATACAGTTCTTCAGAAGTATGCTGGGTAAACAATAAACAAAATATGTGAGCAACGAGGAAGTTTTAAGGAAAATGGGAAAGAAAAACAAAAATTTTTTTAATGAGAATTAGAAAGAAAAAGTTTAAATGAAGAAAGAGGGTTTGGAGAATTTGACATACACAAGAGATACTGAAGTCAAGAATAAAAGCAGGAAACAGCAAGTATCCTATCAAACAAGCTTGTGTAAATGGGTGGCAAAAGAGAGACTGGGAAGTAGACAAACATTAGTTAGAACTATGAAGGATAGGAAGTTGTGGAGAGCCATTCATTTGAGTTTTGTAAACTCTTATTCTAAAAGTTCATCTTTTTAGTTTATATTGCAATATATGATGACCATACATACTTTGAAGCCGCTATCAACCGAATAAAATTCTCAGACCTGCTCCTCCTCCTTCTTCTTCCCACGTCCTTCTTCTTCTTCTTCTTCTTCTTCTTCTTCTTCTTCTTCTTCTTCTTCTCACCTCCTCCAACCTTTTTCGTCTTCGTCTTCTTCTTCGCCTCCTAATTTTGCTCCTCCTTCTTCTTCCCCTTCTCATCCTTCTTCTTCCCACGTCCTGCTTCTTCTTCTTCTTCTTCTTCACACCTTCTTCTTCACACCTCTTTCTTCTTCCCACCTCCTCCTCCTCCTCCTCCTTCTTCTTTTTCTTCTTCTTCTTCTTCTTCTTCTTCTTCTTCTTCTCACCTCCTCCAACCTTTTTCGTCTTCGTCTTCTTCGCCTCCTAATTTTGCTCCTCCTTCTTCTTGCCCTCCTCCTTCTTCTTTTCCTTCTTCTTCTCGCCATGTCTGTTCAGAGCAGCACCAAACATGTAAAAATTTTGTAGGCATTAAATAAATAACTGAATAACTGTTCAGGAAGTGGGTAATCCTTGCTCTCCATTACTTCCTATACTTCGTAGCCGTAAGTGAAACTTACTACTCCCTCCCACCAATCCCTTTTCTCTCATGCATAAGCTCGTTAGGTAGGTTTGAATCACGTCCTAAGATGCAAGTTCGGCTCACGTTCGACTCACGTTCGACTCACATTCCGAGATTCGATAATGTCACGTAGGAAAATACGAGTCACGTCCTAAGAATCGATTTTGAGTCTCGTCCTCAATTACGTGTTTGGTGCTGCTCTGAAAATGTATGTTTGAGTCACGTTCTAAGATGCGAGTTTGGGTCACGTTTTAAGCTGAGTCCCGAAATATCAGTCTTATGTTCCGAAATTACTCTTGTTGTTGAACCAAGATGCGAATTCCAGTGACGTCGTTAGAAGCTGTGGGTTTGATTGGTTTGCTTTGCTTTGTTTTACGGCATATCAACGTCAATGGGTTATTTAATGCCTACAAAATTTTTATTTCTGGTAACATTTTTTTCTAAAAATCTGTTTCAGCACAACTTTTTCCTTCAAATATGTTTGATAATATTTTTTTTCACAAAATATATAGCTAGTAATATTTTTTTAAAACTGTATAGCTGGTAATTATTTTTTTTCAAAAATGTATTGCTGGTAATATTTTACAAAGTATTTCTAGTATTAAAACTCATTTTTACACTTTCATAGAGTTTTGACCTCTTGTTTTTGGAGGGGGTAACTATTTGCTCATAACTAGGACTCTAACAGGTGCTACCACCCCGGGTCAGGGTGGACCTGGGAACACCAGCAATTAAGAGGTGGTTCCACGCTCCTCAAAACCTCCTTACCAGACGCCTTGCTGTTGGACATAGGTTATCGTCTTGCCCAGGACGCGGATGTAGGACGAACTGTGGGTTTGAGGTTTGAGAAAGATTTGTCTGGTTTACGACTTAAAGTACGAGTTGAAGTTACGCCTGAAGCTACTTACTGCCTGAAGACTATATCGGCCAAAACTGATGAAATGAAAAAAAAAAATAAAAAGGAAAAGGAAAGACATTTCAGGAACAATTATGTAACAAATTAATTTTATATTTTGATATTGCCAGAAAAAAGTCAAATAAACTTTTTGTAACGACTGAAACAGAAGCTTTTATATATTGTATCATATTATGTAAATATCAAAATAACCTCATGTACTTACTTTTCTTTGTTTATCACCAGAACACAACCCTTCCTTCTCCAAAGATCCTCGAAGTGGTCGATATCAACCTCTGGGGCTCTATGCGCCATGTCCTTTCAGGACGTAGGCGATCATGGCTCTCCACCTCCTTCTATCCCTTGCAGCTCTCACAAATTTCCTTCCCTCTGCTTCCGCCCCCAGACCACGTCCTGTCATCCACTTGCTTAAGCCCGCCAGGTATGTCATGCGTTGCTTTCCCTTATCTCTTTCCCCCTCTATTCGACCTGTGAGTATCAGGTTCTCCAGGCCCTCCTTCCTCATTATGTGTCCCAGAAACTTCAGCTGCCTCTTCCTGATGTTAAGTATAAGTCTCCTCCGTTTTTGCATCCTCACTAAGACCTCATCGTTGTTCACACGCTCGGTCCATGATATCCTTAGCATCCTTCTGTAGAACCACATCTCCGTCGCCTCGAGTCTCTTCTTCATATTTGAGGTAATCGTGTAACATTTGCATAAAGAAGGTACAGATGTCACCTAACAGCTCAGTATTCTTTTCTTTGTTACCAACGAAAACCTCCTGTCTTGTAATACTCTGCCTAGCTTTTGGAATGCGTCCTTGGCCATCCCAATACGTCTACGGATCTCAGTGTCGCACATATTGTCCTCTGTCAAGACGGTTTCCAGGTATTTAAACTTCCGCGTCTGCTTGATTTTAGTGTTCCCGACCTGCAAATCACATTTCGGGCTCATCCTTTTACTGATGACCATGTATCCTGTCTTCTTGTAGGCTATGCTTAGTCCCTTCTTCACACTCTCCGTCGCTGCCTTCTGTAAAAGATTTTGTCATTTCTTTTCCGTGTCTGCTATCAGCACTGTGTCATCTGCATATCTTATGTTGTTAAGATTGTGGCCGCCAATGCTAAATCCCAGTAGGGTTTCCAACTCTCTCAGGATTGCCTCGCTGTACAGATTGAACAAGTCGGGTGAGAAGATTCATCCTTGCCTTACGCCCCTTTCTATTTTTGTATATTCACTGAATTCGTTCCCTATGCGCATGCATGCTGTTTGCTGCCAGTATAGGTTCTTGATTATTCTGATATCTTTCCTGATGGAACTATGTCTTCTTAATTCCTGTTCTTTTATTGTTCTCTCTCCTTAATAATGTTTTTCCTCATATTCTCTAACACCCAGTAACAGCTTGCGTCTTAGTGGTTTTATTGCCTTGCTTGGGGTGAAATGAAAAAGAAGAATATTTTTCACATGTGCCGCCATGTTTGTATTTAATAACATCACTTGCTTACAGTAACATTTGCATCGACGATATATTTTCTATTTTCAACTTTGAACTATTATAGTTTGATTATCTTTTAGTATCGTCTACTGCTTACTTCTGCAACATCCATTTGTTCATATTCCAGACAGACAGAAGATAACTGCCGTTACACATTTCCATGGCAGACGATTTAGAAGAGTAATTTCAATGTGGTACATATACGAGTTGGACGAATAATAATATCTCTTGTTTGCCGAAGGCATTGACACACTCAACGAACAGCATAATTTGAATGAAGAAAAATACAAACAGGACACATTATCAATAAGTGCGTTTTATAACAATGGCGTCGTTTGGTTTGAATTGTTTTACAGCATATCAACCTCAACGGGTTATTTAATGCCGGCAAGATTTTTAGGATTGGTTCGTATGAACAGAATATATATTATTTGTAAGAAATCAGTTTGTTGTTTTTGATTTGGTTTATTTTGTTTTCAAAAATGTATTGCTGGTAATACATTTTTTTTTCAAAAATACTTTGTTGGTAATACTTTTTTTAAAAATATATTCTTGGTAATATTTTTACAAAAATTTATTGCTGGCAATACTTTCTTTGAAAAATATATTGTTGGTAATATTTTTTCAAAAATGTATTACTGGTAATGTTTTTTTCCAAAATGTATGGCTGGTCATTTTTTTTTTCCAAAAACCTATTGCTGGTAGTAAAACCTATTTTTAAACTTTCATAAACTTTTGAGGGGTTAACTATTTGCCCATTGCTGGGACACTGAGAGGTGCTACCACCCCCGGTCAGAGTAGACCTGAGAACATCAGGTAGTTCCAGGCTCCTCAAAAGCCTCCTGATCAGAGGCCTTGCTGTTGGATGTAGTTTATCGTCTTACCCAGGACAGATAACAATGGCAAAGGAAAGCCTATATACAGAACCTGTGTAAGGGTCTCGTACTCCTTTCAATCTATGATACGCATTCACAAATCTATGATACGGGCCTCCACTCTACTATATTTAACTTTTTATGAGGTAGTATTACTATAAAATATAGATTTTATTGTAACCTAATAATGTACAATAATGGATCATCTATACAAATAAATGTCAATGTCAATGTCAATGTGTCGCTCTATTTCAACTTGACTCCTAGAGACCATAGCCCAACATATACCATTTTGGAATCAAGCTGACTGCATGAGAAAATTAAAAACATTCCGGGATCTGGACCCGCAATCTTGAAATTTTGAGTTCTCAAGTTTTCATTACTGCGATTGTCATCGATAATAATTCTACGTGTTTTTTTTTTGTTTTTGTTTTTTTCCGGCAAATTTTTTGTACGATAATTTTTATAACTTGGAAATAAATTTGGGAAGAATTGAAATTAATTGAAAAATCCAGCCAACGTCACCTATGAACTAAAAATAATTTTTTGTACGGAAAGTAAGGACCTACGTACATCAAACTGTCTTTAAATTAAGTGGCGTCAGTAGAATTATCGCTGAACTTTTAAGAGGTAAGCTTAAATATTTATGCAATACTTAAATGCAGCGATGAATTTTGAGTTCTTCTGTAGTTTATTGTTGCCTATCGCATACGGCAGCAGTATGCCTCGCAAAAAGAAATCTCCGCCAACAGAGGACCAGATTGCAGTCAAAAGAGCCAAGGCTGCAACGAGGAAAAGAAAGACTCGTGTAAATGAGATTCCAGATCAAACAGCAGCTAGTAGAGCTACCAATGTTGAGAATATGCAAAGACTTAGAAACTTTAAAACACCTGAACAAGACGATGGCTCAACCAAGAACCCTCACTCCCCCACCCTGCAGGAACTGGCTTAATTGCCGGTCGATAGGGCAGCTTTTAAGCTAGTATGAATATAGTTGAACAAATCACCTATATCTTTATTCCATTCTTGGATTTTATGCAGCCTGTTGATGGGCATGTTTTTTATCCTGTTCTCTTATTTTTCATGCATATCTCCTTTATCTGGGATTCTCATTCTTTCTATTTTTGCACATATTTCGTTGAGTCATTCCTCTTTAGCCTGCCTGCATTTTTTCCTTATTTCTTTGTGTAGTGTTCTATATTCTCTTTTTTGTTTTGGCATTGCATCATGTCGAGAATCTCATTTGTCATCCATTTGTTTCTTTTTCATCCTTTTTCCTTTGGGATGATCTCGTTTGCTGATAAGTTTGGTTATGTGGCTTATTACGTAGAGTGTCCAATGGAGTTTACGTTTGTCTGTGCCTGGTTTCTTAGACAGTTCTATGAAAATAGATCTGCTTAGGTCTTCCGGTATGTCACCACTGTTGTAGATTTCATTTATTTATTTCTGTGACCTTGTCTATGCCAAAATCATCTAAAGCTACCAGCATCTCTATTACAACTCCATCTGGCCCTGTCACTTTGTTTCTGTTCAATTTGGCCAGTGCAACTTCTACTTTGGTTTTTAATATTTCTGGTCTGTTGGTATTTCTGTGTATTGCCAGTTATTCTCATTTGTTGTACAGGAGTTCTTCACTATATTCATTCCATCTTTGAAGTCCTTTTTCAGTCTCTAATATCAGCATTCCGTTCTTGGATTTTATCAGCTTGTTGATGAGCATGTCTTTTATCCTGTTAGTTCTCTTATCTTTTTATGCATATCTCCTTTATCTGGGATATTGATTTTTTCTATTTTTGCACATATCCCGTTGAGTCATTCCTCTTTAGCCTGCCTGTATTTGTTCCTTATTTCTTTGTGTAGTGTTCTATATTTTGTTCCTTGTCTTGGCATTTTATCTCCTTTTCATCAGAATCTCATCTGTCATCCATTCATTTTTTTTGATTCGTCTATTTTCCTTTGGAATGATCTCGTTTGCTGATGTTACTAAAACTTATTTTACTGTGTCCCACTTTGAGTTTCCATTTTGTCCCTCGCATCTGCTTTTCACAAAAGTCCATATATTTCTTCTTCAGGTTTGGGTCGTTCAAGAGTCTGCCGTATTGCAATTTGGGTCCTGCCTTACCGGGCGAGAGATCAGTCCCGAGGAATTTTATCCACTTTACGCTGTTTATGCTAACAGTCGCTGGATGACGGTTAGGTTACACCTGTTGCGCATGTCGTTTCTTATCGGACGAGGGATCAATCCCAAGGCAATCTTAAATAAATGAACAATGTTTTGCGGCAATTTTGGGCATAAACATTATGGATAAAAATTAATGTATTTTATATAGTGTTTTTTTTTTTTCGAAACAAATGAGCAAAACAAATTCACAGTTTCGGACGAAATAAAAAAAAAACAGAATTTCGTCGAAATCTGCGAGAAGTTTTCATCCTTAGTCAGTTGTGCTTAGTTTAATTTGTAACGTATATAAATGTAAGTAGAAAAATGTATATATTGATAAGACAACGAAGTTCACAAAGTACTATCCCCCAGGTCGGGAGGTTCGAGGGTTGTACGCACCGGCATTGCATTCACAGGTAGTGTAGACACAAAGTTAAAGTAGAATTGCTCAGTTTCGTAAAAAAGAAGGGTTCGCTTTTGAAATTTGTGTTGCAAGTTCGAGTGAAAAATGTCATAAAAAAAGATCATGGCGCACGATATTAAAGAATATTATCCCAGAAGATGAAAGTCACATGTGGCGTTTCTTTAGCGCAGTAGATTTATTAGATTTTGCTAAAATGTCAGTCATTTCTTTCAAGGAATCTTTTACCTTCCGCTCTCCTGTCTCGACTTGAAAGGGAAGTCATCTTCCAACGAAACGACGACTCTAAAGAGACTTCGATACGACCCCAGTTTAAGAAGAATAAAGTTTGCATAATGAAGTAGGCTTCCAAATCGCCTTGTGCAAATTAATTGAAACAAACGCTTTAGTTTCCTTTCTTTCACCATACGGTCAGTTTTAGACCCACGGGAGTGACAGTGTGTAATCGATTTTTATTTTTATCTCAGGTTAGGTCATTTGCAGTGGTGTGCAGTAATATGAGTCTATTTTCGGGGTGTATAATGAAATTTGTTTGCGCTTGAAAAAATTGCGTCATCCATGATTAAATCAGATTTGTATCACGCCCAGACACTATTTATCAACTGTCGATTAGTTGTCCTACGGCCATTGTTTGCGATGGGCGTTACTCCAAGGAAACTTACGAAAATGTGTAACGCTGCAAGAACACACTGGCAAGACTTAACAGTGAGCAAATCAAAGTACTGATGACTGGCCCGGAATTCTCCTGATTTAAATTCAATGGAGAACCTGTGGTCAATCTGCAAGGATCAACTTCGTGGGATGGACATACGAAGTACTAACATGTGCACTGGGTGATGTTTCATTGGAAAAATATGAAAAGAAGTAAATAATAACAGAATTGTTCGTTTTGTTTCAATTAATTTGCACAAGGGTGTATAAGGAATCCCTCGTGTTTGAACGATTAAGAGCGACTCTGCGTAGAAGACTGGACGAAAATACAAGTCAACTAAAATACAAGCGTTATCGAAGGTTATAGAAAACATCCATTAACAGAAATCAGTGACAAATTAGCTGAAGCGGTCAAAGTCATTATAATAAAATGTTGATCATTGTGGAAATGCAATGATTAGTTTTCAGACATTCCCCAAGAGTGGCCCACGCTTGAAACGTCCCTTCAGGTGTATATTATCAAAAAGTAAACTCCTTAACCAATGGACAATGGGTAATTCGAACGCGGGTTTAATGGTCGGAACAATAACCCCTTAGCCGACATGACAGACACACGTGAAGATGCTTTAGATCGGCAGATAATGTAAAACTAACCTCGACTGAGAGGAAATTTGAAGTCGTTAAAATGTCAGTCAATTCTTTCACTAAATCTTTTACTCTTTTTCTAACCAGTTTAGACCAGGTAGTCGATTCGCTTTCCAACAGGACAACGCCTTGAAACATACTTTGAAAACGACCTTAGAATGGTTTAGAAGAATAAAGCTAAGATAATGGAATGGGCTTCTTAATCGCCTGGATGAAATTCAATCGAACATTTGTGACATGAATCGAAATTTGCGAGTATTGGAATTAAAATGGATTACTGGAAGCAATCCTAGAAGGAACAGAAGAGATACACCTTACTTTGGGTGCCTTGTACTCAGTAAATATAAGAAACTTGCTCATTGGCCAATATTAAGTCAGTATTGGTGACATCATAAAGAGTGAAACACGAATGGACGGTCCTTTTTTTGTCGTTTTACATCCACCAGGCAGCAATGCACACAAAATCTAAAGGAAAATGTTGTAGAAAATCGAATTTATATCCATGGATTTTTAAAAGGAATTGTATAAAAACAATATCAATCGTCATCTTATATTTCTTTTAACGCTATTTTTTTTATTGTTCCCTCCCCGCCTCTCTTAGTAATTCTTTGTATCCAAAGCGCTTCTGTCGATTTGACCGGGATGAAATGATTAAAAAGGAAAAGAAATCTGCAAGTCTCTTCTTTTTTAGTAAGCAGCAGGGATTTTTTTTTAAAGCCCTGATGATTTTAAATAAAAAGAATGTACAATTATTTTTTTTAATTCCGGATTTAATTAAATTATTATGTTTGATGGCATATAAGAACCTTCTTTTAAACACACACACACATACACGCATACATACACACACAGAGAAAAAAGTGCTTCCAAAATATCACCCGGGTCTTATAAATGAAGCTGAGGCATTTTGAATGGTAATAATTACCCAGATTGCTACTAGTGGTATTTAACCTTTAGTCAATACAATACTGTAAATATAGATAAATGAGACTCTTCGACGATGAGCGAGAAGTGTAGCTGTTAGCGACTCAAAAGCAGAAATTCGCGAGTCGAGTTCAAATTCCGACCGAGTTCTTTCCATTCGCTTTCGGGCTGATATCCTTGAGAAAGTTGTGAATTCATTTCTAACCCGACCAGAAGGGTAAACCGACCTCTTTAGCCTTGGTTGACAATTAGATGAGGACACTATAAGAAAATTAAAAAAAAAACAAAAAAAAAAACACCAATTCCTCAGGAGCCTGGACGCTCGTGGGATTGTGTCGGTCCGTAAAAACGCGCAATGACTAAAATTCCTAAGACATATGAGTGCGCAATCTGTCGCAGGCGGAGATAGCGTCTACTTTTGACAATCTTAGATACTAACCAATATTGTATATTATTCGAATATGAGTTTCCTTATTGTCATTTTTTAGTCAGTTTTCTCGGGTCTTCCTCAGGTATATCACACCGGTAAACATTGGAGAATTTTATGTCATCCTTTCTTGATACATCCATTATCTATTGAGTTATTGAAATAACAGTACGGGAATAACCACGAAAGATTAATCAGCAAGTAAGAACAATATTGATTTTGTTATGATTTCGATGATTATTCACTTCGTCGGATAAGACTACAGATGACTTACATGTATGCTTCTCGGAGTTTCTTTTTCTTGTTTTCGCTGAAAAGTCTGGTATTAAAATTAGAATCAGGATTGCCTAATCAGAGTTCAAACTAGATAATGTAAATATATCGGTTGGCAAGCTTACAATATGGACAATGTTCTAATACAAAGGTCGGATATAAAACAATCAGTTTACTACTTTCGATGACCCATGTTTATGGAAATGACGTAATAAAAAAATAAAGAGTGATGGCTGCGTTCTTATTGGAGACATTTCGCAATTCTTTTTTTTTCTTCTTCTTCTTGTTTTTGTTGTTCTTCTTCTTATTCTTCTTCTGTCGTATTCTTCGTTTTTTTCTTTTTCCTCTTCTTCTTCTGTCGTATTCTTCGTCTTTTTCTTTTTCCTCTTCTTCTTCTGTCGTATTCTTCTTCTTTTGTCGTATTCTTCTTCTTCTTCTTCTGTCGTATTTTTCCTCTTTTTCTTCTTTTTCACTGGTATTCTTCTTTTTCTTCTTGCTCTTCTTCTGTCGTATTCTTCTTCTTCTATCGTATTCTTCCTCTTCTTCTGTCGTATCCTTTGTCTTTTTCTACTTCTTCTTCTGTCATATTCTTCGTCTTTTTTCTTCTTCTTCTTTTTCTTCTTCTTCTTCTTCTTCTGTGGTATTCTTCCTCCTCCTCTTCCTCCTCTTCTTCTTCTGTCATATTCTTTCTCTTCTTTTTCATAGGCGATTATGGATTTCCACAACTTTCTGCCTCTTAGCAATATTTCTTCCTTTGCTAAGGTTCCCGTCCCCACAGTCAAGCCATCCATTTACACAAGCTCGTCAGGTAAATGGTTCGCTGAATTACCTTCTCTCTCTTGCCTTCAATATACCTCCCCCCACCCCGTAAGCGATAAGTTTTCCCAGCACTCCTTCCTCGTTATGTGTCCAAGGAAATTCAGCTGCTTTTTCATGAATTTGAGTATCATTGTTCTTTCTGTTGCCATTTTCTTTACGGCTTGCTTGTTGATTACTCGCTTTGAACATTAGAATTAACATAATTCGCTAACCATAAAAACTCGCCAATTGGAATAGAAGAGGCATCATTAATTAATGTAATATTAATTGTTTGTTCCCCGAGGAAAGCAGTTGCAACAAGCGCTGACATATAACTTTTCTTTACTATGTATTTTAAACCCAACGTACATAATGGATTACTCTTTATCAACTCACTTCAAGCAAGGGAATAAAGCCACTAAGACGCAGGAGGTTACTGAGTGCGAGAGAATATTAGAAAAAGAAAACATTATTAAGGAGAGAGAACAATAAAAGAACAGGAATAAAGAAGAGAGAAAAATGAATAGAAGAGTCAAACATTGCTTAGAGTTACAAAGATCAGGAAGTTGTAGAGGGCCATAATCGGTAAAAGATACATCCTCCTATATAACATTAAATACTGTACAATTTCATGACAGATGAAAAAGAAAATTGAAGTGTTGTGGTTCTACAGAAGTTTGTCGAGAACACTATGGATGGAACACATCAACAAGGAAGAACCTCTGTAGAAAATTGAGCTTAGAAAGGCAATCATATTTAAAATCAGAAAAAGCAGTCGAAATTCTTGGTACGCATTATGAGGATAGACGGCGTAGAAGATTTAATACTCACAGGGCATATTTAGGAAAGAAGCGTTATAAGGAAACAATACACAACTCACATAATATATTTGATTTTCTTTTAATCATTTCAACCCAAATAAGCAATAAAGCCACTACGACGCAAAGAACAATAAAGAAAAAGACTTGAGAAGAGAAGATAACATTGTATTGAAGATCTAAGTTAACTTGAAAGCAAGAAGCCAGAAGAGAGTTCCACAAGCAAGAAGTCCGAAAGAAGAAACTATTAGAATAGAACTTACGGTTCAATCTAGCTATTTCAATTGTAAAATAATGAGATATTGCCGCCAATCTAGTACTGCCTTTAAGTTCATAAAGTAAAAATGCCAAAGAGGAAACTCATCAGGACAATTATCATGAAAATATTTATAGAAAATGCTTAGGGAAGATACGTTACGGCGGTGGAAAAATGACTGAAGCCGGGATGCCTGGTCAGACCCAATAATATTGCAGATTATTCTTTGTATTTTATCAAGAAATCTTCAAATTCATAGCAGAAGCGCCAATCCAGATGTGACAGTAATATTCATTGCGTCGACGAATGGTGCACATATAAATATTTAATATAGATTCTGGCAAGAAAAATTGTCTAGCACGACACAGTGAATCAACTTTCCTTGTAAAGAGAGAAGAAATATTTTGGTTTTCTACACTTTCCAAGGCCCACATTAGGCATGTGTATATCCGTTATATACCAATACCTTAAAACAACTGAAAAAGGGACTAGAATAAGGCAAAGAAATTAATTCCAAAATGAATTTCGCCTGAAAACATTTTATATCCAGCACTAGAATATACAAATTTGGTATACGCAATATATATATATATATATATATATATATATATATATATATATATATATATATATATATAATGAATACAGAATCCTTAAAAATTCATCAGATCAGGTTGTTATTTATTTGGTGGACCTCATGTCCATACTGATCTGAAGAAACGGACGTGAGGTCCACGAAATACATTATAACCTGACTTGATGGATTTTAAGGACTCTGTATTCATTATTATATTGCTCTGCTCTTACATTGAGCTCTCTTTGGATTGATATCCTCCTTGGAATTATCCCTACTAATCGTCAACTGATATATATATATATATATATATATATATATATATATATATATATATATATATATATATATTGCATAATGCTGGACAGTGGTGCATTGTGGGTAGCAAGGTCTATTGTATTCTCATGACAGTTATCGGATGTGGTGTAACATTTATGTTTCAAATTATTCTAGAGGCTATCGGGTAGAAAAAATTGTGGATTCGAATGCGGTTATTTGTAGTTATTTTGTTGTGTTGTTTGTTAATTTTTTACTCATTCGTAATTTGTTAATCTGTTTAATATTTATCTAATTGTTTACTTAATTTTTATTTTTTCGCGTGCTGTTTATCTTATTTGTTTAGTTTAAAGAATTGGCTTTGTCTAAAGCTTGTTACATTATCTTCGTTGTAGATAGTGCATGCATTTGCATTTTTCCTTGTGGTATTTTGCAAGATATTTGTTTTTAGGGAGACAGTGGTGTAATGGATAGCGTCTCTGATTGAAATTGAGAAATCGGAGAGCCGAATTCGAATTCCAGCCAGAACAAATACATTCATTTACGAGCTAATACTCTTGGGAAAGGTATGAATTCTCTTCTTCAAATAGCGTGTTCTATAGCCTTGGATGACAACTGGTCTACCGCAGAAAGAAATAGCAACGTATCGGAAGATACATGATCGGATAATACTCTCTTGTTTATCTAATTAGTATTTCTACAATAGAGAAACCGATTGTTGAAAAATTTTATATTGGTAGTACTAAAAATTCTTTTTAGTATCCGTGGTATCAACATATCTTATCCTTCACCAATAGAACTTATAAAAATAGTACATTTCTTTCTAAATATTTTTTGAAATTTAAAAGAAGTTAATAAATCTCCTAAGGTAAAATGGAAAATTTATTAAAAACGCTGGAACATGCAGATCTGTTTTCTGTGCTTACATGAAAAATTAGAAATTATCGGATGTTACCATCTACAGAAGGATGCTAAGAATACCATGAGCAGAACATGTGAGTAACGAGTGAGTTTTTAAGAAAAAATGGAAATAAAAAGGACACTTATACTTAGAATCTGAAAGACATAGCTGAAATTTCTGGGTTTTATAATGAGAAATGTGGTTTTAGAGCATTTGTCATTCACAGGACAGATTGAGGGAAGAAGTAAAGAGAGAAACCCCCTGCTTTATGAGCTTATGTAAATGGATGGTAGAACAGGAACTGGGAGAGACAGTAAGGAAATGAACGTTGAGCTACAAATAATAGAATGTTGTGGAGAGCCAGAGCTTCTGGGGAAGCATTAGTTTGAGTGAAATTTCCGCCTTGTCAAAGAAATATGAAGGGAACGAGGAAGAGTCTGCAACAAAACTCGAGACACTTTTAACACCCTGAGACCAATCTGGAGAACACCAGCCCTCTCACTTTACAACAATACCCGGATTTTCAACACCAACGTCAAATCAGTCCTACTTTACGCCTCAGAAACCTAACGGGTAACCAAGACCAACACCCACAAACTTCAGACATTTACCAACCGATCTCTCAGGACCATCCTTAATATCAGGTGGCCGGAAATCGTCTCCATCGACCAACTCTGCGATAGGACCAGTCAAGCCCCAATCGATATTGACATCAAGAAACGGAAATGGGGATGAATCGACCAGACACTCCGCAAGCCTGCTTCTAATATCACCAGACAGGCCCTTGACTGGAATCCACAAGGGAAGCGAAAAGTGGGTCGACCAAAACAGATTTGGCGCAGAAGTGTTGACGCAGAGGTGAGAGCAGCTGGCACGACAAGGGCCGAGCTGAAGAAGATCGCCCGGACTCACGTCCATTGGAGAGGTGTTGTTGCGACTCTATGTTCCCGAAGGAATCAAGACACTTAAGAAGAAGAAGAAGAAGAAGAAGAAGAAGAAGAAGAAGAGTCGACACGGTGTACGTGGCCTGACGGGTCCTGGATGCGAAGGTCTAGACAGTTGGAATCAAGGAATCAGAGATGAAAATAGCATTAGAGCAGCGAGAAGCTTGCGACGTTCTGCCCGTGGAAAAGGGTTGTACGATGGAAAACAATTAAAAAAGTATATAGATATATTATTTGAAATGAGATGTGTTCAAAATATCTTTAATTTTAAAATGTATCATAAATATTATTCAGTGAGTTAATTAGATGAGTCTTCTGGTTATTAGCGAAGGTTATTAGCACTAATATCATTAAAAAAGGGGGAACGTAGCATTGACTGCTCGGTCAATAAATGCCAGTAGTTTTCCTTATAAGGAAACGGTTAATGTTACCATTAACATTACTATTATTATTACTTTTCGACCGATGCATTTTTAGCCTTCCTAGCATTGTTTAAAATTCTGAAATGACTCCTCGTCTTTCTTTAAGTTATTCAGACGAGTATCTTCATTTTTTTAAATTCGTTTTGATCAATGCGGGCTTTGAGGTTTTAACTTAACTGAAAGCACCCAAAGGTCGAAAAGTTGTATTAGATTGTTACATAAATTTGTTCGTTTTTTATAATTTAATTTAATAAGTGTTATTTATTAATAGTTCTGATGAATCATTCCACAATGTATTTCCCTTTGTTACGACCTCCTCCCAGACCATAGAAAGTTTGGCTCGAGTAATTCATCAAGCCACGTTTTAAGCTCCACGTTGTTGTTGAATGAAACACCCCTCAAATTGTTAGAAAGCGACCAAATAGGGTGGTAGTCTGAAGGAGCTAGAAGGGCACTTTTTTGTATCCACGTGTAACCTGGCGTTAAGCGAGTAAACTGGTGGGAATGAAGGAAAGCTTGAGTTTGTTTCTATCGGTCAATGCGCGTGGCAACCATGCGCCGTGTTTCTGGACCTTACCTATTGAGTGATGATAATGAGTGACTGTAACATGAGAGTCTGCCATCTTCTAAGCCGATTCCCTTGCGGTTCGGTGCGGTTCTTCTTGAATCAGCGCGTGCATTTGGTTCTAAACAGGTCGACCAGAACGTGGAGTGTCTGTAAGTTCAAACTTCCCCCTTCATGAGACGGAGAAGCGATTTCTGCGCCATTCTGTCGGTAATGAAGTCATCTTCGTACACAGGACAAACGTTTCGAGCACCTTTGGCAGGATTGTCACCTTGGTTAAAAGCAAAGAGAATCTCGAAGATGCTTATTCGTGTCTATTTGGCATTCGATTTCAAAATAGTGTCTAATTGTAAATAACATTTCAGTAACGTTAGAACAACACTTGCACGTGGTGACCAAAGTTACTAAGAAGCTACCAAAATTAATAAGAAGCAATCAATGCTACCAAAGATTATTCTTCGAGATTATTTGCAGAAAATCAGAAGAAACGAACGAAGTTATATAACAACCTAATATTATGAGAAATAAAGTGAACAGAGTATAAGATGCGGCAGGGGTTCTTTTTATTTTTCTATGTGCCGTGTCCCCTTAAGACATTGGCGGTCCTGGCTCTCCACAATTTCCTGTATTTTGTAGCTCTTAAAACATTTCTCTTTCTGCTATCTCTCCTAAACCTTGTTCAGCCATCCATCTGTTAAAGCTCGTTAGGTAGGTTATGCATTGTTTTCCTCTGTCCCTCTTGCCTTCAATCTGTCCTATGAGTATCAAGCCCTCTTTCCTGATTATGTACCTTAGAAATTTCAACTATCACTTTCTGATTTTAAGTGACCTTTTTGTTTCCATTTTCTTTAAAACTTCGTCGTTGCTCACGTGTTTGGTATATGGTATTCTCAGTATCTTTCTGTAGAACCACATTTCTGTTGCTTCAGGTCTATTCTGCATCTGTGAGGAGATTGTCCAGCATTCAATGTCATGCAGGAGTGCTGTCATTACGTAACATTTCAATACACTTTACGTTGTTTCTAACGAAATTTTCCTGTTTAATAATACCTTGCTTAACTTTTGGACGGCATCTTTCGCTATCCCAGCGTTGCAGAACAGCAGTAAAAAAAAAAAAAACAAAAAAAAAAAAACAAAACAAAAACGAACGAATATATGTAACAACTTAATAGAAAAGAGCAAAGGTGAAGACATTCGTTAGAATAAAAATAGTTTTAGGCAGAATTATCCATCAGTGATCTACTCAACCCCAATTTATTAAAAACTCTTTTTCTACATTTTGTGTTTCTTTTCTTTTCAGAACAGGAAAAGTCTTCCCAGGTTTCTGTTCGGAAAGATTTCTCTTTTGGATGCGGACAGACAACAAAACTCTATATTTACTTTTAAAAGAAAATCTTTTTTAATGTTTATTTTTATGTTTTTAATTTGAATCAATCTCATAGAATAATCCGTTCGCTTTTATATCAGCCAATGTTTTTGCATCTCTTTTTCTTCGGGCGCACCACTTTCCTTGGTTCCAACTGTCTAGGAATTCACAGGTAGGACCTGGCAGACCATGTACGCTCAGTCGACTCTTATTCATTTCCTGCACATTTCATTAGTAAGGCAGAAATTTCACTGGGGCGGCTTTTTCCTCAGAACTGTTGCATTGCGGAACACACTACCGAGAGGGTGCTTCCCCGATCACTATAATCGTAACTTCTTTCAGTCCAGGGTCAACCGTTATCTATTCTACACTTCCTCATAATATACGCTTTTTGGTAACATATATTTACCAAAACAACATACAAAAATATCTTGAAATACTATAGGGTAAATTTATTCAATAAAATCGCCATTGGCTTCATCCACGGCCTCCATATGACTTCAGAATCTCCTGCATCGTTTCTGGGCGGTCTCCTTGTTTAAGTTGGTGAGTTCTTTTATCAGAATGATCAGAGTGAAATTTTTGAGCTGTCGTTCCTTCGTCTTCACTACTAGACTCATCCAAATCTTTCCGAATCCTCTGCACTATCCTCAGATTGACACCCAAACACACTGAAATGTTCGTATTAGAGATTTCGGCGCGAATGCCAAGCAGTAAAGCATGCCGTTTTCAAATTTCTAGCAGAGGTAATTGCGTCGTGGTGCTCTTTATCCCACAGATGGTGCCATACTGTACTGTATAGTCGACAAAATAAAAACAAATAGTACGCATTCTCGCAATTAAAAAAAAAATATGGCGACTACGCACCATCTCACCTTATATATTGTCTTAGGAGTTATTTCAGTTTTTTCAATGGTGAATAAAAATGAAAAATAAAAAAGGTTTTATTTCTGAAAATAGAATTAAAATGTCACTATTAAAATATTTAAAAAAAAAAATTAAGTTTCAGAAGTTCAAATATCTGAAGGAAGTTTTCATTCTATTTTTAGTTTAAACCGATTTATGGCTCGACTCCTCTTAAATGATTTTTTTAAAATTCATCCTGAACTCGAATTATCACTCCTAAATATATATTTAAAAATAAATGGTTTTAAGTTTTATCATCTTGGATCAAATGATTCAAACTCTATTGAATATGGAAGTATTTTCATCTTGTTTGTTTTCTTTTTGAAAGAGACTTAAATCCAGCAATTGTTAAACATAAAAAAACAAACATTGAATGTTTTATTGTTTGAAATCAAATACCCGTATTAGGTCTTGCCTCATGGCAGACTATAATATTCAATCCGTGTGAAAGATATGGTTTACTGTACTGATTTTCTAGGCATCCTCACTACTTGAACGATTAGCATACACAGACTTCATGGTTTATTAGTATTAGGTTGGTGCAAAAATAATGTTGTTTTCTCACATATGTTACTATGTAAGAAAACGACAATATTTTTGCACCAACCTAATATCATTACTTATACCATGTTATTATTATTATTATTATTATTATTATTATTATTATTATTATTTCCTTGTATACAGATTTCCATCCGTGTCCTAACTGGACACCTAAGGTCAGAAATGGTTTCATGACATTTTCCATTGAACATTTTTGTAAATAAAAAAAATGATATAGACAAAGCTATTCGCAATGTGCGAGCTGTACTTGTGAGTACAACGTTTTGTATTTCTTTAGGGCATGGACTGCCAAGAAGCCCTTTAATGAGTCTGTTGGACCCTTTTCCAATCAATCCGAGGGTTCTAGCCACAACTAGAATTATTGATGTCCTCATGTGCCATTTTTTGAGATTTCAATTTCAAGATCCTTACATTTTCATACTTTATTATTATTATTATTATTATTATTATTATTATTATTATTATTATTCCTTTGGTTTCCAGAGACCTAAGATTAGAAATGGGATCATGACATTTTTCACTGATCTATTTTGAAAAAAAAATCACACATTTTTACATAAATAAAGCCCTTCGTACGTTGTCGGCTGCACTTGTGAGTACAATTTTTTGTATTTCTTTAAGGCGTGGATTGCCAGGGATTCCTTCAATGAGTCTATTTGAATCTTTTTCAATCAATCCGAGGGCTCCAACTACAACAGGAATTGTTGATGTTCTCATGTGTTACATTTTTGGGATTTCGATTTTAAGGTTCTTGTATTTTGAGATACATTGCAGTCTGCAAGGACTGTCATATCAATAAGAAGGCACTTTTTGTCTTTGCGGTCTCTAATCACGATGTCAGGGCGATTAGATTTGATAGTTCTGTCTATGTGTATTGTGTAGTCCCATAAAAATTGTCACAGGTTCTATCTCCGTACTCCGTAACCTGGTCTGGGCGGTGTTCATACGAATTTCTTAGTTTCCTTTCCGTAAATTTGAAGATTTTCCAGTGTAGATATTGGCCCACTCTGTCATGCCGTGTTTTATATTCAGTGGGTGCCAATAGCGTGAAACCTGATACAAGATGATCAATTGTTTCTGGATATTTATCACAGAATCTGCATTTTGGGCTAATACAACTTTTCAGTATATTTTTTTCCTATTTAACAAGCATTGGTCCAGTGCAGCAAGCATAAAACTTTCAGTTTCAGCTTTTTAACACTACGTAGCCACTGACGGGGACAGGGTTTGTAGCCACTGACGGGGACAGGGTTTGTCTACATCAGCTTGTTTGGTACGGGCAGAGTACTGACCATGAAGAGGTTTATCTTGCCATCGTTTCTGTATCTGGTCGATTGAAATTGCTTTTGCTTTCTTTTTTAAGTATTTTGCAGCTTTAGTCGGTATATTATGGTTTACTGTGGTTTTTCTGCACCCATTTGAAACTCTATTTTGAACTTGTTGGCTTCCTTTATTACGCAATAAAGTCGCTGACTACTTCATGTTTTTTGACTCATATCATCACCCAACTTTTTGTAGTTTCCAGGTATCTTTGAAAACCAATCGTTGTAGATTTGTAAGACGGTTCTAGTTGAACTAATCCTCTGCCTCCCTCGGATATACAGACGATTAACATCAGTTTGGAATGCTGCACGCGATGGCAAGTACGAAGTTTTATTGTTTTGGAGTTCATTCTTTTAATGTCAGCTATGGTCCAGTTAAGGATGTTTAAACTCTATTGCACCAAAGGGATAGCTAAATTGTTTATGGCTAATATCCTATTTTTTAAATTCAGCTCGGTATTCAGTACCAGACACACACGCCTGTAGTACACCTTTCTTACTTTCTCCTTCATTTGGGTAGTGATTTTCCAAGCGTAGCTTAGATGTGACACAAGGTCGAAATTTCGGGGCACCCAGTGAGGATCGAACTCACTACTCAGTCGTAATTGTTCTAGCGAGCCAAGCTTGCTAACCATTACACTGCCCTACTCCTTCATTTGGGTATGTTGTATACCATCTCCTTCGCTAATTCCTAGGTGCTTATAGGCTTAATCTTATTCCAATTCCCTAATCTTTGTGACAAAGTCTAAATTTATTGAGTTTGTTTCTATAATTCTCCCTTTCTTGAATGTTACTTTTGCACATTTATCTAATCCGAAGTTCATACCTATGTCGTCACTGAAACATTTTACAGTATCGGGGAGCCTCTTCGATTCATTGTCATCTTTGGCAAAGAGTTTGAGATGATCCATGTAGAGTAAGTGAGTATATACTCTCTTGTTTAGTTTGTAACCATAGCTAGTGTTGTTTAGTTCCGGGGATTAAAGGAGAAACAAAGCAGAAGGAGTGACAGTGAGTCTCCTTAAAGGATTCCTCGTCGGATATTCAGGCGGTTGGAGATGGCAGTGCCTCTGGTGTGATTTAGGTATAGTTTGGTGTTCCACATTCCCATGCTGTGTTAAAGTATTATTATTATTATTATTATTATTATTATTATTAAAGTGGTTTTAGAGCAAACAGTCATAAAAAAAAAATTGTAACTGTAAATTTCAAACAAATTTGTCGTCATTACTGCAAATAGTTTTCTAATTGAAGCCCAAACAAATTTAGTTTTCAGGTCTATATTTTATATTTTATCACGATTCCCAGACAACGGTATGCGTGATAATAACATTTTGGTAGTTTTTGTCACAAGACGTCATGACATTTTCGCTTTGCGCCAATTCCCTCTTGAACTTTGTAATATTGTTTGGTTAGGAAGCACCAGTACACGAGGCTGGCCTTTTTATACTTACGGCAGACCTGACTTTTTTTATTTATTTTTTATTTTATCTCTGCTTAATAAATCCAAAATGATCATTACTCTCTGGATACGTGGGAGATGGCAAAGGTCATAGCTCATCTCATAAAGACTGTTTGTGTCAAAAGTATATCTGGCGATTATTTTAGTCAAAAGATAAACTGAAAACATTACAACCAAAGCGAAAGACATTCAAGAAAATATTCACATTATTAAGAAATAAGAATAGTATAGTATAGCTGGCTACTTGTATTCGGGGATACCCGTCTACTAGGGCGGCTAGGGCATCTCGAGTTGGTGTAATGTTTAGCAAGCTTGTCTCGCTAGAACAGTCACGACTGAATAGTGAGTTTGATCCTCACTGGGTGCCTCATACTTTCGGCCTTGTGCAACATCTAAGCTACGCTTAGAAAATCATTTGTCTAGCTGGAATCTTTTCCAGCTGTGCTGGTCGAACTCTCTTCCTTTAGGCAGAGAGGAACCCGGACGAGTCTATACCGAAAGGGGATTTTTTTGGCCGAACCTACGGGCCCAGGAACCCCACATTAAATTTGGTCTTGTGTCACATGTGACATGGGGCAGTTTCTGGATACCGTCTACTGGGGTGGCTAGCCAATCCCTATTGCAGAAATTTTCTCGGGCACATTTGTGTTTATTCAACACCCACAGAGCCCACCTGGGTTTCATACTTCAACTATGCTGAGCTGACCTTATAGTTTCTAGAAAAGAGCGTGTTATCTAGAGTGATCAATAATTTGAACAAGGCTAGCACGCTCAAACCCTCGGCCCCTATGACTTGTGAGTTCGTGCTAGCCCAGCTATCGACGGCACCCAAGGGTTCCGTCTATCGAATTTCACTCACAAGGGTTGGGTAAACCCGTGGTATGGCTTTCAGGCATTTCCAAAGTTAAGGGACGCTGAGATCGACCGCTCCAGTTCGATAACATTAAGAAGTCTCTTTCCTGATAAATCGACCGTGGTGAGATTCAAACCAGGTTCTCATGGTCAGAATGCGAACGTTCTAACCACTCAGCCAGGAGTATATCGTTATAAATATATATAAAAAAAGAATGCAGAAAGTCTCTAATCCCTGACACTGAAAAACTATGAGCAGGAACTTTGAGCCATAAGAAAGTTTTAAGGGAAATATAAAGATTAATACTTACAATCAGAACGAGATAGCTGAAATTTATGAGAAACATAAAGAGAAAAGAAGACCTGGCGAATTTAACACTCACAAGACATACTGAAGGCAAGTTCAATCCTTTACTGCTAGTATACACAATACCAATTCCAATGATTTCCGTTTCCCCCGTGTCACAAATGTAAGAAAGTCCCACTCAGACCTCTTTTCCCCTAGAAATAAGAGTCTATGGTGGTTCATTTTATTAAAAGAAATAGGTATTGCTTCAGTGCTATCTGGAGGACGCACCCATAATAATTTAAAATATGGCGTTTATTTCTACTTTTTATGCTACATCCCTTCAACAGATCTCTTTTCTTTATTATCTGTGAATTGCCACAACTTTTAGAGAAAGGCAGTGGAATGGTTTTTCATTGCCTTTAAGGTTTGAATTTAAAATAGACTATCTCCCCGACTGGTACATATCCAAGACTATCCAAGGGCTCAGTCTGTCTTGCTATTTAAACCATAGCGAGGTAAGAAGCGATGATTTCATACTTTTCCAAATGGTATTTGACCGGAAATATATGTAGGCGGCCTTAATATGGCCTGCTTTGGGATATTTACATAAACATTAAAAAAATTCAGGTGAAGTCAGAAGAACGTAAAAGTTTTTATTTTATGCACAGAGAAAGGTATGCTAATATTGTTCAGGAATGTATTGCATGCCTTCTCTCCGATCCTGAAAAGGAACGCTAGAAAAAGTCTGTCTTTACTCACAAAGCTAGCACGTTATATTAAATTTATAGTGGTGCCAAGAGAAAAAAATATACGCCCATTTGACACACCATTGTTTTTTTTTTTTTTTACGAGCACAAAAGTTTGCTAGAATTTTCTTTCAGGGAATTTTCCAAACTTTATTATTATTATTATTATTATTATTATTATTATTATTATTATTATTATTATTATTTCCTTTGATTTCTGTTGTATACAGATTTCCTTCCGGGTCCCAACCAGAGACCCAAGGTTAGAGTTGGCTTCATAATAATTCCAACTAAAAAAACCCCAAATAAAACAAAAACAGAGCAAAACAAAAAACATATATAAAACTCTTCGTAATAAGTGAGCTGTATTTGTGAGTGCAACTTTTTGTATTTCTTTAAGGCATGGGCTATTATTATTATTATTATTATTATTATTATTATTATTATTATTATTATTATGTCCCTTTTCGCATTCAACAAGGAAAGAGTCGACAAAAAATAGATTTAAATTTAGAGGAGAAATATTACTGGACAAAAGTAGGACTGCAATCGTTTTCTGTTTTTTTACCATAGAAAGCATTTCTAGAAAACCAATACACTGGTTCAATTTGTTTCTCACTGTGTGCCATACATCAATGACGTTGTATGGGAATAAATAAATTCTAATATATAACATGCATTTGAAGGACTTTTCAGATCGATCGGACGGCTTCGACAGCCGACTTCATTAATCAAAAAGAATTTTGGGACGAAGATTTATTGTTTAGAATAACGTTACAATCCTTAACATTTTATTCTTTATCATAATTCCCATAACCAACTTGCAAGTTTACTCGAAAGATACATAAGTATTGCCTCCGACTTCGCCTCCCATCCCCCTCCGCCTCCGCCTCTACCGGTAGCCTTATTCTAAGCACCAGGAATGTCGAGGAACAAAGATTGCAGCATATTTCCGACATAGTTGACATTCTTTAATTCGCCTACCAATTCTAAACAACCGGGAGATTCGGGTCGAACTCCTTTGGTGCAGCGACAGAAAATTAATTGGATTTATCGGATTTTAAATCTAGAAGCAAAAAATGAACATTTCTCTCCCCAAACATATATAAGTCGATTTGTTATTTGCATTTTATTTTTAAAGTACACATTTTCCCCACCAATGTCAGAGGTCGGTATTCAATTGCGCTGGGGTGGTCATCGAATAAAATACCTAACGAGCACGTGTAAATGGATGGCACATCACAAATGGAAAAGGATTGATCCATAAATGTCAGGAAGTTGTGGAGAGCCATGATTGCTGATGTTCTAAAAGGATACGGCACGTAGAGAGGCGCGATAGAGTAATGGATAGCGGCTCGGATTGAGAAATCGGAGAGCTGAGTTCGAATTCTAGTCAGATCCATTATTTCACTTACGTGCTATGAATCCTCTTCTTCTCACCCCCGCCCCCAGCTATGGGTAAATAGCAGGACAGACCGGGTTCTATAGCCTTGCATGGCAACCGGTCTATCGCAGGAAAGAAATAGCAACCTACTGCTGGAAAAAATCTACCTTGTCAGTCATGTATCGAAAGATACATGATCGCCTAAGCATGTCACATAACTGTCTGACACGTAGAGAAGAAGAAGTAGAAGAAGAAGAAGGAGGAGGATAAGGAGGAGTAGGTGGAAGAAGAAGAAGAGCTGGCAGTGGCTTCGTTGACAAGAAGAATGGACCATTTCTCTATGAATATTATTTGTCAATCTTGAACTTTGATTTCTTATGTATGAGTAGCCGCAAAAAATAAAAAAAATAAAGAAGAAGTAGACGAAGAAGAAGAAGAAAGAGAGTTGAACCGAAAATCAAACCTTGTTGGATCCTTGAATTAATCTTGGGCCTCGGAGAATTCCAGAGCAGGAAAGCTCGTGCAGCAACTTTCTATGTCACACTTTATCAAAGCCCTTCGATATACACCCTTGTGCAAATTAATTGAAACAAAACGAATAATTCTGTTATTATTTACTTTTTTTTCGTATTTTCCAATGAAACATCACCCAGTGCAAATGTCAGTATTTTGTATGTTCATTCCACGAAGTCGTTTGTATTTAAATCAAGAGTTTCCTGGTTGGTCTACTAGTTTGATTTGCTCACTGGTAAAGCTTGCCAGTGTGTTCGTTCAGCGTTACAAATTTTCGTACGCTTCCTTGGAGTAACGTCAATCGCAGACAGTGGCAGTATGACAACTTATCGACAGTCGAGACAATAGTGTCTGGGCGTGATAAACATCTGATGCAATCACGGATGCAATATTTTTTAAGGTGAAACAAATTTCACCATACACCCCGAAAATAGATTCATGTTACTGCACGCCATTGCAAATGACGTAATCTGAGGAAAAAATAGAAATTGATTGCACCTTGTTACTCTAGTGGTTCTAAAACTGACCGTATCGTGAAAGAAAGAATACTAAAGCGGTTGTTTCAATTAATTTGCACAAGGGTGTATATCAAATACGATCGTCCTCGTGATGTATTTATTGCCTAACTGATTCAGTGGACTGAATTGATCGAAACCCGTATTGTTTGTCGTTCAAGGGTTTGTCTCTGTTGAAGTGAACAACTTTCTTGTTGATTATAGCCTTAAATAGTTTGCTGGTGATACTAAGGAGGTTGAAAGGCCAATTTTGCGACGGGGATGAGCGCTCAATAGCATTCTTGAAAACAGGACACCTACTATGGACTTGGAGAAGCTTTCTCCTTCAGGAAGCGGTTAAACAATTTAGCTAAGATCGGGGATAACTCAGGGATAATATTCTTAAGGACGATCTCTGAGATTTTATATAGAACAGTAAACTTCTTAGGGTCAAGGCTTGTTCATTCTTTTAAAGACAGGTACGCTTTGTCAATTTGGAAAACTGACACATCAATCTTCTTACCTTTTTCCTCGTTTGACCAAGTAGCTGCATTAAAAAAATGGAATACAATTGTTTTGTTTTGATTTTTTATGGCTTATCAACCTTTTTGCAGGTTATTTAAAGCCAGAAGATTTTTTTTGGAGTTAATGATGAGGGTATCTATATAACGAACCTGACTGGAATTTGCATTGACCAGGCTCGACATTGCTTAACTCCGGTGACCGGATGAGAACCGGTATTTCAACGTGATATGACCGTAAGCCAAAATAGAATTCTTTTAAAAATGCATACAAAGTTTGTTTTTTTTTGTTTTTTTTTTATGAAAGTAGATATAGCAAAACAAATCAACTAGAAATTGTTTTTAATTTTAATTTCCTTCTTTTATGTTTTATATTCTCTTATGTCTCTCCAAAACATCCTATCTTTTCCTGCCAAATAGATTACTGACTGTTTCTTTCTGCTTCCCTTGCCTTCAAGTATATCCTGTGAGTGTTGAATTCACCAGGCCCTCTTTCTTTAGTATGTTTCTCAGATATTTCAGCTGTCTATTTTTGAATTCAGCTTTGTTATATTTCTTTAAAAAGAAAAGAAAAGAAATCCCGCCAATGTTCTCCCAATGGTATTCTCAGTCGCTTCACATAATAGACAAACACAAATATGTGAATCACGTAGAATTTATCGAAAATTAATTTATCCCCAGTCAAAATCTGGTTACCTTGCCAACCTCATCTCCAATCACAAACTCAAATTAACGGTGAATTGTGAGCTCAATTTAATAATATTCATCATCAGATATACAGCTTGCTTTTGTTTTCTGAGACAAAAATTGCTTCCAGCCAATGAAACACCTGATGTGCCAAGTCTGTATAAAGCGGCAGCGGGCGTAAAAGGTGGGAGATAATGGTGAATTGTTTCATATTCCAACCCACATAAAAATGAATAATTACCTTGAAAATTGTCCAAGTTGGCGAACACATAGCTTGACCTTGTCACCATTTGCAGTGAATAAAATAACTCAAACAATAAGTTAGCAAACCGTTTAATTTTTAACTCACGAAATTTCATAGATTTGAAAGACATTTCAATTGTAGGCATTTACTACACTTAGCTTCGTCTGGCACAAGGTTATAAACATGGAGCTCAAAATAAATACTTAATTCATTCACCATGCGAGGTACACCTAATTTCTGTCGGAATTTCTGGGATGAGGAGTTATGATTGTTTACGCTATTTATATTTAGACAGTTGTCCTCATCTTTGTTGTTGTGATAACAACAACAATGATAAGGATAATAATCCGAGATATACCTGTTTTTCATTATTTATATCCTTTACAGTGGGGCTAATGTCCTCATCTTTGTTATTATCACAACTTTTCGGTCGTTGACTCTACAGCCTTCTTCAGGTGTCTGTCGATCCGAATGAACTTCAAGGAACTTCGAACAAAACCCTATATTTAATCTACGGAGTTCTCGTTTCACGATACAAAAGGCAAGAGGATCAAAGAATTGTTTCGTAAATTTGGTAGCATAGTAATTGTGAGTTCAATCTCTGGGTTGGGTAAACAGGCTCAGAGTCTGTGGAAACAATAATTGTGTAGTACTAACGAACGAGACGAGACATGGAATGAGAACAAACGTGACTTCAATCATAAGTAATCTGACACCGAGTTGACTACCTAATATATTTCTGTGAATAGATGGCAAGGACGGAGACGGGTAGAAAAGAGACAAAGGTTCCTCAGAGCAACAAAAGAGAGGAAGGTGTAGAGGGCCATGATCGTCCTCATTCTGAAGAGACATAGCACAGAAAGAGGAATATTTTCTACTATAGCTAAAGTTATGAACTGGTAGCTTGCTTTGAACTTGATATTTTTAAATGCACCAAAACCGTTGCACCTCCCCCCACCCAAAAAAAGAGGAGGATGTCGATTATGTTTGCTAGTGGACATACTCATGCAGTAAGTGGACAGCGATTGTAATATATATATATATATATATATTAAGAAATAGACAAAGTCCGACAATTTTATTTATTAAAGACATTTTTATGTTTAACGTTCTTTTTATAGATACAAGTATTTAAGTAAATGCTCTGTTTATATTAAACAGTATTAAATAACATTTACCGGCCTGAATGTCCGAGAAATTTTCATAGAAAATATTCGTCCTTGGACAGGATTCGAACCTGCATCCTATACGGAACCGTCATTTACGCTGACGTGCCTAACCTCTCGGCCACCAAGGATTCGACCTTGCCTACCGAACGATCCTTGGTGGCCGAGAGGTTAGGCACGTTTATGCGGGGTCTACGGGAATTTTTGGCCGAGCCAACGGGCTCGGGAACCCCACATTAAATTCGGTCTTGTGCCACATGTGAATGTATGGGGAAGCTGCTGAATTCTCTAACTCAAATCTTTTTCAGCTGTGCTGGTCGAACCCGTTTATGTGGGTTCTACGGGGAATCTTTGGCTGACTCTACGGGCTCGTATGACTCACGTTAAACTCGGCCTTGTGCCACATCTACCCTCGTGGTGGGGGGTTAGTAAATATTGTCTAGCTGGAATCTTTTCCAGTTGTGCTGTCGAACTCTCTGCCTTCGGGCAGAGAGGAACCCAGACGTGGCTATGGCGAAGGGAAGAATCTCGTTCGGGGAGGTAGACAGACCCGATCCCGTTTATGCGGGGTCTACGCGGATTTTGGGGCCGAGCCTACGGGCTCGGGAACCTCACATTAAATTCGACCTTGTGCCACATGTGAATGCGTGGGCAGTTGCTAGATACCGTCTAGCTGGGATCTGTTGAGTACGATTCAGACTTACGCGAGAACTACCGACCTTCAAATAGTAGCACTCACTACTGGATTGACTTGCGACGATCTTGTGCATAACTGTTACCTTTATTCTTATTGTATTGGTTTTGTACAATAAACCTTTACTTATTTTATCCACCTTGTTCGTCAAGTATATATTCCTATTAGCACGGAATATAGTATTTTATCAGCAATACATTTTTAAAAAAATATTACCAACTTTTTTACCAACTTTTCGAAAAAAAATATTAGCAGCAATAAAAATCTTGTCGGCATTAAATAACCCATTGAGGGTGATATGCCGTAAAACAGCTCAACCCAAACCATACAACGGACAGGAAATTGTGGATAGCCATGATCACGAACCTACTTATGGGACAAGGCACAGGTTTAGAGATGTAGAAGAACTAGTTTACATTTTATCTGTCGTATGTTGCGCGTTACTTGCAGAAACTTCATTTGAGTGAGTAAATATGTTACTTTATTGTAGGAGGAGTAATGGATAGCGGCTCGGATTAAGGAATCAGAGATCCGAGTTCGAATTCAGGTTGAGTTCGTTACATTACCTTACGTGCCAAATATCTTTGGGAAAGGATATGAATCCATCTCTTCGCCCCCACCCAGCTTTGGATAAATAGTAGGACAGATTAAGTTCTATAGCCTTGGATGGCAACCGGTCGCGGAGATGGAAAACTCTGATTTCAAAACTACATGTAGTCCTGGCGAAGCACATAAGGAAAGGATCATTTGCATTGGCTCGATGATCCCGATTCCTATATTGTAAATTTATTTTCATTTTTTTTTTTTACATTAAAATACACCTTCTGATACATGTGTACTGTGTGGACTGTTTCTGGAACGACAAACAGACAACGTAATTTAAACAATTTTTTTAATTACAGATAAAAATTTCAGTGGGTGTAATAGATCATTTACATAGAAAGAAAAAACGATCGTGTGAAAAATAAATAAAGAGAGAAAATAAAAGTAAGAAAGTCTGAGTTCGTTTAAAAGTTATCTTGAAAGATTTTCACTAAAACGAGTAAATTTATGGCCTCAACAACATTTCAAATCGGACCCAAACTTTATACATGAAACCTTCCTTTACATTTTCGTCCTGGGTAAGACAATAAACTACATCCGCGTCCTGGGTAAGAAGATATAATACATTCAACAGCAAGGCCTCTGATCAGGAGCTTTTGAGGAGCGTGGAACCACCTCTTAATTGCTGGTGTTCCCAGGTTCACCCTGTCCCGGGGTAGTAGCACTTGTTAGGGTCCAAGCTATGGGCAAATAGTTAACCCTCCAAAAGGGGGTTAAAACACTAAGAAAGTGTAAAAATAAGTTTTAATACCAGCAATATATTTTTGTAAAGAAATTATTACCAGCAATGATTTTTGGAAGGAAAAAAATTATTACCAGCAAT
>OZ010578.1:123590042-123642542 GCA_963932145.1 Acanthosepion lycidas
ATATATATATATATATATATATATATATATATATGTCATACTAGACATATATATATATATATATATATATATATATATATATATATATATATATATTATACATACTATGACATACTAGTACTAGACTCTTTATCTCTGGTTGGCACTCTGAAAATTTGTGGAGGGTGTTTGGGAACCTCGTGGCACACAGTCTCCACCATTTTCTTTTTTTTGTATTCAATTTTCTAAAACGTGTAAATGGTTCTTCACAAGCCTTCACCACCATTATCAAATCATGTGCGTGGGCTAATCTAGCAGATCACCTCTTGGAGCTGAACTTTTAGGATGGGGAAGTGTTACTTGCAATAAACATTAAAACAGAATTTCCCTTACATCCAATGATGTGAAACCAAATGGAGAACAAAGTGTAAACTGTCAGATATTAACACAGACCTATTTGTCTGGAATATTCTACAAATCAACACTTTAGTTGGTGTGTCCCTTATACATAGGCTGCAATGTCAAGAAGATTATAGACGCGAATAACGTCAGCCAGAGGTCAGCAGAAAATGTTCAGATAAATGCCATTCTTCAGTTCCACAAGTTCAAATCTTTAAAATTAGGACACGCGATTCTATTTCACCATAAGAGACATCATTTTAAAATGCGCATATTTTTAATATTTGTCTCATATTGATAGTTGTTTGTGGTTTGAACGAATTGCACTAAGTTTCGATAAATGACAAGTAATCCTTCGAGATAGTGCGGTACTTGTGTGACCAATCAGATAAACAAACTGACATATAAGAGCGCGCGTGCGCACACACACACACACACGCACACAACATGATTGTGGCTGAGATAGCTACACCTATAATGTGTGTGTGTTAAGTTTTGTTAAATTCAACCGATAAATTCTGTTTAATTTTTTATTATATTTTTTTTATTTCTAATAAATGGTACGTCAAAAGTCTTGTGGTTTAGGTACTTTCTTCAACCATGTTGCCGACGAGGAAATAAAATGAAAGAATTTTCGGGAAAAAAATAGCGCAAGTTATCATCGTGATATAAACAATAATAATAATAATATTAAAAAAATAGATCTTTAATTTATTCTACTGCAACCAGATTCACGTTGATTGTAAACAAAGAGAAAAAGGTATTACAAATATAATTCGCCGGCACATCTCATTTTATTCCAAAAAATAATTTAGATTTATGAATTACTATAACATGTTTAAAACATCGATCCTAGTTATTACCAATAATTCGGAATCGAATCACCCTTATTCCCCCTGTGTTCCAAATGTAAGAAAAACGTTCATCATTCTTCCTCAAAAAATCACATTGTGTAACGGACTCCCGCGGGAATACTTCCCTGAACACTACAATCTAAACCTCTTTAATTCCATAGGTCAATTGTTATCTACCCTCCTTATCCTTATAATCTTTACTTCCTGTTGCACACACCCATTAATCCTTACCATTTTAATATTAACGCTCTACCTTACGTAGTTCTCATGTTATGTACTGCGTGAATTTTCGTATAAAAAAGATTTTCTCATTTCGAGTGCACCGCGCCAGGGTTTTTGATGAAGACACAATTTAAAAAAACAAAACAAAAATATCCCATCTCCAATATATGTTTCGAATATTTTGAACTTCATCTTCATGTTCTTGATAGATGCAAGCGGCGTCGCTTTTTAGTTGCTATTAAACGAGGGAAAATAAATCTAACATAAACTGACATTCCTACTAAATAAGTAAGACCTCGAATGACGCTTGTAAAAAAAAATAAATAAATAAAACAAACAAATAAAAACAAAACAAACAAAATAAAACAAACCAAGCAAACAAAAACAAGAAACTCAAGAAGTTACCGAGTGCGCATCCGGAAGTAGAGTCGAATCACTCGAATTTCCGCTAAACTCTGACTACAGGAATATCGTTCGACTCAGATGGCTTTCTTCCAAGAACTGCATCTTTGTGAAAAGTATTTCCGTTTGAATTCAATAAATTCTCAGCCTCTTGAAGTTTAGGGTCATTGGCTAATTATCCTCATAATTTTCACTTCCTACCACCTACTCTTATTCATTTCAAACATCTCATTTGAGTGGCTCTCGAGGCTTGTATTTGAATTAATGATTCCTTTCTTATCAGACTGTATATATATATATATATATATATATATATATATATATAGTTTCTTATCAGAGTATATATATATATATATATATATATATATATATATATATATATATATATATATATATTATAAATTAATTGATTTAAAATGTTTTTTACGCTACACAGTTCTAACCATGTTTCAAAAATGGAAGCTAAAAGCTCAGAATTTAATTTTGTAATATCTTACTGTTCTTTCTTTATATATATATATATATATATATATATATATATATATATATATATATATATATATATATAAAGAGTTTCTTATCAAACGTCTACACTTGTGTACAGAAAAGAAAAACCGCTGCGGAAGCCATAACTAAAATTAGAAATGGAGTACTGCTGCCATATATGGGCAGGAGCTGGCCAGTTTTCACAATGCAGTCTCGATAGAGTCCCAAAGCACCTCCGCGTCCTTGTGGGTGATGAATTATTTTCCATCCTGTGATCCCTTTCTCACAGACGAAGCGTCGCAAGTCTCTCGTTGCTCTATCGTTATTTCAGTGGAAAGTGCTCAGATGAACTACATCCTAACCTTCATGACTAAGAGCCACCATGCCACACCCATTATAGCGAACTACTCTCATTCCCTTCATATTCCATTGATGAAATGTAAGTTCCACTGGAGCAGCTTCTTCCTACGAACCGTCAATTTGTGAAACGACTCCTAAGAGGCTGCTCCCCGATTACTACAATCTTAACCTGTTCATGTCTAGAGTCAACAGTTATCTTCTCCACATATCACAATAAAATCTGCCTCTTACTCTGTAACCCTCTCATTCGAGTGACTCTTCGGCCTTGTACTGGGTGAATATCATTGTAAAAAACAAAAAAAAAATAGTTAAAAATATCTCTTCTCTCCTATGAATCTCTCTGGAATATTTTCAAGTTCATCTTTGGCCCCAAATTTATTCTTGACAGGTGGTAGCAGTGTTGCTGGTGAGTTGCCACCGGACAAAGGAAAATAAATCTCGCCTAAGCTGACATTCTTACTAAATAAGTCAGCCATTCTTTGGTACATAATTAGGAAAACAAACTTGTCTCGAAAGACAACACTGGGGAATTTATTCTTCATTTGTAACGCCCTTGCGTATTTCGTGGGATGACGAGAAATCAATAAGCTTCTTAATGCATGAGATATTATTATTATTTTTATTAATCATTTTACTCCCACCTTAAGCAAGTTGATAATGCTACGAAGACGCATGGGTTACTGGGAGTGGAAGAGAATAAGAAGATCTTAGTGAGGAGAAAGGACAATAAAAGAACAGATTTCAGAAAGACAGAACATGACGATTGACGATGCATTTAAATTTTTGGAGATGCTAGGTGACAGGGGAGCAAGAAGCTGGAAGAGATTTTCAAAGGTGAGAATTACGAGAAAAAATACTATGAGAATAGAATATACAGTGATATCTAGCTATTTCAACAGTAAAACGATGAGACCTAATAGCCAATCTAGCAGTACGCTTCAAGTCACGTGGTCGAGGCACCAAGGAGGGGAGCAATATTTATTTTGCAAATACAAAAAGAGAGCTGATTAGAACAACTGCCATGAAAATCTTTATACAGGAAACAGGGGAGCTGCGTCATGGTGGTGGAAAAATGACTGAAGTTGAGATGCCAGGTCAGGATCAATGAAATTGCAGACCTTTTGTCGATTAATAAATGTGCAAGATGGATTCTGACGAGAAGAATTGTCTGGAATCTTACAGACCCACCAACCCTGACATTTACAGACCTTTCGACAATCTCGAAATATATAGCAAGAGTTCCAGGGTCAGATATGGCAGTAATATTCAGTGCACGGACGAATGCTTTGTTTATTATTTATTTTGTTTTACGGCATATAATCTTATATGGATTATTTAATGCCGACAAGATTTTTAGGTTAGAATCGTATGAATAGAAGGGGTGAAGAATTAATTTTAACACCACCTACCACGACGCGAATGAGTCCGAAATTGTATTGTCGATAACTCCAAAACGGTAGATTTTACCAAATTTTCTTTTGTTATTTTCGAATTAAGCATGTATATTTACACCTAAATGGAACTATTCGGGAAATTTTTTATTAGAAACAGAGCGAGGGGCTTGAACTGAAAATTACTCTTTTGAGGTTCCGAGTTGAAATTAGTTCTGTCATCCGAACAGAATATGGATTCTTTGTAAGAAATCAGTTTGCAAATCAGGTTTTATTAAGGTTTTTGTCTTGAGTCAATTATATTGCTGGTAATTTCTTCTTTTTTTTTTTCATAAATGTATTGCTAATATTTTTACTATAAAAATCTATATCTATTTCTTTCATGGTGCTTTGACCCCAGTTTGATGGCTAACTATTTACCCATAGGTCGGACCCTAAAAGGTGCAACCACCACGATTTATGGTGGACCTGGGAACAACTGCAATTAAGAGATAGTTCCATGCTCCTCAAATCCTCCCGATCAGTGGTCTTGCTGTCGGATGTAGTTTATCGTCATACCCAGAAAGTCGGCCGAATGGTAGATTTATAAATGTCCAAGATGGATTCTGATGATTATTATTATTTCCTTTCGCGCGGTTTTCGTATTCAACTGCAGATCTTGTCTTATGCGCGTTCTCCATCAAGTAGCACGAACTTAGACAGATAATACCTTTCGTAGAATATTTGTAGAGCCAAGCAATGAAGACTTCTGAAGTGAAATCATCATCATCATCATCATCATCATCATCATCATCATTCCCTTGATTGTTTCATTCGTTGGAGGACCTTTAGGCAGAAGAAACAGAATCCAACCTCCTCCAGTCTGATCAATTAGCGGTGGAGCATTTGCCATGTCCGTCCACTCTTTCTCTTAAAGCAACGGAGGTTGGAACATTACACATTCCGATGGTTGTGTACACTACGTTGGTAGCTTGATGGTGTTTGTCGCTCCAGTAGCTCACTTGTCGCGCCCAGCCTGGAGTGAATCAATGGGGCGCGCAGTCGTTGTTGACCGATCCGTCATGGTGTTACTTTGATTCGTCTTCCTCGCGATCCTTTCAGTAGACTTTCAGATAGCTAGGTGGCGCCCATCTCCTTACCAAAGGAATACTAAATTTTCAGATTTTCTCAGTGTAGAACCTTAATTTCATTACTATTATTATCTTTATTTTATTTCCTTTGATTTCTGATGTGTACTCATTTCTTTCAGGGTCCAGCCCATGGACCTAAGGTTAGAAATGGCATCATGACATTTTCCACTGGAAAAAAAAAAATTACATAGACAAAGCCCTTCGTAAGGTGTGGTCTGTACATGTGAGAACAATTTTTTGTATGTTTTTAAGGCATGGGCTTCCAGGGATCCCTTCAATTACTCTACTGGAATCTTTTCCAATCAATCCTAGGGCTCCAACTACAACGGGAATTGTTGATGTTCCCATGTGCCGCATTTTTGAGATTTAGATTTCAAGGTCCTTGTATTTTGATAGCTTTTTGAAGATCTTTGAAGATACATTGCAGTCTGCTGAGGCTGCCATATCAATATGTGTGCGATCTCTAATAAAATTATTATTATTATTATTATTTTTATTTGTTGTGGTAAACCCTCCTACAGTAGAATGAACTCTTCATCCTCTCATAAATGCAAACTGCAAGCGTCGGAAGTGGAGTGGATTAGTAGACGCAGTGCTAATCTACTTATTACTAACACTATTGTTTTGTATATATCTTTAATATACTTGTTCAACCTACCTTCGTCTTCCGTGTCTTTCTTTCTGGCCCCTAAACAGGCTACAACATTATTATTATTATCATTATTTCATTGGGTTTCTGTTGTATACACATTTACTTCCGGGTCCCAACCAGAGACCTAAGGTCAGAAATAGCTTCATGACGTTTTACACTGATCATCTTTTGTAAAAAGAAAAAAAAAGACCATACAAATTTTACATAGAGAAAGCTCTTCATAATGTATGAACTGTACAATTTTTTGTCTTTATTTAAGTCATGGGCTACCAGGGTTCCCTTCAATTAGTCTATCGGGCCGTTTTCCAATCAATCTGAGAACAACTAAAACTGGAATTATTCATGCCCTCAATTTCTATTTCAAATTTGATTTTGATAGTTTTTTGTTTTTAAGATCTTCAAAGATACATTAAAATCTGCAGGGACTGCTATGTCAATAAAAAAACACATTCTGTACCTGTGGTCTTTGATGACGATGTCTGGGTGATAAGCTTCGATTATTATTATTATTATTATTATTATTATTATTATTATTATTATTACCAGTTTGCTGTAGAAATAAACAATTAAATCGAGATTATAAAATGAAATATTTCCTTTTTCAAGAGTTGAAATTTAAAAAAAAAAACAAAAAAAAAAAAAACTATATGCAAACATGATCAGCGAAATAAAAAGAGTCACAGATAAGAACAAAGACTTGTGTAATAAATGCATAATAAAATAAGTGATTCCCGGACCAAAGCGGTGTTAGCGTTGCTACATTGGCGAGATGAGGTTGCAAACTATTGCTGAACAGCGATGTACATGTCTCTCACTTTTCATCCTTCTCTCCTGGCCTGCCTGCCTGCCTGCCTATCTATCTATCTATCTATCTATCTATCTTATCTTATCTTATTTTATCTTATCTTATCTTATCTATTCTATTCTATTCTATTCTATTCTATTTATCTTCATTACGCTCATATCTATCTATCTATCTATCTATCTATCTATCTATCTACCTATGTTCATTATGCTCATATCAATCTATCTATGTTCATTATGCTCATATCTATCTATCTATCTATCTATCTATCTATCTATCTATCTATCTTAGTCTGTTCCTGTCTATTTAAAATAAGATTACAAAATTCTAAATGAACTTGAAGCATTATGGATATTCCACTGACAGAAACGTAATGATCGAAACAAAAATGTAAGGATACTCGCTTGAATGATTTATCGAATCAAATCCTTGCAAAATTCAAACTTTCGAAACATAAATTTGCCATGGACGAACAAACGAGATTCAACTCCTTTGAAGAAAAATAATGTTTACGTATATTTTCTATTCATGACTAATTTTTTTTCAAAATCCTTTTTCTTCTCCGTATTTCATTTTCATGCGTTTGATAAATTGCCATGTTTTGTCTAATAAAAAAAAATAAACAACTTATCGTTCTATCTTTTCGAATGCAAGTCATAACTTCTTTATTCTCGCTCTAATTTTTCGTTGCTTTTTAATTTTTTTTTTATTTCTAGCCACATTGAATATCCAGCTATCACGTATACGAGCACACACACACACTTTGAAACCGTGCGCTGAATGGTGGTTGAGAAGGAACAAATTCATGTCATCTCGAACAAATTTTATTTTCGTGATTTTGAAACGTATTTTTCTTGCATAAGAGAATGAAAAGATCCGACTGTTTATGTAAATATTTAAATGGTCGTTTGGTAATCACGAAAATTCTGTCAGCAGACAATTGTCAGCGTGTCAGTCGGAACATTTGACTAATTGAAACGACGTCAATTAGAATTCACGGAGTCTGTGAGGATTTGTTTCATGGTCAATAAAGATAAACGTTTCGACGTCATTTCTTTATTTCGAGAGTTGCTTGTGTGATGGATTGAGCGAAGATGACTGGATCAGAAAGGAACTAAATTAAAAATCATTATTCTAGGATTTATTTGAGACTGAAAAAAAAAAAAAGATGGTAAAAACAAAGTGAAACCCCGGTCTCGCCTCATTAAACACTTCGGTGACTATGCGTGAATCAGTATCTGTCTATATTTCTGAGATGTGGTAATATGTACACTATTTACATTATTCCGACTAATGTCCTCATCTTTGTTGCCATATTTATTACAACGTTTCGGCTCTTCAGTATCTGTCTATATTTCTGAGATGAGGTATTATGTACACTATTTACATTATTCGGACTATTGTCTTCATCTTTGTCGCCATATTTATTACAACGTTTCGGTCCTTCAGTATCTGTCTATATTTCTGAGATGAGGTATTATGTACACTATTTACATTATTCGGACTATTGTCATCATCTTTGTCGCCATATTTATTACAACGTTTCGGCCCTTCAGTATCTGTCTATATTTCTGAGATGAGGTATTATGTACACTATTTACATTATTCGGACTATTGTCTTCATCTTTGTCGCCATATTTATTACAACGTTTCAGCCTTTCAGTATCTGTCTATATTTCTGAGATGAGGTATTATGTACACTATTTACATTATTCGGACTATTGTCTTCATCTTTGTCGCCATATTTATTACAACGTTTCGGTCCTTCAGTATCTGTCTATATTTCTGAGATGAGGTATTATGTACACTATTTACATTATTCGGACTATTGTCTTCATCTTTGTCGCCATATTTATTACAACGTTTCGGCCCTTCAGTATTTGTCTATATTTCTGAGATGAGGCATTTGTATTTTGCGTTGATAAAGTCCACATTGGATGAAACGCGTCAGCAATTACCAGTTTTCCTATTGTCATTTTTATTCATAAACATATATATATATATATATATATATATATATATATATATATATATATATATATAATTTCAAATTCGTAGTCTTATAAGAAATTTCGTTTTGATTATCACGATCACTAATCTCATGTAGTGCAACGTGTTTTGGGCAAGATAGCCTGACGGAGCCCAACCAGCATTGAATTCAGAATTTACGTTGTCCTAGACCGGTTGCCATAGCTTGTGGGAGGGAGGGGGAGAAGAAGAGGATTCATACCTTTCCCAAGGGTAAGTGAATGCAATGTGTTCGACTGGAATTGCGAACTCGGCTCTCCGATTCCCCAATCCGTACCACTATTCATTACTCCACCTTGCCTTTGATTATACACATCACTAAAAAAAAAAACTTTGTTCAAGACCTAGTAAGAAATGGAAGCTGTTAATAAATAAGGATATCTGACAACAAAGCTCCAAATGCAGCAGCTGTATGAAGAGAGAAGCTGAGATAAATGCAGTCAAGAGTAACAAGCAGATGCAGCGGCAACAGTTTCAACAGCAGTTAGATTGGGTTTAATGGCTTATGTTCTATACTATTATCTACTAGACTAGATATCCTTAAACAGGGTCAGTTGAACGAGAATCTTCTAACCCTGTAGATTAAAGAAACGGCTCAGTGCAAAAATTCCCTGGAGGTTACCCGGATCGACAAGCTACTGATGAAGGCCGAAGGATACAACAATATGAATGTAAACATTGTATCCATTATCCGGTGTGTTTGGAACAATTCCAAAGAGTGTGGAATAGCTAGAGACCAAAGAAGAATTAAAGTCATCAGCATTATTATTATTATCAAAATATCGTGGAGGGCGCTGAGATAGTGAGGAGACTTGATATTTACTTGATGAGTGAAGCTATACTTTTTGACACAATAAAAGGGAAAATTATTTTCGTATTCTGTAATTTTTTAAAGAAACTTTTAAATTTAATTTAATGATCAGTCAATCAATTATTAATCAATTAGTCGCAGGTTTCATGAAGTTATTGCAAGAAAGGGTTATGTAACCAAATATTAAACGTGATTTACTGTTCCTTTACATTTGCTCACCTAAAAATGGAGTGATCTGATACAAAAGGTGGAATGTCCTAAGCTGTTTAACCCATCTAAATGGAAATACCAGGAAATTGAATTGAAATTCTAAACTCTTGTTTCATATTCATCTTTTGATCTTAAACGCAAATGTCTTCAGTGAACAACAAAAACAAAGGAATTGATCTTGCCATCACAATATTTTTAGAGGGGACTGTGTATATGATAAAATAATGTACTTTTAAGATATGCTATATTTATGGGTTAAAGGGGGTCATTGTTAGGTCTTGTCCAGGAACTTTCTCCTACTAATTTGTTGATACTTGCATTATTTATATTATTCGGACTGTTATCCTCATCGTTCTTGTCATATTCACAACGTTTCGGCCGTTGTACGCTTCAGTGTGTTTTTCAGGTGATTGGAGGATATATGGCCTAGTGGTTAGATCCAGTAACTACACCCAAAGAGTTGTGAGTGAAATACCAGGCCACAGCAGTGTCGAACCAAAACTTGGAGAGTTGAGTTAAAAAGAAATAACTGCGACATACAGAAGTGGCACGGCACGTGGAACTAGAACAATCCATCCCGGTGGAGGAAATAAAGGGTTCGCTTCGAAATTCCAATCACCTGTAGAATGCTGGAGCATACAACGGCCGAATTGTTGTGAATATGGCAATGAAGATGAGGATAACAGTCCGAATAATGTAAATAATGCAAGTAATCATAATACCTTATCTCAGAGATATTGAATATTAAATTAATAGGGAAAACCAAAATATTTTTAATTATTTAAAAAAGATTTTTAATCTTTTCTAGCACGTTCGAAATTTTGGTTAAAAATCTTATTTTTTTTTTTTAGGTAAGCGGTAATGTAATATTTAGCATTAGTTTTTTTTTTTTTCGCGCATTTTTCAGTTAAAATTATTTTATATTACTTTTTTTATGATAAAGTAAGTAATGTTGGTTTTAAATCAAATTAATTTAACTTTAAATTTGCTAATTTTACTCAAATAACGTATCACAAATATATATATATTATTTTTGGAAGATTTTTAAAACTGATAAATGTCCAACGTTTATGGAAGAAGGCAAATTTTAACTCATGGAGCGCTGAAAAAGAGCCGCTCTTTTTTCCATAGAGCTGGAGCCGGAACGGCCCCTTTTTGAAAACGGGGAGCGTCAGGGGAGCCAGCTCCCATTTTGTGTGCGGGAGTGGGAGCAGCTACAAAAATAGTGGAGCGCGTAAAACCCTACATATATATATATATATATATATATATATTGTGTGTGTGTGTTAGGGACAGTATGCAATTTTTTTTTGGTGTAACAGTTTAGGGGAGGTGTGTAAAATAACAATAACCCACCCTCCCAAATTCAGTTTATATTTGTTTTGGAAAAGAAAAAAAGAACTTTAGTTAAATAAAAATTATGAGAGACTGACATGGGTTACGGGCTACATTTGTGTTGAATATTTGTTTTACGAAATTAACTATACTTTATTTAAATTAATTTTCGGAAAAAAATAAGGCTCGCTTTAGTTTTTGCTTTAATAAAACTTAATTTTAAATTATTTACTGTTTTCATGTTAGTAACAAACCAAAGAAAAAACAGTGAAGTTTATTTTTTAAAGATTGAATAAAAAATTATTTTCCATAACATAAATAAATTATTTTTCCATAATCATAGTTTCCGGGTAGGGAGGAGACCCTTGCGACTAATTCAAGAGATTTTGTTTAAAATTTGTTTTTGTAAAGTAAAAAAGAAGAATAGATAAGAGGATTCTCATAGCATAGCGTATGCTCTGAATCATTCAAATGATTGATTCTCTAATGTCCAGGCAAATGTTAAGTAGAATTTTCATATTAATGTTATTATTTCAACCTACTTCACACTCCGCTCTTCCCGGCTTTGACAGAGTTAAAAAAAAAAAAGATCTACGCGGACTTGTAGTTGATAAATTATTTTCGCCCTTACTCCAACTTTCCTTCTGGCGAAGCATCGCAAGCCTGTCACTAGTCTACCGCTATTTTCATGGAAAATGTTTTGAGGAGCTATATTCCCAAGTTCCACCAGTAGACGCCTTTACAGAGCTATGATCTTTCATGCCTTGTACATAAGGTCAAATTCCATTGGAAAGAAATCCCCATTCGGTCAGCTTCTCCCGAAGAACTCCTACAATATGGAACAAACTCCTGACATGATGCTTGCCTAATCAATAAAATATTAATATCTTCAAGTCCAGGATCAATATCCTATTCATATTCTATAATTCTTACGCCCAGAAAAAAAATCAGTAACTCACTTCCTAGTGCCTTTTGGGCCTTGCATTAGGTGGAAAATAACGTAAAAAAATCTCTACAAGTCATAATAATCTACTGACTGCCTACAAAAAGATTTGATGTATTTACTTTCATAGATCATGTTTTTAAATTGCCTGTCGAACTTGATTTCCCCTAGAATGGTTAATTTCAAATTTACTTTTAGTTTTATTTATTTATTTTAAGCAATTCTCCCCAAGCAAGACGAGAGTACCACTAGCCCGCATGGGGTTACAGGGAGTGCTAACGAGGGAAAATACTGTGTATAAGGGGGAATGAGGAAAGGATAAAAGAAGAACAGGGACTAATGCAACAGAAGATGGCGATTGACGTTGCATTTAAACTTTTGAAGATTGCAGCTATCAGGGAAGCATGTAAGAGGAGGGGAGTACCACTGTCGGGAAGAGCGAGAAAAGAAATTACTGGAGTAGAAGTGGTGGTTACATTTAACTATTTCAACAGTAAAAGGGTGGGACCTAAATGCCAATCTAGTAGCACGCTTAAATTCATGCAGTCGGGGCATCAAAGAAGATAGCTCGTCAGAATAGTTGCCATGAAAATATTTGTAGAAAAGACAGAGGGAAGCCACATCATGTTTATGAGAAAGCGACTGAAATCGAGATGCCGGGTCAGAACCGATTACATTGCAGATCCTTCATTGGATTTTGTCGAGAACCTCGAAATAAACAGCAGGAGCGCCAGACCAAATATGGCAACAGCTTTGACGAATGTTATTAGGTCGGTGCAAAAATAATGACGTAATAATGTCGTTTTTTGACGTTAAAAAATACGGCAAAAAACGACATTATTACGTCATTATTTTTGCACCAACCTAATAGATCTATAAATATGCAAGATGCATTTTGAAGAGAAAAACCTTCAGACACGACACAGTGAGCCGACTTTCCTTGCAGTAGATGCAGCTATTGATTCCATGTAATACTTCCACCTCAACTCATTAGAAAATGTGAGGCCAAGGAGGCACAGTGAGACACTATCACGAAGTCGAGCATCATCCATGGGGGTGGCAAGAAAGTTACTCTGTGGCGGCTATAAGAGAGAAGGTTAGTTTTGGAGGCATTCAAATTTACAAGTCGTTTACTGCCCCATTTAACCACTGATTGGAGATCCTTCTCAAGAGTAGCGGCCAGGTTAACTTTGTCAGCGCTGCCAGATTTACTATTGTGACAGTGGTAAATGGTAATGCCTTCTGCATAGATGCCTACTTGAGAACTGATGACATCAGGGACATCGTTGAAGAAGATCAGGATTAGTTTCTATAATTACCTGACCTAACCAGAAAGTAATGAAAAAAAAAAAAAAACATGGAAAAAAAAACAAACCCAAAACCAAAAAAAAAACATGTCTTTTGCAGAGTAGAAAGATTAAAATTTAAAGAACTAATTTTGCATGCTGGTTTATGTGGGGACATTGTCTTGAGGTTGACGTTTCAGTGTCAAGTTTTTCATTTTAAAAAATAGGCTCCCCCCACCCAAAAAAAAGTCGCATTATTGAAAAAATTAATCAATCAATGAGTAATTTTTGAAAATGATCACGTTCCCTTTTTGTTGGCAGACCTTATCAGTAAGAAGAGAGGCAGTGTTAACACCGAGCAACAAATGCTGATTATTTGACAAGCCATCACGCGAAAACAGTAAAGGATGGGTGAGCAACACTGACAGGAAACTCAATCATAAGGTGTCATTCTATCAGCAGGCTTGAAATACTAAGAAACTAAAGGAAAAGTTGAAATCAACAAAGGTCTATTCTCTCAACCAATCCCATAGAAAACAAACGCTGGTCTATTGAAAGAGCAGTAAAGAATTGTGAATTAATAAGCACTTTATTATCAAGAACCATTTAATATTCCACTATCTCCAGAGAAGTCAAGTCCTGTTTCCTGAATGACTTTTAATTCAGCTTCTGGAAAACACTGCAAAACTGTTTTATTTTACTTCCTGGAAAACAAACAAAAATACGTATATATATATATATATATATATATATATATATATATATATATATATATATATATGTATGTATGTATGTAAAAGTGAACATGGAAGTCAACACTTAGAGGCGACAGTCTGTTTCATGCTAGATGCAATCGTCAGGCCAGTTATGATATTGAGTACTTTATCCCATAAATATAGCACATCTCAAGACTATATATACATACATACATACACACACACACACACACACACACACATATATATATATATATATATATATATTATAGTAAAAAGAAAGAACAGTAAGATATATAATCCGGTGTTCTTTCTTTTTTTTTTTGAAACATGGTAATTCCTGCCTAGCGAAGGAACCATATTTGTAAGCCAGTTTATATATATATATATATTAAAGACGGCTGACAAGGTACTACGATTAAATCTTTTATTTAATTTTTCTTGTGTTCGAACAAGTTTTTTTTTTTCTGGACACAGTGTAGAAACTGTCCAAATGTTCTGTAATTCCGAGCACTTTCGGCTATATTTTTAGCCATTATCTCGGATGATTATATTTTTGCTTTTTAATTGGGTGTATGGCATGTATGTTTCTAGAGTTATAGGGATGTTTTATTTTCCGAACACAGCACGTGTTTGTAGTTAATATTAAGTGTTGGCATTTTACTTTTTATTATTATTAAGGCTTCCATTATTTTTAATCTTTTTTTACATGTGGATGAGGTTATTATGTTTGTATTTTTTACTTGTATGTTTCGGATGGAGTCTGGTAGTTTTTTGTGTGTATTTAAATGGGTTCTAATGGAGCTATGGTCAGATAGGTGTAATGTAAGCCGTCTAGATAGGGATGTAGTAGTGTGACCGATGTAATTATTTATGAATTTGGTTTGATCAGAAACACAGTTCCTTAAGGGGCAATTGAACTTATAAATAATGTTCGTTCGTTGTAATTTTGATTTTGCCGGTGTGTTGTTATTTTTTAGGATAAGGTTAGTTGTCTTAAATTTTTTGTAGTAGATAATTAATTTGATCTTTTGCTTGAGTCAATTGGTAAGTGTATTTCTTTATAATATGTCTTAGTGAAGATTCGTCTTGTTTGTAATTAATGTGCATTTGGTTTTTGTAATAAATGTGTATGTAACTTTTGCCTATGTGTTCATTATCGTTATTGCTTACTTTGGGGAGAAATAGTCTAAGTTGGTAGTCTATAAGGTGGTTAGGGAAGACGTTGTTGATTAGTGTTTGTTTAACATTATTAAGTTCTTTGAGGAAGAGTAGTCTAGAGAATGAATTCTGGTGTGCTCTTTTTAGAAACGAAGGATTGCTGTCTATATATATATATATATATATATATATATATATATATATATATATATATATATATATAGGTATGGGTATGATAAAAAATATATATATACGTGCACATATAGTTGCACGTAGGTATAAATATATTTGTTCCTCGGGTGTTCTAAATACAGTAATCAATGACAGTGCTATAAGTATATATTAGTGAATATACATAATATCAAACGTCGATAGCACGAATCGGAGTTCCATGCAGTCTTGCAATTTAATATTTTAGGCAAAAATATATAAATAAACAACTTTTAAGAAGTTTAATCATCACCACGAGAACGAGATGTCTATAACGGTCAGAATATGCTCCGCACCTGAAATTTGCAAGACTGCATGAAACTCCGAGTCGTGCTATCGACATTGGATATTACGTATATTCACTACTATATATATATATATATATATATATATATATATATATATATGTGTGTGTGTGTGTGTGTGTGTGTGTGTGTGTGGTGCAGTTCAATTTATTTTACAATGAATCATTAATACAAAAAGTAGATTAGTAAAGTTAATGATATAAAATGGCGAAATCCTTTCGCAAACAAAATTGAGTTATTTATAGGTTAATGAAACTTTAAAATTTTGTTTGCGAAAGCATTTTGCTATATATTTCGATTCGCATTTAATTTTTTCGTCTAGGATGCTACCTGGATTTTACTAAAAGCAAAATAATTTCCATACCTGAGGATGACTGAATGTACAGTTGAAAGTACTTGCAGATTAAAAAAGACCTTATAAAGTTTAGAGTTATTAAAAACAAGGTTCATAACATTCATCGAGTGATTTATAGGTCAATGAAACTTTAAAATTTTGTTTACGAAAGAATTTCGCCATTTTGTATCATTAACTTTACTAATCTACTTTTTGTATGAATGATTCATTGTAATATATATATATATATATATATATATATATATATATATATATATATATATATATATATAGAGAGAGAGAGAGATAGATAGATAGATAGATAGATAGATAGATAGATAGATATAGATATAGGTATGTTTGTGCGTGTATAAACATTTCAGATAGAGTATATCTGTCAAAGAACAATATGAATAAAGACAAAAGGAAAACTTATCTTAGCCGTCGTGTTTCGTCCTCTGATGGACCTTATCAAGGCAAATGTAAGGGTTGTGATAAATATGGTGACAAAGATGTGGACAATAGTCCGAATAATTTAAATAGTGTACATAATACCTCATCTCAGAGATATAGACAGATACTGAAGGGCCGAAACATTGAAATAAATATGGCGACAAAGATGAGAGCAATAGTCTGAATAATGTAAGTAGTGTCATCGCGTTTTGATATCATATTTGGAGGGCAAGCTCGACGCTGAGCTCAGCCAAATTAAACAGCTGTTTCTGGCGAATGGTTACCCTTAATGTGTTATTACAACTACCATTGAGCGTAAAATTGCTAAGTTTAATGGTGTTAAAGTGTTTGGCCCATCTAGGTCTCGTGGATTGGTACCGCTAGTCACGTATACGCCGATAAAATATGTTCCTCGGTCAGGAGGAGGTGTTTTAATTCTGTAATGGCCCGTAATATTTTTCTACCCGAAGGGCTTTTCCTTCTGTTCGTAAGGATGTCAGCAGAGCCTAGTAGTTTATTAATATAAATGTCAGAGTGAGACTGACTATGTGTCAGCGGATGGAGGTTAGAATCGCCCAGCATGTCCCTGGTCAAAGACGCTGACATGTGCTTGTAAAATCCGGGTGCCCACAGGCTCATGAGTCTACTATCGGCGAGTATTTATTGAATTATGTTGCTAGCATGACGGCCTCCTCTCAGGATTTCGTCTTTGCCTCGCACGGGGCACGGACTAGACTCCACCCCGACATCTTGGAGTCTGTTGTTATTAATATACAACTTCCGACACTGTGTAGGCAGAGAGAATTAAGACATAAATTAGCACTTTTCGAGGAGTGCGTCGCTAATTCTACGGCAAATTAGGAAAAAATATTAATTTTTTTCGTCCCCTTCCCCTTTCTTTTGTTTTATTTTAAATTCAGTTGATGAAAAAACAAATTCCCTTTTCAGCAATTTTGTCTTAATGCGGACGATTTATTTCTGAAGATAAGTCGGCGAAAGGTACATTAGGTTTAAATTTTATTCGTTGTGAGAATTTTGTAGCCTTGTTTTAGGAATAAATTATGATCCCGGTTTTAAAGATGATCCTATCTTGTTGTGGGCACAAAAATTTGTTTATATGGTCAGAGACTGAAAGTGGTAGGGAAGTTTGTGTACTTGGCCAGCACGCTAAGCATGACTGAAACCCTTGATGACGTGGTGTGCTTGCGAATCAGTAAAACGAGTGACGCGTTTGGAAAACTGGAGAAACGGCTTTGGAGGTACCGCGGGATCTCTTTAGAGACAAAGATAAAAGTCTATTATACATGTTTGCTATTTGCTCTTCTGTATTCCTGTCAAACTTGGACCACATACAGAAAGCACATAAAGCATCTTGAACGCTTCCAAGAACAATGCTTCAGGAGATTCTTTGGTGTTCGCTGGCAAATGTGTGTTAGTGACGTTAAGGCATTACAACAAGCCCGGCGTCAAAGTATAGAATCGATCATTTTTCAGTGTCGATTAAGATGGAGCAGGCATTTAGTTAGAATGGAGAACGAACGACTGTCCAAGCAACTTCTGTATGGCGAAATCGCTGGAGGTAAGCGGCTCAGAAACAGAAAATTCTTTGAAAACATCCTTAAGGAAGTGTGGTATTGATGCTCTGACCTGGGAGAGCATGGCATTGGATCGGAGAAAGTGGAGGAGAGAGGTTCATGCAGGAAATAATTTGTTTGAGAAAAAAACGCGTTGAACATGAAAAGCTGAAAAGAGATTTCCGGAAGGGGTACGTAAATGAAGCGAAAAACAAAATGGGTAATCAGGTCGGTTTCAAATGTGTTATATGTGACCGAGTCTGTTTGACCCTAGCTGGTCTGAAAAGTTACGAAAGAATGCATCAATGCCACCTGAGAGCGGATTACGCGTAACTTGATAATACAATGTGTAATATATGTGCAAAAGTGCAGTAGGATTAAAAAGACATGTTATAATACGTGGCATGCAGGAACTGTTGCCAGAGATGTCCATGTCTGCTATTCCTGTGTCAAAGAATGTGTGTCTTTAGCAGGACTTAAAAGCCACAAGAGAGCAGCTCATCGATGACCTCTGTTATGGTTATTCAAGCAATGCCAATGCTCGAACACGAGTTTGAAAACATCATACATGCATACATACACAGACATACATACATATATATATATATATATATATATATATATATATATATATATATATATATATACATACATGTATGTCTGTGTGTGTGTAAAGCAGGGTCTATGGAAAAGTAAAAAATCTGAATTATGACTAGATATATAATTTTAAAAAAGAAAGAAGAAAGATCAGGATTTTGAAAAATTCAACTAATAACTGTTGGGTTAAGTAAATTAAAAAAAGCGAGATTGAAAACAGATAAATAGGAGACTTTGCAATAGGCTGTTTCTGTCAATTAAAAAATACTAGTTTGTCTTCAAAAACATGCACTAAGCAAATTCCTTAACCAAAATTTTGTAAAAGTTTATAGGAGGTTCAGTTCGAAATGCAAATTCATTATGATTAGATCCAACTGCGGAAGCCAAAACAAAATGTGCTCATAACACATAATTCTTAAAAATGTAAAATTTTAATTTTAATTTTGGAATTCGTAATCTAGACTTTTTCCTATATTACTTCTGATTAAGCACACCAGATTACAGATTTAAAAAAAATGGAAAAAAATAATTAAAAAAAAATCTTAATGACTCATGTATGAGCATATTTGTTTGGCTTCCGTATGAGGATTAATAGTAAAATGAGCAATACATTTAAAAATTTATTATTTTTAGTCGCAGTGCATTTTGCGCAACTCAACCTTAAATGTTTGTCAAAAGAGAAAATTAGTTAATTTTAGTAAATACAGGAGCCGTCCCAGGTATGACGATAAACTACATCCGCGTCCTGGGTAAGATGATACATTATATACAGCACCAAGGTCTCTGATTAGGAGGTTTTGAGGACCGTGAAACCACCTCTTAATTGTTGGTTTTCCCAGGCCCACCCTGAAACGGGGTGGTAGCACCTGTTAGGGTCCAAGTTATGGGCAAATAGTTAACTCCCAAACTGGGGTCAAAACACTATGAAAATGTAAAAATAGGTTTTAATACCAGCAATACATTTTTGTAAAAATTATTACCAGCAATGAATTTTTGAAGAAAAAAAATTATTACGAGCAATAGATTTTTGGAAAAAATATTACCAGCAATACATTTTTTGCAATAAATAAATATCACCAGCAATACATTTTTGAAAAAAAAATATAATCCAAAAATGCATTTTTGAAAAATAATATTACCAGAAATACATTTTTGAAAAAAAAAAATGAATTACTAGCAATACATTTTTGAAGAGTAAAATATTACCAGCAATAAAAATCTTTTCGGCATTAAATAACCCATTGAGGTTGATATGCGGTAAAACAAACCAAACCAAACCAAACCAAACCAATATATAATGAGATAGATAGATAGATAGATAGATAGATAGATAGATAGATAGATAGATAGATAGATAGATAAAAAATATTACAAGCAATAAAAATCTTGTCGGCATTAAATAATCCATTGAGGTTGATATGCCATAAAACAAAACAAACCAAACCAATATATACTGAGATAGATAGATAGTTAGATAGATAGATTGATAAAAAAAAAAAAAAAAAAAAATAGATAGATAGATAGATAGATAGATAGATAGATAGATAGATAGATAGATAAAAAAAATATTAGCAGCAATAAAAATCTTGTCGGCATTAAATAACCCATTGAAGTTGATATTCCGTAAATCAAATGAAACGAAACCAAACTAAATACAGGATTAGAAGCTATTTTACAGGAATAAAAGAAGTATAAGCTTTAGGTTCAGTTGTTAGGGAGTCTCAAATTCTAGCCGCTCTGCATCACTATACGGGGAAAGGAAGTTGCTTGGCGTAGATTTATGTAGACCGTTTGGCATTTTTCAAATGACTTACCACGACCTGTTGCAAAACCATTTTTAGGCGAAAGCAGCTGGAAGGATTTTGAACTTGCTTGAACCAACAACGATTGGTTGCAATTTCCCTTTTTATATATCATCTCGTGATGTGATTTCTATTAGACGCTTTTTATAGCACCTAATTTATTTTTGTTTTGTTTTATTTTTTCTTTTCACTCCGCTCACAAATTTCTCATCTTATTTAGGATTTTATTTTTGGTTAGTTTTTCTCCTGGGGCCTACCGTTTTGATAGATATACGTTGAACCTAATTTTGTCTGGCTTTTTTGACATGCCACGGAAATCTTTAACACGCTAGATATTTTAATTACGAATTCTTCTGTAGAACGACGGATACACTTTTATAGCATTTCCGTTTCCAGCTATCTATGCTTTACGGCCATATCACGTTGGAACACCGGTTCTCGTAAGATCACTGAAGTTAAACAACTTCGAGCCTTGTCAGTACCTCGATGGGTAACCGCTTGGGAATATCAGGGGATGTAAGCTTGAATGTGTAGGTGGTGTAATGGGTAACGGTACGAAATTGGAAATCGGATAGCCGAGTTCTAATTCCTGTCGGGTTTGTTATATACACTTACGCGAAAATGCTCCTGAGAAAAGTATTAATCCATTTTTCCTCCTCCCCCAGCTCTGCAGTAATTACTACGACTTGTATCAGTAAATCATTTAAAATCTTATGACCTAAAGCTATTTTCTGGCTGTAAATAATGTCTATATCGTGTGGAACTCTCTTCCGGCTTCTTGCTTTTCAGCCAACTTTGAGCTTCAAAAGTTTAAATGCAATGTCAATCTGTCTATATTTCTGAAATGAGGTATTATGTACATTATTTACATTATTCGGACTATTGTCCTCATCTTCATCGCCATATTTATTACAACGTTTCGGCCTTTCAGTATCTGTCTATATTTCTGAGATGACGTATTATGTACACTATTTACATTATTCCGACTATTGTCCTCATCTTTGTTGCCATATTTATTACAACGTTTCGGCCGTTGTACGCTCCGTCCTTCTTCAGGTGGTTGGAATGTCGAACTGAACCCTTTATTTCGCTCAGTGGGGTAGACTGTTCTAGTTCCACGTGCCGTGTTTAATGGATGTCAGTTATCTCCTGTTAATTTCCCTCTCTAAATTCTCCACTGCCTTAAACGGGTATTGAACTCACACTCTTTGGGTCCTGTCACTGGATCTAACCAACGCCTTTATCCACTGTGCCATGTGTCCTTGAGGTGGTTAAGGCAGTGGAGAACTTTCAGAGGGAAATTAACAGGAGTTAACTGATAACTGACAACCATTAAACATGGCACGTGGAACTAGAACAATCTACCCCACTGAGCGAAATAAAGGGTTCAGTTCGACATTCCAACCACCTGAAGAAGGACGGAGCGTACAACGGCCGAAACGTTGTAATAAATATGGTGACAAAGATGAGGACAATGGTTCGAATGATGTAAATAATGCAATCTCAATCGTTATTTGCTGTCGTCTTGATTCCTCTTTTTTTATTGTTTTAACTCCCCAATAATGTTTTTCTTTTTCTATTTTTTTTCATACTTAGTAACCCCTTGTTTCTTCATGGCTTGTATCGATATTACCAACAGGACCCCACCAACATGTCTAAAATGATTAAAAAATCAATATTTTTCGATAGTGACAAATATCGAACTTTGAGACGTGTCTAATGAATGCTAATTTACAAAAAGTATTTCCCCGAAAATGATTTCCCTATTTTTTTATGAGTCTATACGTCTACTTAAGTTGTGCTACATGTTTTTAGGAACTAAAACAACACTGACGGACGTCACATCATGAGTCCAGTAACACATGAAGGTCATTGGGGCACCATATGTATTGAAGGTGGAAGGTTAAATTGACGGGGCCCATTCCTCTTCAGGTTAGTTTTGCATTCAGAGTTTTCCTTCTCCTGGACTAGTTGACGTCCAGGTTTGCTCTGCTGGGACAAGTGCAGAGAGATGGGTGGTCATACTTTTCCAATGGTATTTCTGAGAAAGCGAACGCAACGTTTCCGGATGGAATTTGAACTCGATACGCCCGTCCCATTTCCTAGGTCGATAATCACGACGATACGCACACATGATAAGGATTAGGTGTTAAAGCAACCCTGAAGATCAGATACAACCACCAACTGGATTATCTAAGGCTGAAACATATTTTGGATTGTAAGAATAACACTTTTTTCTTTTTTTTTGCAAGTGAATATTCTATTAACAATATTTGGGAGATAATGATTTTTATAGATACGAATCCTACCATTTAATCTATAGCTTGGAGTGGGAGTGAAGAAGAGAAAAATTCATACCTTTCCCAAGAGCTTAAGTTATTTTAACGAATTCAACAGGAATTCGAACTCGGCTCCCCGACGTCACATTCTGAGTCGGTCATCCACACTAATTAAGTCGAAGAATACGCCAGTTAAATTTTAAAACATTAGGCTAAAAACAAATAACACCATAAATAAAATATTTTACCTCAGAAATCTAGTAAACAACTTAACCCAACCCTAACCGTTATCAGGTTCATATCTTCAATGGAAAAATGAATGGTCATGAATCTTTAAGAAAATGGCAACGAGATGCCCTTAGATTTTATCAAACACATATTTATCTGTTTTATTTGTAAATTCAGCTAAAATTCGACCATCTTAAATAGTGGTCGTTTGATAGTGTAATAAAACTGCCAGTGAATTTATTTTTCGAAATATCAGTTTGCAAACATCGTCTTAATTGTTGTCTTCTTTTTCAAGGTGTAAGAATCTCGACTTTTATAACGTTATTGCCGCTCGACGAGCGACATCTTGTCGAGCCCAGTCGCCTGGTCAGCTTAACTGAGGCGTTCTCTTTCGACATGAAATTCCCATTAAAAATATTGAACGCTTCTTCGGGAAAAGATCATCACAATATATTTCGATTGGACTTACTCGGGTGATTTACCATCACGAAGATTTGTGCCCGTTTCTGTACCCGTATGTTTTCGATTGAAAAAAAAAAGATTGAAAAAAAAGGAGAAAAAAACAAAACATAGAAAATATGTTATGACAAAGGCCAATTTGGTTTGAAATCAATGTGTTCTTTGTTAATTGTCAATATCTCAATGAATAGAAAATAGCAATTTACTATGCGTAGCTTAGATGTGGCACAAGGTTGAAAGTATGGAGTACACAGTAAGGACCAAATACTAGTCGTAATTGATCTAATAAGACTAGTTCGCTTAATGTTCCACTCGACTAGGTTAATCTCTCTTACCCCGGCCGATATTATCACCATCACACACACACACACACACACACACACACACACACACACTATTGGAAAAAAGGATTTAATACATACATACATACATACATATATATATATATATATATATATATATATATATATATATATATATGGTAGGATAAATATATATATATATATATATATATATATATATATATATATATATATATATATATATATATATATATATATATGGTAGGATAAAAAAATAGGAAACATTTATAAATTTATAATTATCTGTCCCTTCACGTATCATTCTATTAGATTCAAATCCATATTTGATATATATTTGATTTCAATTTACACACCCCATATATATATATATATATATATATATATATATATATATATATATATATATATATATATTACCGCCACGAAGGTTCTAAAAACACAAAAAAACCTTCTCCTATTTGAAAGATAATGGCCTAAAGCTAATTCGAATTGAAAGAAAAATTAATTTCCGTATATAAATAAACCTTTTAGGCATTTTAAAAACATCAGCACGATTTTTGGTAACTCATCGACTCATCGATCCGCCATTGTGTACGAAAAATGCAAACAACAAATGAAAAATTCTGTTCATAATCCAATATTTATTCTAGAGTTGAGTTTAGAAGTCTATTTTTTTTTTAAATTCAAAACTTAATTAACTGGATTTTCTAAATGCAATACTTACCTTTGACTTAGAGATGAATGAAATAACATTTTATTACACAGGGTAGCCTGTGAGGTCAAAAGAATAAACAGAAACAGTGTAATTCTACCCGTGTCTGAAAAAGCGCGCGAAAAATAAATATGAATTCAAAAGAAATTTAGAAGATCAGCAGCGTAATAATCAAGAATTTGTTATTTATATTTGTTTAAAAAATAAATTTTCTTTGGCCAATAGTTTAAGAATATATTTTTTTCCTTATTTTATTTACCTTTTATTAAATTTAGTATAATGAAGAACTGCAGGACAACCACAGATAAAATTAATTTTTAAAATTGAAAATCTTTTTGAAGCTTTTATTTTAGCTTTAATTTCGAGCTAATAGATTAAATTTAATATTTCCAATAAGAAAAATACTTTGATGTGTTTCAAAATTAATTTAAATCGACTGGAAATAGATTTTTTTCCTAAAATAACTGATTAGCCTCACTTGTTTTAACCGTCTTTCATTGCAATGTAATTCTCTTTATTAAAAAGTTTTCCAAAAATAAAATTTATTTTTCTGAAACTTTATTTGAGAAATGTTAGCAGATTTAAAGTTTAATTAATCTGATTCGAAACACATATTATTTACTTTAAGTTAAAAATATGGGAGAAGTGTATTTTTTTTTTAAAACCCGAATGTAGTCTTATTTAAGCTGCTGACGTGCTTGATGAAAGACTGATGTTTATCTAATGTTGTTATATGGGGTCTATAGCCAAAAAAATAATTGAATATAATGTTAGCACCTTTTATATATAAATTCTAAGTACTCAGTAAACTTAAAAATTTAGGAAAATATTCTCTGTAATCTAATGTTTCATTGAATTCTAGAAATTCTGGTTTTAAATTTACTATAGATATCACTCTAACAATGTTGTTTATGGTTGACCGTATTTACAAAATTCGAGACGTTTATACACATTCAAAATTCTTTTAAAAATATTACTGTTTGATGATTTGTATTAAGCTTTTCCATTAATGATTAATAAATATAGTTTTTACTTAATAATCATATTATCTAAAAGGGTGGAATTAGTACAGAATTTTAAAATATTTAAAACTTAAATTATTAACTTAAATTATTCTAAGTAAAATTAATAAAAAATGAAAACAATTCTTGTAAAAATTTATTATTCATGGAATTTTTTTTTCTTAAGACAATAATGTCCTTAATTCATTTTATTTATTAAAAGCTTTCCTAATAAAATAATGTCATAGTTTTATTGCATTTTTTATTTTACGATTCAGAGGAGATTTTCGGTAAATGTTGTTTCAGTATCTGTCTCTATTTCTGAGATGAGGTATTATGTACACTATTTACATTATTCGGACTATTGCCCTCATCTGTCGCCATATTTATTCGGCCTTCTTCAGGTGGTTGGAATGTAGAACTGACCCCTTTATTTCGCTCACTTTTTCTAGTTCCACGTGGAATTCTTAATGGATCTCAGTTATCATTTATCTCCTGTTAATTCTGCCTTGGGTCCTGTCACTGGATCTAGCCAACGACTTTATCCACTATGCCATGTGCCCTCATTTGAATTTCTGAGTATTATAAACCTAATTTCTCATCAACAATTTTTTACCAGTGCTCATATTGCAATTTTTTGCTGTTATTATCATTTTTCTCTGGCATTCCTTATTACTGGTTTCCATATTGTATTCATTTCTATGCTTGGTCGGCTCAGGAGATTTTTGACAAAAAGAAATCTATGATTTAAATTCTGCAAGGAGTCCTGCTTTAAACTAATATAAATATAAAGAGGGCGTAATTTTATTTTCTAGAAATTTCACACAGTTGAGTAAGTGGGGGGGGGTAACAATTGAAAAAACAAAAATAGTTTTGCCAAGATTATCTAAAAAAGGTAATTTCATAAATAATTTCCTTCATTTGTGAATAATTCCTGAAAATTTCATTAAAATCCCACACTTATTTGATTTTTTGCAAGAATTTCCAAAACAATGTGTTTTTAATGCCAAAAATACACTAAAATTTCCAATACTAATCTTTAGTCCATCCACTGATACAAGGAAAGGTTTTTAACTAGAATTTCGAACGTGCGAGAAAGGATTAACAATTCTAACAGCAAGATACTTTAGTCTTATTAATAATAACAAACATTTTGATGATAAAACTTTGTTTTTAAGTTTGGGGTCTTTTTTTTTTCATGGTACGCTCATTTTTAGCGAATTTTTGGAGATCCTAAATAAATTTGAAGGCACGATCAAAACAAGAATATAGCGCAAATGTAATTTGTGTCAGATTAATGTGAAAAAAAATTTTAAGAGTAAATTTTAGAAAAATGACAGTAAAGTTTACTCTTATGCGAATGCAAAAGTTTCGCCGTAATTCTGAAAATTTTCTTGGTACCGAGGAAAACAAATTATGCAGGAAAAAACAAAAAAAAAAACAAAATAAAACAAAGATTTGTTTTTAAAATAATAAAAACTTATAAATAACAAATTACGTTTCATTACTGAATTATTGGCTGTTATGAATCGAGGCCACCCCGAAGCCGTGTAATGGTTACCAAGCTTGTCTCGCTAGAACAATTACGAATTAGTAATGAGTTAGATCCTCACTGGGTGTTCCATACTTCTGGTCTTGTGCCACATCTAAGCTACGCTTGGAAAATCGCTATATACATGAATCGGTAAATAAATACAGGTAAAGAGAGAAAAAAGAAAGAAAGAAAAACGAACACCTGTACCGACAAATCGGAAAACGGTTCTTTCAAGACGCAAAAACTGATTGAACGGAAGATATGAAATTATATTAAATCATAATATTCTTCTGATTCTGAATATTAGCCAGTCAAAGCGAGATAACATAATTATATCGTTTTTGTACTTCCATACCAAAAATAATCTAACAGTTGAAAAAAATACAGTATATGTATAGGCAGGTGTATCAAAAATACTTTAAAAAAATTTGGGGGCGAGTTCCTCACACCAAAACAAGGACAAAAATCCATATGTCCGCAAATCCTTCGGTTTTTAGTTAGTAAGTTTAAAGAAAGTTTACGTTAGATAGTCTTATATTGCCGTGTAGATTAAGTTACATTTGTCATTTGTGTATATTTGTGGCTAACCTGTCTTCAACGTTTAACAAGTTAACTGAGAAGTGTTCAGTTTAACAATGGCAGGATGTTCATATCGTGGGCAGGCAGATATAATTTTCACATACGGCCGCACGAATGGTAATGGACGTGAGGCTGCACGGCTGTATCAGATTGCGTTTCCAGGCAGAAGGCAGCCGAGTCTTCTCAATGTGTCAAGAAAACCTTTAAGTTTAGTGGCGGCAGTGTGATGGTGTGGGGTATGATTTCATCTGCAGGAGTTGCCCCTATCATCCGCGTACATGGCAATATCAATGCTGAGATTTACTAAAGGCTTCTTCAGCAGCATGTGGTACCAAGATTACACCATAATCTTTATGAATCTCCTATTTTCATGCAGGACAATGCACCTTGCCACAAGGCTCAGAAGGTTATGGCTTTATTTGAAGAAGGAGGAATCGCCCTAATGAAGTGGCCAGCCTAGAGCCCTGACCAGAATCCAATAGAAAATATTTGGAAGATAATTGGAGAAAGGACTCAGAAAAGAAACCCGAAAAACCAGGATCACCTATGGGAGTTATTGAAAGACAAATGGGAACGAATTACTGCTGATTTTTGCAAGAAATTAATTAGATCATGTGGTCGACGATGCAGAGAAGTCATTGAAAATAAAGGGATGTTTACCAAATATTAAATTTTGTTGATATTTTGTTCACAATCAAGTATTAACAAGATCGTTCCTTAACTTTTGTCCAGTAGCTTATTTCCTTTGTTCCATTTAATCTTTATTTAAAAAAAAAAAAAAAAAACTATTATGTAAATTTTTGTAACTTTGTATCATATTTATGCATTACACCCTAATCTTTATTCGGTAAAAATTTCATTGCTAATCATGCATTACTTTTTAAGTAATACACATATTTATGTCTTTGTTGTTTCTGTTCTTTATATTATAGCCGCTACTGTATGTGGAAGGATCGGAATCCCCATCGTACAATACAGGACAGACAACCATCAGTTTACGATTAATGTGTGGGCTGGAATTGTAGGTGACTGTCAGGTAGGTCCATATGTCCTTCCAGCACATCTTACAGGAGCTGTTTACAGAAACTTTATTTCAAACACACTTCCAGACCTGTTAGAGGATGTACCCCTGCTAATAAGAAGACGCATGTGGTTCATGCATGATAGAGCTCCAGCACATTTTAGTTACATTGTTCGCAGTGCACTGACTGACATCTATCCTCAAAGATGAATATGTAGGCGATGGTCATTCCTATGGCCTGCACGTTTACCTGAATCCAATCTTTGGGGCCACCTAAAACAATTGGTTTATGCAGCAGACATTAATAATGCAGAGATGATTCATCAACGTGTCATGGGGGCCTGCGAAACCATTCGACACCGTGTGGGAATATTTGAAAGGGTTCGCCAGTCAAAGATCCGACAGGTGCATGCGTGTTTAGAAGCAGAGGACTTTTTGAACATTTGTTATGAGTTGTGTTGAGGTACAATGATGACCTTATGGACATTTTACCTTGTTTTGTTGTCAGGAACCCGCCCCCACCCCCAGTTTGTAAAAGTATTTTAGGATTGTATCTAGGATTGAACATTTAACAGCGTCTACAGTAAAATTTAAACTTAATATATAAAAAACGAAGGATTTGCAGACTTGTTTTGGTATGATGAACCGTCCCTAAAGTTTCTATAAGTATTTTTGAAACACCCTATATATATATATATATGTGTGTGTGTGTGTGTGTGTTTTAGAAGCAGAGAGACCTTTTTGGTTGTTGGATTCGGCAGGGTGATTTGATTTATAACCACCTCTTATCCCAAGGCATTTTCCATTCACACAGTTTTGTCTTTTATTTTAACTGGAAGAAGTCGAAAACAATAAACGTTCTCAGCGAAACGCGACGTTTATAGCTTTTCAACTTCGTCTCATTATCTTAACAAATACATTCACACACACACACACACACACACACATATATATATATATATATATATATATATTCTTAACAAAAAATAAATAAATTTATGAACGAATGAACGAACGAAACGAAGCATATATACATGAGGGAATGGGCTCTATGATGGGGTGAAATGGTTGACAAACTTGTCTTTCTAGATCAATTACGGTGAGTTCGAGCTTCATATGAAGGTTCGAACTCACCGAATGTATGGAACCTGGGTGCTCCATACTTTCGGCCATGGACCACATCTAAGCTACGCTTAGCAAATCACTATGTATACGATGGAATAATGAATGATTTTCGGCTTGACCAAAGGGAGATGCCTCTTAAAATGTTTGGTGATAATTTAATTTGATGAAGTAGGGATGGCTGGGAACCTTTCCGTACACGTTATATATATATATATATATATATATATATATATATATATATATATATATATGAGTGTGCGTATTAAATTAAATCCTAAAATATATATAAAAATAATTCCACAATAGAATATATAAATAATTCCACAATAGCATATAAAATCTATTAGCAAATTAAATTTCAAATTAATTTCAAACACGTATAAAGTTATACAGTGTATCCCGGATATAAGAGACCCGGATATAAGAGAAACCTGGATATAAGAGAGATTTTCTCTGGTTCCAAATTAGAGCCTGTGTTAGTGTATAAAAATTAGACTAAACCCGGATATAAGAGAAACCCGGATATAAAATACCTCTTCTCCAGTCCCGGCAACTCTCTTATATCAGGGTTAAAAATACAACCTAATCATATCTAAGCACCCCTTTAAGAAACCATCAACGAAAAAAAATAAAACACAAAAAAGTGTATATCAAAATTTTAACAAACAGTAATAAAAACAACAATGCCTGAGAAAAAAGGCCACTGTAGCCAGAAAAATACCCCACAACCCACCTTACCCGACTCCAAATATTTGCCATATAATAAACATTCAAACTTTCATCAGAGTAGGCCCTCCTTGATAGCGAAAGAAAAATCCCAGATTACAGCTTCATTTCCAACCTATAAATGAGTAAAACATTTCTTCAGTGAGTTATTCTAAACATCGCTTGAGAATGAAACTGTGCTCCAAATTTTAAGTGTAATATTGGAGTTAAAGTTTAGGACTTGAGTCAGTTTCGAAACAGTAATTTCTGTGTCACGATGGAATCATATTTTTAAAAAAAAATAATTATAATATATATATATATATATATATATATATATATATATGTGAAGGTCAAAGCCGGTGCAAGGGCCTCATGCACCCCCAAATCTATGATACGTTTCCCCCACTCTACACACTCTCAATTACTCTTACCCTTGTAGTGATATAAAATGCATATTTTATTCAATTCTAACCTAATTATGTACAATAATGGATAATATGCAATATAGGTGAATAATTAAACCGTGAAAATTGAAAAGAAATACAATGTATCTAAATACATATTAGCGACATGATAGATCGTTCCATCGTAAATAAATCAACAATGTTTTGCGGCAACTGTGAACATCAACTGGAGATTTTTCTTTTTAAAAAGTTGAATAATTTGACAAATGTAATAGTGCTTTTTCGAGTCAAAACAAATTCAGGGATTTGGTCGAAAAACAATGACCCTAGAATTTGGTCAAAATTCGCCAAAATATTTCACCCTTTAATAGTCAGTTGTGATAGTTTAATTTGTAACGTATATAAATGTAGGTAGAAAAAAAGCAATTTTTGATAAGATAATCATGGTCTCAAAGTACTGTCCGGGCCCCCAATCAGCCGCCCCTACCGGCTTGTGTGGCTCTGAAGGTAGTACGGTGCGCGCCGGCCCTGATGAAGGATATATATATATATATATATATATATATATATATACACACACACACACACACACACACACACACACACATACATACATATATATATATATATATATATATATATATATATATACCTTCATGTAGTTGTGATAATTATGTACAGAAATAATCTTTATGTTAACCAGACTTTCGTCCGTTCGTTTATTTATATATTTTTTAAGAAACGCATTGAAACCGTGGTGATTAATCAGTATTTTGTTCCTCGAATGAAATAATAACCATTGTGTAAAAGAAACACAGACACACACACACACACACACACACACACATATACATATATATATATATATATATATATATATAAATTCTCCTTGGGGATTTGGCGAGATGTTAATAAGTCAACATTGGTAAGTCTCTTGGTAATTACTCTTATGTTTCAATTGCTTGAAGTGTACGATTTCCCCATTTCTGTTCTGAATGTTCGCTAAGGGCTTAAACGCTTCGTCGACTGCACGTGCCTTGTAGGAAGTTTGATGAACTTGGCGTTTGAGTTGCATTGAAAAAAAAACAAACAAACCAGAAAACATATATCTTGGCGGGAAATTCTTCTGCGATAATATTTTTTTCAAAGTACAAATATTTTTCTAATCAAGAGATTATAGTCATCACATCATTACACCAAAAGTTTACAAACCTTGTTGCCGTAAAAGTTAAATTCATATTACACAAAAAGGGCGTAGCGCTCTGTTTTTTATGATGACCAAAACAGAAAATACATTTCAAACATTCCCTTAGGTCCATTGATTACGTATGCAAACGGTGAGAATGGCATATATATATATATATATATATATATATATATATATATATATATATATAGTTGTAACCTAGGGAAGGTTACTGAATAGAATAATCACACGAATGTTGGTAATGAACGATAATACTTAGGACAAGAACAACACATATAAGATTCGCCAGCGGCGCGTAGAAAAACAGTCAACTGCTAGGAGTCAAGTGAATTCCAGAATGAATCTCCAACAGCAGGATATCTACCCCCCTGTCACACACACACGCACACACACACACACATGTGGTCAGTTGTGGCACAAGGCTGAAGTTAATGTAGAGTATTCGAGCTCGTATGCTCGGCCAAAAAATCCCCGTAGACCCCGTATAAAACGAGTCGGGTAGCTATTTCCCGAGACGAGACTCTGCCGTTCGACACAGCTTCGTCTGGGAATCCTCTCTGTTCGGAGACAGAGAGTTTAATCAGCGCAACTGAAGACGAAGCAGGATATCTTCCAAATAAAAATTCCCTAAAAAAACTCATTGAAAGAAAATCAGACGACATGCGAAAAACTGATGTCATCATTTGTTAAACAGGCACCCCTACTCTACCTTAACTTAACCTCATTTTGAAAGTAACTCATATTTTGATACACGGATTGTCTGTGAAAATGAATACCCTACCACCCCTTATCAAAATGATTGAATTTCCCCGTAACCTTAGCAATTAATATCAAGAATGTATGTTCTTATAAACTCAGTAAATTTCAAAATAAGTTATACCAAAAATCGCTTGAAAACGAAACAGTACTAAGGATTTTAATTTAATTCTATAATGAAATTTAAAGTTTTAGATTCTGTTTTGGAAACATGGTAATTCCTGTGTAGCGATGGAACCATATTTTTAAATTAGTAAATTTATAATGTTTAGGCTCTACAGAACTGTATTGAGCACTGTTTTTTAAAAATAAAAATTAATAAAAAAATCGGATTATAAATCTTACTCTTCTTTCTCATTATTTTAATATATATATATATATATATATATATATATATATATATATATATATATATACAAACACACACACACACATATATATATAAAATAATTAAAATGGAATATTTTTTCGCTTAACTCGGAATTTCCTGGCTATATGTGTATAACTACTTGTCGGAAGAGAACGCTCTATCTCTGTCTTAAATAGTGAAGACTCTACCAAAAAAGCCTCCTTACTTAAAATGCCTCCTTATCAGCAAACCACTGAAAAACCAATAATAATGCATTAAAATGCGGTATTTCAAATTAACATTATGTATATATTCATATAGACATCTTCAGACAACCAGTTTCGCTGCACCACAGCTCATCAGTGTGGATAGACAAGATTACGTCAAGCCGGGATCGAAACTCGACTTATTTGACATCGGTCAAAGACTCTTACATCTAGGCTATCGGCGCACAGCAGAGAAAGGAAATTTTTAACGCATTATATACGTGCTATAGAAACGCCATACCGGTCGCCATAGCGCTCATTTCTTAAGAAGAGCGATGCATATATATATATATATATATGCATATATCTATCTATCTATCTATCTATCTATCTATATATAATATATATATATATATATGTATAATTTTATATGCGCATTATTTAGTAGAAACCGCTTAAAATCAGTGATAGAGCTAACATAAGTTCACACAAACACATCCATTTAAACAATCCGAAGCGAGGTGCAGTTACACCATGCGTTCTAGCTCGGATTTTTTATAGATGTGTTTGAGTGGACTAAAATGCGTACACCTGTATATATGTGTGCGTATGTGTATAAGAGTGTCACCCTCCACACACAAACAAGTCCCCCTCCTATCACTAGTCAAACAAGCATAAATAGATCCAATTTAAAAAAATAAATCAGTTTGATAATCGCATAGGCATCACAAACTCATATCCATATCTATCTCATACATGCATACATACATACATATATATATATATATATATATATATATATATATATATATATATATGTGTGTGTGTGTGTGTGTGTGTTGTGCGTGGATATTGAGGTCAATGCCAAGTGGCGACAGTCTGTTTCATGCGTGAACATAATTTTCCGGCCATGAAGATTTTGTTCCAACATGAAACAGACTGTCGCCACTCGACATTGTCTTAAAGGATTACCCTTATATTTAGAGACGCTCGGTCTCGGTTATTAATCATTTTGACTCATAAATATACAATTTTTACAACTACATTTTTGTCATATATATATATATATATATATATATATATATATATATATATATAAATTCCCAAGAGAATAGAATTCAGGTAGAACTCAATGTCCAGGACAGAGTAAGAATATAATATAAAAGGCTCAAACACTAATATTCTATGGTTATAATTTATTACATTGGAATCGTAATCACGATCCAATTCATCAAACCTACAAATTGAAAAAGCTTTTTGAAAGTGAATTGGATCGTGATTACGATTCCAATGTAATATATTATAATCATGGAATATTAGTGTTTGAGCATTATATATATATATATATATATATATATATATATATATATATATATATATATATGTTACAGCAATAATTAATTTATGGAAATCAGATTCTACACATAATAACATTTATACGTCACAGGTATGTTTAAATTTAACCTGCGCAAAAAACAAAAGCGAACACGCAAAAAAACACCCGGATGCAGTTAAAAAATCTATTCTTGGAAACGATATTGAAATCATTTCGTTCTTGTAATGGCCAAAAATAGCTGAAATTACTTGAACAAAAATAAAACAAAAACAGGAACTCAGAAGAGTTTAGCAACAATTTTGATCCGGATTCGAAAAGTGGGAAAGACAATCAAAAATGAAACAGAGAAAACTTATCAGTTCAATTTTCGAAAAGTCCTTTTGTTTATGACTAATGTTTCTAGTTATTTATAGTGATAACCTTTAATCTGCTGCTTTTGTTTATTCATTCTTTTATATTTGTTATCTTATAAATCTATATATGTCAATCGTTTATTCATTTTCGGCCCAATATATATTTCCCATAATAATTCGTCTTCAACAGAATGCAGAAAAGCGCTGTTCACACACACACACACACACATATATATATATATATATATACCCAAGTATAAATTCCAATAACCAACAATTTAGATTTTAAAATTGTTAATTTTTTACTTTTAATTTTAATATCAAATTTTATCATATAATTTAATATTTACTGGTTAAAATAAATTCTTTTTTAATATAACCCCAACTTTAAAGCTCTTAATAGCTGTTATAACCTTACTTCGTTGTCAAGTTTTTTGAATTCTCCTACACTTATGTTTTGATTGGTCATTCTAGCTTTTGTAACAGCATTTTCCCCTTGCGAAGGATCGTTAATTAATTTGAAACTTTTAAAACCATTTATTTTACATTCAACATCATCACTTGATAAGACAACGGAGGTGTTGAAACAAAATGCCTATTTTTGTAGTGATTTTATAACATATTTATGTTATAATTTTTAAATAAATAATTATATATATATATATATATATATATATATATATATATATATATATATATATATAACAGCCATGGATAAATAGCAGGACAGATTGGGTCCTATACTCTTCGATAAAAGCCGCCCTTGGCAACCAGTCTAGGAAAAGGCCATCTCTGAATTCAAAACCCTTGCGAAGCGCGTATTATACAGCTAAGGAAAGGCTTGTGGAGTTCTCATTGACTCTATGGTTCCAACTACGGTCGACCTATCATATATATATATATATATATATATATTATAAATTAACTGATTTAAAATATGTTTTTTCGCTGCGCAGTAATAACCATGTTTCAAAAATGGAAGCTAAAAGCTGACAATTTAATTTTCTAATTAAATTAAAAAACATTAGTTCCATTTAAGCCTCAAGCGAATTTTAGAGTAACTTATTTTTTAAATTTACTGAGTTTTAAAGGTACAGAAAATTCATAATTCACTGTTTTCAAGGATACAGAGAGATCCAATCATTCAGACAAGGGGTGGTAACGTGTTCATTTTTATTAACTTTTGTTGTATTAGTTATTAGTTACGTTCGAAAAAGGAGTTATGTTTGGGTTGGGTAGGGGTGTATTATTTAATGAATTCTGGCATCCGTTAAATGCATGTCGTCTGGGTTTTTTTTTTTTTTTTAAAGTTTAATGCTCTGTAAATTTACATTGAGCATTATTTTGTAAAAATAAAAGTATCAGTAAGAACACCGGATGATATATCTTACTGTTCTTTATATATCTATCTATCTATCTATCTATCTATCTATCTATCTATCTATCTATCTATCTATCTATCTATATATATATATATATATATATATATATATATAACTAACTAACCATGGAAAATGAGAAGAACGTAGTCAGCTTATAACGCATTAAAATAAGTATTCTATGCCGAGAAATGAAAATAGTAATGCTCACCTTTGCAGAACAATTTCAACTCATGAACACAGCATCAATGAAAATTTTTAAATGTACATACAACAACATCGAAACTCAAAAAGGCTAAATAAATTCCGCAACCGAAAGCTGATATATGTATATATATGTGTATGAATTGTATGATTATATATATATATATATATATATATATATATATATATATATATATATATATATTAAAAATACTTGATCTTTTGGTGTTATGTATATATATGTATATATAGGAAAAATATATATTTTTAAGGAGTGCTATATTCATGGGTTAAAGTGCTCTGTATCAGTGATAAAGAGTATTTAAGTCTCAATGTTCATATTTTGAGCACTTTAACTCATAAATATAGCATATCTTAAAAATATATTTTATCATATATATATATATATATATATATATATATATATATATACATTATAAATTACTGATTTAAAATATGTTTTTTCGCTGCGCAGTAATAACCATGTTTCAAAAATGGAAGCTAAAAGCTGACAATTTAATTTTCTAATTAAATTAAAAAACATTAGTTCCATTTCATCCTCATGCGAATTTTAGAGTAACTTATTTTTTAAATTTACTGAGTTTTAAAGGTACAGAAAATTCATAATTCACTGTTTCCAAGGATACAGAGAGATCCAATCATTCAGACAAGGAGTGGTAGCGTGTTCATTTTTATTAACTTTTGTTGTATTAGTTACGTCCGAAAAAGGGGTTATGTTTGGGTTGGGTAGGTGTGTATTATTTAATGAATTTTGGCATCCGTTAAATGCATGTCGTCTGGGTTTTTTTTTGTTTAAAAAAAAGTTTAATGCTCTGTAAATTTAGATTGAGCACTATTTTGTAAAAATAAAAGTATCAGTAAGAACATAAATGTCCATAAATATGACAATATCCGTAAAAAACTGCACTGGTTTTTTAAAAAATTCGGATTCAATCTCGACATAGAAACTAATTGGAAAATTATCAATTATCTAGATATTACATTGAATTTACTAAATGGCACAATATCCCCATATAAAAAAAAAAAAACCAAGAACCCCAATATTTAAACACGAAATCCAACCACCCAGCCCATATCATAAGACATATACCTAAAAATATTGGGCATAGACTTTCCACTAATTCATCCAATAGGGACATTTTTGAGGTCAATAAAACAAATTATGAGGAAGCCCTATTTAAGAGTGGATATAAAAATAAATTAGAATATATTAATATAAATAACTACAATAGTACTCAGAGTAAACGTAATAATAGACAAAGAAAGATTTTGTGGTTTAACCCTCCGTTTAATTTAGAGGTAAAAACTAAAATTGGCAAGATATTTTTTAATTTATTAGAGCGACATTTCCCAAAAAAAACTGAGTTACATAAAATATTTAACAAAAACAATGTTAAACTTAGTTATTGTTGCATGCCAAACCTTAGGAACTATAATAAATGGATTAAATAAGAAAAAAACTAGGAATAATCCACGCAGTAATACCCCTGCTTGTAATTGTAGAAACAAAAACATCTGTCCATTACAGGGTAAATGTCAACAAGAATGCGTAATTTACCAAGTGAAAATTTACAAAAATAGCGAGGATACTAACCCTAAAACATACATAGGTGCTACTCAGAACAATTTAAAAAAAAGATATTATAATCATATGAGTAGTTTCAAAAACGAAATAATTAAGCATAGTACGACGCTATCTACCTATGTATGGAGAACCAAACAAGAAGATAATGTAGACCCCATCCTTAAATGGGAAATACTAAAAAAATGCCCCAGATATAAAGCAGGCCATAAATTTTGTAAATGATGTGCAGAGGAGAAATTAGACATAGCTTTATTTGATCAACCTAGCCAATTATTAAACTCTAAAACTGAAATCCTTAACGTATGTAGACACAAAAAATCTTGGTTACTTATGTAGACGGTTTCCACCTTAAATTTTTTTTTTTACTCACCCCTCCCCATTTTTGTTGAATAAATAAATTTTAACCCCCCCTCTACTTAGTTTGTGGTTCTTCGGTCACGTGGTATGGTTTTAATTATCGCCTATAAATATGTGTTTCTCTTTACCTCGTTAGCCTTACTTTCCCTGACGATCCGTTTAGGTGAAACCTAGGTAGGTTTGTCTGGCTCACTAGGTATATCTAGGTCTGCTCTACGATTGTATTGAGCTCTTTTGTTAGTTAGTTGTCTACTCGTATCGGGGTTTTGTTCGATTTGTTCGACAGTATTTCATGTTTGTAGCTATTTCTTTTTTTAAAACTTTTTTTCCCTCCAGATTGATTTGATAATTTGCAAATTAAAAATTCGAGAGTTTTTCGAAACGAGTCTAGTTATCTATCTATCTATCTATCTATCTATCTATATATATATATATATATATATATATATATATATATATATATGTATGTGTGTGTGTGTGTGTGTGTGTGTTTTAAAGAAAAGTTATCATTTCTATAGAAAACAAATTTAGAAAATTAGAAGTGAGAACTGACCTTAGAAATGTCAGAAATCAAAATAGCCATGTGAAAGTCGACAATTTAAACTAGTACATTATACAAATGTAAGCTCAGGTGAAGATTAGCATATGTAGCTTGTAAATATGTATAGTGTTTGAAGGAGGGAAAACTAGTGGCCGTAATGCTCGAAAGTTGTGCAGGAAGATTTTAGCTGTAAAAGTGTCATTGAAATATGCAAATCGTAAAGGACGGCTGGTCTGCACAAAATGAGGATGTGTTTTTGTGGAGGTAAAATTTCTGACCGTGCTGCTCGGAGCCTTTTAATTGAAAATGCGCCTTTTAAAGATGAACTTTGTAAAGATGGACAGTGTTTTGCATGGGGAGATGTACCAGTTGTGACCGTGCTGCTCGAAGATTGTTCAGGAGGCTTTCAATTGAACATGCATCTTTTAAAGATGCACTTTGTAAAGATGGCCAGTGATTTGCATGGGATGAGGTACCAGTTGTGACCGTGCAGCTTGAAGGTTGTTCAGGAGGCTTTTAATTGAGAATGAGTCTTTTAAAGGTGCATATTGTAAAGATCGCCAGTGTTTTCTATGGGACGAGGTACCAGTTTTGATGGAAAGCGGCTGCTAATTGTAATGGCAGTCATACAAATAGTTTCAAAATAGATGAATTCAATACGTTAAGATTTTTATATATATATATATATATATATATATATATATATATATATATATATTTACATAGCGATTCAGAAACGGGAAATAAAATCATGTTTAGGTGCGTATAAACGGATATAGATCAAGAAAAAAAGGAAAGAAAGATTCTGTATGATGAACTGTAGAGTCTATATGTGAGCGTACGCGCGCGTGTGCGTGTGTGCCCGTGTGAGCGCACCCCGTGGTTTGTTGAAATTAAGAAGTCATTTTGCTGGCGGCAGTCTCTCTGAAGAGGGTGGGGGGTTCTACATGTCTCGTATCTAACACATCCTGTGACTGAGAGAGGAAAAAAGCGAAAGAGTTTATGTTAATTCTCTCTTTTTTTAATTCTTATTACCCCACCCCCTATCGGGCGTTAAGAGAAATCCTCTAGTAGACAAGGTGAGGTAATCTTACTGTTTCATCATAAATACTTGAAATTTGGATCAAGACACTTTTACGAAATTTTCTATCTATATAAATTTGAAAAAGCTAACCCCTAAAATGCATAAACCACATTTTAACCTATTAAAGCAGCTTTTCCGAGCCTGTAGAAACATTTTGAAATCAGGTGAACTGAGTTTTTATTAGCGTTTACGTGGGAAGACGCCACTGGGCGACGCGACACGCAAATGTTCGTGAGGAAAGCCGCTGGACTCCATGATACTCAAACCAGTTCAATTATATGCTTAAATATTCCCCGACACTCGACATTAGAAAACACACACACCAAATACATCTGTCTCTAAATATGTACGCTATGTCGAGAATTTTCAACACGCAACACTCTTTCAGTCAGACATAAATAGAACAGACAATAGAATATTTTTAAAGGACAACCCTATTTGTCCACAATTTCTGAATGAATTTCAATGAATATGTATATATAACATTAACAATCTTTTATTTCAATAGAATATCTATGTACACTATTTACATTATTCGGTCTATTGTCCTCATCTTTGTCGCCATATTTATTACAACGTTTCAGCCTTTCAGTATCTGTCTATATTTCTGAGATGAGGTATTATGTACACTATTTACATTATTCGGTCTATTGTCCTCATCTTTGTCGCCATATTTATTACAACGTTTCAGCCTTTCAGTATCTGTCTATATTTCTGAGATGAGGTATTATGTACACTATTTACATTATTCGGTCTATTGTCCTCATCTTTGTCGCCATATATATTACAACATTTCAGCCTTTCAGTATCTGTCTATATTTCCGAGATGAGGTATTATGTACACTATTTACATTATTCGGACTATTGTCTTCATCTTTGTCGCCATATTTATTACAACGTTTCGGCCGTTGTACGCTCCGGCCTTCTTCAGGTGGTTGGAATTTCGAACTGAACCCTTTATTTCGCTCACTGGGGTAGATTGTTCTAGTTCCACGTGCCATGTGTAATGGATGTCAGTTATCCCGAAGGATACATGACACAGTGGATAAAGTCGTTAGTTATATCCAGTGACAGGACCCAAAGAGTGTGAGTTCAATTCCTGGATCTAACCAACGCCTTTATCCATTGTGCCATGTGTCCTTGAAGCGGTTAAGGTAGTGGAGAACTTGGAGAGGGGAATTAACAGGAGTTAACTGATAACTGACATCCATTAAACATGGCACGTAGAACTAGAACAGTCTATTCCAGTGAGCGAAATAAAGGTTCAGTTCGACATTCCAACCACCTGAAGAAGGCCGGAGCGTACAACGACCGAAACGTTGTAATAAATATGGCGAAAAAGATGGGTTCAATAGTCCGAATAATATAAATAGTGTACATAATACGTCATCTCAGGAATATAGACATATCTATGTAATATTGGGTACAACTTAAGTACTGCGGTCCGCTATGAAATGTATATAACGTCACGGAAACATGCGAAGAAAATTGATACAGGGATAGCGACTCTTTTACATGCGAATGTTTAAAACCTGTGCTTATGAAGAAGGCGGAGAAGGACTCCCTAAATAATGAGAACGACGCCCATTTATATAGGGTTCTTGGGCAAGATAGCCTGACTGAGCCCAACCCTCTCCAGGCTGGTTTGAATTTTCCTTCTCATACTCAAGGCTATAGAACCCAGTCTGTCCTGCTAGTTTACCCATAGCTTGGGGGGTCAGAAGAAGAGGATTCATACGTTTCTCAATCTGAGCCATTATCCATTATTCCACTGTGACTGCACAAAGAATACCCAGCAACCACTGAGCGTAGTAATGGAAAACAATGGACGGTTCATACTCCCCGCCCGGTCTTTTGAACAGGAGTAGAGGTTTATCTCTTGTTTCCTGTTTAGTATTGGGTTTCCGGTTTCTTATAAAGTCTTCTCATTCTCTTTCATTTTTAGTAACCCCTTGCATCTTAGTGACATTATCGCCTTGCTTGGGATGAATTGATTTTAAAAAAAATGAAAAAAAATGATGAATGGCAATTGTATTATCTTCCTTTTTTTTTCTTTTTAAGGATGGAAGCAGAAACCAAATTAAAATATCACTGTGGTCCGTGTAGGAAGGCATATCTACGTAATATATTACGTACAACTTAAATACTGTAATCCCTGTAGCAACACATAAAAGTCAAAATTTGTTGCTTAATAAAGTAATTGTTTTTCAAATATTTAACTTTTATTTATTCACACTTTTTAATTGACATGTTTTTTTCTATTGCTGCGTAAAATTGCCAATTTGGGTTGAAAGTAGCCCAAATTAGTACCTATTTAGGTAAAAGCAGCCCAAGTTAAACCTTATCAAGGTGAAAGTTTCACAAATTAGTCCCTATTTAAGTGAAAGTAGGCCAAATTAGTCCCTATTTAGGTGAAACCAGGCCAAATTAGTCCTGCTTATTTTAAAAGTAGTTCCAAAGATCGTAATAGCGAAATCCAAATTTAGTAACTCTAGACTTAAAAAGTAGTCTGTCACTAATTCTGTTGTAAATTTTACGCTAGTATCATTGAGGTCATACACATGTCAGCCTAGACTACAGTACTTGATATCTACCATATACAGGGTGCCCCCCCCAAAAAATTTGACATCATTTTAAAAGCAAGTATCTTGAAAACTTAAGTCTAGCTAAATGAAATTGAACAGCTTAGGTGTTGAAAATCATAAGTTTATTATGGGACCGATTTCATAAGTGCTCAAAATGTGCACCGCCTGTGACACGGCACACCTCAAGTCGGTTGTTAAGCTCTTGCCAAACACGCTGTAGCATGTCTCCAGTAACATTATCAAGTGCGGAAGTGATTCTCTGCTTGAGTACATCAATGCTAGCAGGAATGGGTGAGTGGGGGGGGGGGTTACATAGACCAGTCCCTTCACATATCCCCATAAAAAGAAATCACACGGGGACAGGTCCGGTGACCGCGGCGGCCATTTCATCAGAAAACTGTCTTCATCTACTCCACTTTGGGAGTGAACGGCATGGCCCAACCTGAAAGCAGAACAAAAATAAAACATTAAATATAAAATCTTGATCTGTTTCTATAAATTCTGTGAAAATTTGAGGTTATTTCAAGAAGAATTGCTAAAATTATTGACCTGCGAAATGATGTCAAATTTTTGGGAACACTCTGTATATTATATTATATGCCAAAAGTTTGGGTCTATCCCTCTCGATTTGGAAGAATGGCCTAAAAAATGAAGATGTATTCAAAACAAATTTACTAACTCACTTCCGGTCAGATTTTATCACATATTCAATAATAATAATAATAATAATAATAATAATGAATCTGACGACCATATTATCTCAGAATGTCAAGAACTAGCAAAAACTGAATATACCCACAGACATAACAAGGTAGCGACATATATTTACTGGAACATATCCAAGAAGCCCAAAATTGAAACCACTGAGAAATGGTATGAGCACCAACCAGACAGTTACCCAAAATAACGATGTAACTAACCTCTGGGACATGCCAATTCAAACTGATAGGGAAATAAAAGCCAAAAGACAACAAATTTGTATGCTTATTGATAACAAATTTGTATGCTTATTGACATAACAGTACCATCTGAGAGAAAACACCTCCATAAAAAATTATCGAGAAATTGTTAAAATTTAAGGACCTGGAGATCGACATTAACAAGGAGTGAAAACTGAAGCTGTACCAATAGTAATCGGAGCCCTGGGCCTCGTGAGAAAAGGAATGAACAATTTTCCTAACAATGTCTCAGGTAACATCAACATACAAGTTGCCCAGAAGATCGCCCTACTAGGGTCATGCCATATACTGTGTTATCAATTAAATGACAATTCTCCTATAGGGCCTCAGGACCGTAGTTTGGACCCGGCTCTACAGAATACAAAGCAGGAAATATAATATACACAAATGATATTGATAATGATAATGATAATAATAAATTTAATGGGACTTTAAAATACACACACACACACAGAACAATAAAATCTAATCGCTCATACATTGTGATCAAAAACCACAAAAACAAAATGTGCTTTTTATTGAAATGGTAGTCCCCGCAGATTGTAATGTATTTTAATGATCTTTAAAAAAACTATCAAAAATACAAAGATCTTGAAGTGGAAATATAAAAGCTGTGGCACAGGAGGACATCAATAACTCCAGTTGTCGTTGAAGCCCTCGGCTTGATTAGAAAAGCGACTCATTGAAGGAATTCCTGGTAGCACATGCCTTAAAGAAATACAACAAAAAATGTACCCACAAGTACAGCTCACAGATTACGAAGAACTTTATGTAAAATGTGTGATCTTTGTTTTTTTTTTTAATGATCAATGGAGAATGTTATGAAACCATTTCTGACCTTAGGTCTCTGGTTGGGACCCGGAAGGAAATATGTATACAACAGAAATCAAAGGAAATAATAATAATAATAATAATAATAATAATAATAATAATAATAATAATAATAATAATAAATCAACATACACAAATGAAAATAATAACGAAATTAATCCATTAATACATAAAGTTTTTCCTCTTTTCTGCCTAATCTACCTTTTAGGGTTTGCGGATTTTAAATTTTCGCTAATCCATTCTTGAAAACCTTTGCCTTACGTTATTCCAATAAGCCTTTGGATTTCAGTGTTAAACTTTCCGTCCTTCTCATTTTAAAGCACTTTCAATTGTACTTGTTTGATTTTGGTATATCTAATTTGTAATTTGTATGTTGGATTGATCCTTTTGCTAGCAACTATGCATTCCATCTTCTTGCAGTTGATGTTTAGTCCTTTCTTCTCGCTTTCTTTCACTACCTTCTGTAGGAGTTCTTGTAGTTTCCATTCCATATGTGCTATCAACACCGTGTCATCTGCATATCTTATGCTGTTGAGATTGTGACTGCCAAAAATGAATACTGGTGGGACGTCTAATTATCGCACATCCTTGTCTTGCATCCGTCTTATTTTTATATATTTACTGAATCCATTTTCTATCCGTATGCAGGAAGTATGCTGCCAGTACAGGCTCTGGATTATTCTAATATCCTTTCCAAATATGTCGAGGTTACCAAGCACTTCCAACGGTTGTTTGTGGTGTAATTTAAGAAACGATTTTATATAATCTAACATTTGTATCTGTCTGTTCAGTGGATAAAGACGTTGGTTAGATCTAGTGACTAGACCCAAAGAATTTTGAGTTCAATACCAGGCCACAGCAGTGGTGAGTCAAAACTTGGAGAGTTGAGTTAAAGGGAAATGACTGAGACATGCGGAAGAGGCATGGCACGTTGAATTAGAACAATCTACCCGGTGGACGAAATAAAGGGTTCGGATCGAAATTCCAATCATCTGAAGAAGGCCGGTGTGTACAACGGCCGAAACGTTGTTAATATGAGAATGAAGATGAGGATAACATTTCGAATGATGTAAATAATGCAAGTAATCATAATACCTCATCTCAGAGATATAGACATATATTGAAGAAAAATTCCAATACCTGAAGAAGGCCGGAGAGTACAACGGCCGAATCGTTGTGAATATGGGAATGAAGATGAGGATAACAGTTCGAATAATGCAAATAATGCAAGTAATCATAATACCTCATCTCAGAGATATAGAGGCCGAAACGTTGTGAATATGGCAATGAAGATGAGGATAACAGTATGAAAAATGTAAGTAATGCAAGTAATCATAATACCTCATCTCAGAGATATAGAGGCCGAAACGTTGTGAATATGGCAATGAATATGAGGATAACAGTCCGAATAATGTAAATAATACAAGTAATCATAATACCTCATCTCAGAGATATAGAGGCCGAAACGTTGTGAATATGGCAATGAATATGAGGATAACAGTCCGAATAATGTAAATAATACAAGTAATCATAATACCTCATCTCAGAGATATAGAGGCCGAAACGTTGTGAATATGGCAATGAAGATGAGGATAACAGTCCGAATAATGTAAATAATGCAAGTAATCTAACTTTTATTGATAAAATTTATTGTTTCCTGAATTATTTTTACACTTGAAATACGAATAATAGGAATAGATGGAAATATTTCCGATATAAAAAAACCCTTCATTTCGTAGCAATATTGAAATTATGTTGACTTCCTCAGTGGATGTGCGGGCGGCGCAATGGATAAGATCTTGGAATGAGAAAATCGTAGAAGCGTGTTCGAATTCTAGTCAGGTTTATTACATTCAATTATTCTCGCTTGGGAAAGTTATGAATCTATCCCCTCCGCTCATCTATGAGTTAAATAGTAGGACTTGTATTTGAAAAAATCATTGTTATTCTTAATGCAATATTCAATCGCAAAAATATTCTTACAATACGTAATATATTTCGGATTTAAATAATCCACAAAGTGTTGATAAACCGTAAAAAAACAAATCAATCAACTTCAGTATAGAGTGAAACCCAACAGAGGTACCATGCGATCATGTCTCTTTTTTCAATTCATGATTGGCTTGACAGAACAATTCTCGCAGTAGGCTGGCGTTACTTTCAACCAAGATTGTAGGACCCAGTTTACTCTGCTATTTAACGCATAACTTAAAGAAGAGATGGATTCATACCTTTTTTTTCCTCAGGGTATTTTCGCGTAAGCGCATGTAACGAACTCGACTGGAATTCGAACTTGTCTCACTGATTTCTTATCCCATCAACGCTTACAGCACCTGGTATTCACAAGCGGTCACCTATCTAGTTACTAACCAAGCTCGATGTTGCTTAATGTTGTTGATCGGACGAGAACCAATGTTTCAGCGTGGACACGGATTCTTTTTATCATCTGATGTAAAGAAGAAATGGCGTCAGTAAGCCAAGCATTTTAAAGACCTGGTATTGTGTTGCTCGGCCTGTCACTATTTCTCAGCTTCAAATTAATATTTGATATTTTTATTATAGGTTTAGTTTTCAAGTATAATAAAGTGTTTGCATGACCCAACACTCCTTTAGGAGTAACACAAAACCAAATATTGACAGATTATATCAGCGGAACATGTAGGGCGACACAAAATAAAAAATGGGGGCGGCGTTTGCTAAATCAGATGTTAAGTAGTCGGAATTTAAAGCTGATATTAAGTTTTAAAGACGCCTGCCTCTACTTTTTTTTTCTTTTTAAACCTGATCCTCTCATAAAACAAGCAATTGTTTTTTGAATTTACAGGATCTGCTGTAAACATTTGTTTTGTTTTGATTTTAAATAGACATTTTTTTTTTTATTGTACTCATTATCTGCAATGTTTTGTTTTTGCTTGATTTTGCCGAGCGGCATATCGTTTATACGCCGCTAAACAAACTCAGATGATATCAATTTTAACCTCTATCTGTTATATAATGCCAAAATCTAAATATTTTGAACACATTTTATGGCTTCAGTTTAAATATATTTTAAGTGCAATTGTATGCCTTCATCTACAAATAATGTATTTTTGGTCATTTTGGTATAAAATGTACAGTTGGTAATTCTATCTACTCTTAAATGGATTGGTGGTCATTTTACCATAAATAGCTATTGTTGGTTAGTTGATTTTGTTTAGCTGAACATCAGCTACTTAATATCGAAATCTAAATATTTTGAACACAATTTTATGGCTTCAACTAAATATATTTTGAACGCACTTTTATACCGTCAATTACAGATAAAGTTTATTGTTGGTCATTTTGCTATAAATAGGCACTGTTGGTCATTTTGCTATAAATAGGCACTGTTGGTCATTTTGCTATAAATAGGCACTGTTGGTCATTTTGCTATAAATAGGCACTGTTGGTCATTTTGCTAAATAAAAATATATTGCTGGTATTTTTGCTATAAAAATGTATTTTTATAGTTTCATAGTATTTTGGGGTCCACTATTTGCCCATAAGTGGGATTTTACAAATACTACCACTTCGGATAGGGGTGGACCTGGGAACACCAGCAATTAAGAGGTGGTTCCACGCTCCTCAAAACCTTCCGATCATAGACCTTGCTACCGGGTGTATTAAGACCTTGAATAAGTTCTCGCTGATTTTTCATGAAAAGTAATATTTTATTTAGAAAAATTAATAAGAAACATGTCACTAAAAGTATTGTCCATCGCTAGCCACTACTTGTTGCCACCTTTCTCGCTGCATTTGAATTCCACGTCGGAAAAATTGATTTGATTTATTTTGTTTTATGGCATTTAATGCCGACAAATTTTTTTCCTGGTAATATTTTGTTTTGTCAAAAATCTATTTCTGGTAATATATTTTTCCTCAAAAATGTATAGCTGGTAACATTATTTTAAAAATGTATTGCTGGTAATAGTTTTTTTTAATTGAAAAATTTATTTCTGGTAATAATTTTTTACAAAGTTTTTCTGGTATTCAAACCTATTTTTACACTTTCATAATGCTTGTTTCGGGGTTAAATATTTGCCCATAGCTGGGACCCTAACAGGTGCTAACACCCCAGGTCAGGGTGGACCTGGGAACACCAGCAATTAGGAGGAGGTTCCACGCTCCTCAAAGCCTTCTGATCAGAGGCCTTGCTGTTGGACATAGTTTATCGTCTTACCCAGGACGCGGATGTAGTTTATCGGTATACCCAGGACGCCACGTCGGAAAAAAAACGACACATCTTAAAGAGGCCAACCACGAATCGACCCTAAGAATGAAAGTGCTGCTCAACTAGGCCATGTGCAATCGATCGGAACAAGTAGTAATTAGACGGGGCAATGTCTGGTGAATACGGCGGCTGGTGTGGGACTTGCCATTTAAGCGTTTTCAAGTAGGTTTTCACCCGTTTTGCAACATGTGGCCTAGCGTTATCATGTTGCAAAATTACTTTGTCGTGTCTCTGTTCGTAGTTTTTCTTCAATGCTCAGTTCAAACGCATCAATTATAGTCTATAGCAATCTTCCGCGATATTTTCGGTCGGTTTGAGCAGCTCATAATAGACTACACCCAGCCGATCACACCAAACACAGAGCAGAAGCTTCGAATCATGGACATTTGGCTTTGATGCAGACATTGATGCATGGCCAGGATTACTCCACAATCTACGCTTAAGGTTATTGTAGTGTATCCACTTTTCATCGCCAGTCACGATACGATACAAAAATCTTTCTTTTTCTGCTGTTGAAGCAACTGTTCACACATAAAAAGACGCCGTTCGAAACGTTTCGAAACTGTTGTCCTGATGATTCTGCCAGGTCAGCTAGCGCCTAACATGAGTTTTCATGAAGTAATGCCTACAATTCTTCGTCTTCAAACTTTTTCGATGTGCCAGAGCGTTCTTTATCTTCAACATCAAAATCATTATTTTTGATGCGTCTAAACCATTCTTTGCATGTTGATTCCGAAAAAGCATGATCGCCGTAAGTTTCAACAAGAATTCTGTGTGGTTCAGCTGCAGATTTCTTTTGAATAAAGTAGTATAGTAAAATTCCCTGTAAATACACTTTCTTTGACACGTAATCCGACATGTTTAACGCTATGAAAAAGCAAAGTTGTTTACACTTCGGCGAAATAACATACACGGAATTTCAAGCTTGCTTATAGTACTTCCTTTAAGATGCGGTACCATTTGAAACTACATGCACGCAGTTCTGGGAACGCCATTTGTTTGAAAGCAGCGAGAACTTATTCAAGGTCTTAATAGTTTATCGTCATACCCAGGATTTTTCTGCAATAAAACCAATAGATTTTTCCGCTTATAAATCTTATATTGTCGTTCCAGGAAAAGATGGGAGGGTGAATTTCTATCGCCCTGTGAATGTGCTTAGCTTATGACACTAGGTTAAATAAAGATAGATCATAAAACGTCAATCTCCTAAAAATATGTTTATAAAAAAATATTTTAATAAACGGAAAGTTTTACTATTTAATTTGAAAATGAATGGCAGTTGCGATTTTAGACAAATGACAAAGATCATTTCAATAACATTGTCATAGACTGAGGCCAGGAAAACAAATCTTTCGTTCTCAGTTTCAGCAAAAGGCGAGGACTGGAGCTCCAATCTCCCGCTCTATAGCACCGTGGATGCCTGACACTCTGGTCAAACTAGTATTTGCTACCCACTTCTTCACCACCACCACCACCACCACAACAACAACAACAACACTAACGGTAGCGGGATGTAGCAGAAGGCAAGTTTAAACTGTGAGCTAAATCGCGTACACTTTGGCTTAGGTCAACAGTTGTCCTGCCCCCACCACCAACATCTCGCTGGCGTCGATATTCCACTGGGACGCATGGTAGGCGTTCTAAGGCATACGTTGAAGTATTTAACAAACTTACTAACTCATAAGAAAGAAAAAAAAAAAAAAAAAAAAAAAAACGGAATGTCAAAAAATGGTCTTTCCTTTGACACCGCTATTATTTTAACAACCGTCACTCATCGAGAATGTTTATTGTTTTAAAAAGTGATGATTAAAATTGTAATAAAATCTAAATATATGATGTTTTGTTTTTGTTTTGTTGTGTTTTACGGCATATCAACCTCAGTGGGTTATTTAATGAGGACAACATGTTTTTTTCCTGGTAATATTTTGTTTTGTCAAAAATCTAATTCTGGTAATATTATTTTCCTCAAAAATGTATAGCTGGTAATATTATTTTAAAACATGTATTGTTGGTAATATTTTTTTTCAAAAAAATATATTGCTGGTAATGATTTTTTCTTTTTCAAAAATATATTGCTGGTAATAGTTTTTTTTCTTCAAAAATTTATTTCTGTTAAATAATTTTGTACAAAGTATTTCTGGTATTAAAACCTATTTTTACACTTTTATAATGCTTTTTACCTCAGTTTCAGGGTTAGCTATTTGCCCATAGCTGGGACCCTAACAGGTGCAACCACCGCGGGTCAGGTTGGTCCTGGGAACACCAGCAATTAAGAGGTGGTTCCACGCTCCTCAACACCTCCTGATCAGAGGCCTTGCTGTTGGACATAGTTTATCGTCTTACCCAGGACGCGGATGCAGATTATCGTCATACCCAGGACGCTAAATATATATGATGAAAGTGAATTTACAACAAAAATAGAATAGATTGTTTATTTACAAGACTATTTTTTATATTTACAACATTATAAAAATAATACAATTGAAACTATGCAATATTTATCATTTACCAATATGTAAAGAAACAATTTTTTATTCATAAATTTAAAAGCATTTACTAAATTATTAAACTAAGACCCAAGAGCCACTCAAGGTAGAGGGTTACAGAATAAGTGGGAAGAAGCTGTTCGAGTGGAACAATGGAATACAAATAAAATTATGGTGGTTTACTACAATGTATGTGGCATGACGGGACTTAGCAGTGAAGGTTAGAACTGGCGAAACTGAGGAAGGTTGTTCGTCTGAACATTCGCATTTTTAAAAAATCAATAACATTACTCACTGACTTTTGTTTATTGGACATTGAATTTTGTCACACCGTGTCTTCCATAGCTTGTCTTGGGTAAAACGATAAAATACATCCGCGTTCTACAGCGAGGCTTCTGATGAGGAGGTTTTGAGAAGCGTGGAACTACCTCGTAATTGCTGGTGTTTCCAGGTCCACCCAGGGTGGCAGCACCTGTTAGGGTCCCAGGTATAGGCGAATAGTGAATCCCCAAACTGGGGTCAAAATACTATGAAAGCGTAAAAATAGGTTTTAATACCAGCAATACGTTTTTGTAAAAAATGATTATCAACAATGAATTTTTTGAAAAATATATTAGCAGCCATACATTTTTGAAAAAAAATATTAGCAGCAATAAAAAAAAATCTTGTCGGCATTAAATAACCCATTGAGGTTGATACGCCGTAAAACAAAACATATACTAATACAATATATACTGAGATAGATAGATAGATATGAAGAGACCAAGAGAGACAGATAGACATGAAGAGACCAAGATAGTCAAAAAATATTGCCATTAATAAAAAAAGTTGTCGGCATTAAATAATCCATTGAGGTTGATATGCCGTAAAACAAAAGAAAACAAACCAATATATACTGAGATAGATAGATAGACATGAAGAGACTAAGAGAGACAGATAAATATGAAGAGATCAAGAGAGACAGATAAACATGAAGAGACAAAGATAGATAGATAGATAGATAGATAGATAGATAGATAGATAGATAGATAGATAGATAAAAAATATTAGCAACAATAAAAATCTCGTCGGCATTAAATAACCTATTTAAGTTGATATGCCGTAAACCAAATCAAACCAAACCATAGCTTGCATCATTTTTCAGCTAATCTGATGAATATTTATGATTGTTCTCAAATATAAACATTTTGTATG
>OZ010578.1:123650042-123652542 GCA_963932145.1 Acanthosepion lycidas
TATATATATATATATATATATATATATATATATATTATAAAAAAAGTTAATGGTTAAAGTTGAATTTAACCAGCAAACATTAGTATTAAAATGTGCTCAATACCCGTATAAATAAAATAAAAATAAAAATTTAACATGCGGAGCTTATTAAATTTGAAAAAAATAGGAAATCAGCCGATCACGTGACCTTGGTTTCAACCATTCGGTATCACCAGGCGATCCAGGCGAAATAATTAAAGCATTTAAACTTAGACACCTTCAACATCTACGAGAAGCAGAAATGACTAAACTACTTAAACCGGCAGCCTCACCTTGTAACCTACAACTTGTAACCTGCAACTTGTACTCAATGTGGCCTTGTCTACAAGTCCCTTGCAGGAGTGAAGTGTCTAATCCACTAACCTATAAGCTGCAGGACACTAATACGTACAAACCAACAGGAAATACCATTATATATATATATATATATATATATATATATATATATATATATATATATATATATATATATATATAGATAGATAGATAGATAGATAGATAGATATCTTCAATAAAATGAATTGGAACCCTCTGACTGATTGGCATTTGTTTACATTCGTAAAAACAATACGCTAGAATTAGCTGTTTCTTTCTGCTGAATGATGATAGCTCAACGGTAGAAACTCTTACTAACACCAAATCGGTCGGGTTTCGATCCTGGCTTGAAGCATGTCTAGTTGCACTAAGTAGCTGTGATACAGCGAAAGAGTACTATCTGCGAATGACATATATATTTATACACACATATGTTTGATTGAATAAATTACAGACATTATGTTTGCTAACTTTTAATAAAATCCGTTCATACTCGCGAATAACCTTCCGTGTATTGGTGTTACAAAATATTAAATAGCACATTTCTCTCATCCTTTAACAAGAATACACGGAAGGTTATTCGTCAGTATGAACGGATTTTATTAAAAGTTATTCAATCAAACATGACTAAAAGAGAATTTGCTTCCTAATACACAAATTATATATATATATATATATATATATATATATATATATATATATATAGATATATATAGATATAGAGAGAGAGAGAGACAAAATTCATCCAAGTGAAAGGTTTATGACATCACTTCGGGAATCGAATATATATATATATATATATATATATATATATATATATATATATTGATACCTCCTGACGATTCCCGAAGTCATAAGTCATAAACTTTTCACTTGGATTAATTTTCTGTCCCTCTCTCTCTCTCTCTCTCTCTCTCTCTCTCTATATATATATATATATATATATATATATATATATATATATATATATATAATATAAACCTAAAGAGTCAGGTAACACGTTTTGGAGGGGTTTTTTTTCTTTGGACTCTGAACTTGAATTCTGGACGATTGTTTTTGTCTCAATTTCATGTTCTTCGTTCTTTCCATTTTTTATTCCTCATTTTTCCTTGGGTACTGGTTTGTTCAACTACAAGCCGAAATACCTAAGGTTTTTCCAAGCGAGTACCACTATTTATATGCTTATATATATTAGTGCTCACCCAATGCAAGGCTCAAGAGGCACTCAAGTTAGAGGGTCGTTGGGTTGTCTTGTATGAGTGTAAGAAAAGGGAGGAGTGGAGGCCTCGGGGCTATGCAGGAAACATTATGGCTTACTAGACGTCAAAGTTTAATTAGTGAATAAAATTTCAAAGTTCAGACGGAGACGTTACTGGAAGCCCAATCCTAAACAGAAAACAAGGAATAGATCTTTCTCTCTCTCACTCTCTTTATACACACACACACACACACACATATATATATATATATATATATATATATATATATATATATATATGTGTGTGTGTTTCGTCGAATATGACGATCAAGTCGTTTTTCATAATTCCTTGTTCCGATAAGAAAATTACTTGCAGATAATTCTGTCATTCTAAAAAACATCTAATTGTAAAAGATGTTTAAAGATAATTGAAGCACTATATATAAATTTTTTTTGAAATCGGGTAAACCTGCCGACAGTTTTCTAAAGTTACCTCAACAGAGAATTACTACTACTTCTATCCAGCACAGCTTAGAATTATTTAGTAGGACCAACAGCATTTATGAATTTACTTGTCTCTTACGGAAACTGTGTCTGTGACGAAAACAAATTCATGAATAATGATTACATTGGGCATGCAACAACATGCTTATCAAGAAGCCTTACTTTACATCTCTCGGATCGTAGTTCCGTTAGGGACCATTTAAGTACATAAAGGGACCTACAAACCTCTGTCCGCAACATACTTGTGGAAGATATGAAGATAACATGAAGATACCAACTTTCAATAATATTAATTATGAACACGATCACAACGTGCTGACCGTGTTTGGAAGTTAAAAAACAAAACAAAACTTTCCCAACCCTATATGTAGATAAAAACTTTACGTATTTACTTTAAAATAGTATGACTGGTCTTTGAACTGATGAAACGCGTTGCAAAAATAT
>OZ010578.1:123655042-123755042 GCA_963932145.1 Acanthosepion lycidas
GAAAGCTGCGTTGCAAAGACCCTGATGCCTGAGTTCGAATCTCGGGTTTAATTCTTCAGAAGAAATCAATTTTAACACTGAGGATCTACTTTTAAGTGACAGCGGGATAAAACCGCTGAGCACTCCCTGATGTCTGTGGCTATTATTTTTAATTTATTGTCTTTAATCGCTATTTCCATGACAAATGTTTAGATGAGCTCCATTCGTTACTTAAGACATTTTTTTTATAGCTAGGTCTCGCCATGTTACGCCCACCGAGTCGAAACAGCCACGTTTCTCCCGTATTCACTTTGTAAAGCGGAAGCTTTATTCAAACGACCTTTTTTCCCCCAGAGAACTGCTACTTTGAGAAAAAAAACCTTCCTGGATCTGGATACTATAGACTTAACAAAGTTCCTTATTTAATACAGCTCAATTATTGCTTATTCCTTTTCCACTGAGTTCAAGTACAAACTGCCTGGCCTCGGGATTGAACTCAGAATTATTATATCTCCAAGAACTAGACGAGATATTCTTAGACATTGTCTGCAGAACAAGAACAATCTATACCCGTAGATTAAATAAAGGGCTCAGTTTGAAAGTCTCTGCAGACTACCAGGATAGACACGTGAAGAAGGCCGAAGAGTACAACGACTGAAACTTTGTTAAAAAAACAACAAAAATGGGGGATATCATGTAACCCTTCAACCTCTCTCTCACAGGCGAGATGTGGCAAGTCTTTCGCTGTTTTACTGCTACAACCACAGAAGGTGCTCAGACAAAGCAACATTCCCTGGTCCCGCCGAAAAAAAAAGCCTTCACGGCTGGGACCTGCCATGCCACTTACATTGTAGCAAACCACCCACATTCCATCCGAATTCCCCTCGAGCAGTTTCATCCCGTCAACCACTGTCCCGTGGAGCCGACTCCAAACAGAATGTTTCCCTGATCACTACAATCTTAAGCAGCGCGTTATCTTTCACTTCTATACGCACAAATGGCTCCTAAACGTAACCCTCTACCTCGAGTGGCTCCCGGGCTTCGTAATGGGTGAATCTCGCTGAAAAAAAAAAAAAAAATATCTGACATGGTTTCGTTCGGAAAATCCCTCTATTCTTCCCCGTATAGTTCTGATTAGATTAATTACTAATTTAAATGGTTTTAAAAGATTCTCCAAGCAAGGATCGAACTTACGTTTGTCTACTGAGTCGGTAAATCACCTTCACCTTTTAACAAATTCCGTCATGAGAGATTAAGATAAACAATTAACTCTCAAATTCTCTCCGCCCACTCATCAGTCTGTATTTGTCTTTTGTCAATACATCTGTGTACACTAATATGTTGAAAAGATTTCAACATATGAGTTAGAAATCAGCCCCTAAGGTTAAAAACATTAAAAGAAAACGGAAGGGTAGGAAAAGGGGTGGTAGAAAAAAGGTGGGGGATTGGGAAAATGGGGAGGAATAAAGATGAAGAGAGAGATAGAGAAAAATAGGGGTTACTGAGAGGGAGTGAAGATAATACAGTGGGGAGAGAGAGAGAGAGAGAGAGAGAGAGAGAGGAGGCGATGAAGGTAAAGAGGGAGAGAGAAAAAGAGAACGATAGTAGGGAACGGTTGAGTAGAAGAGAAGAAGGGAACGGGAGAATGGTGGAGCGCGTGAGAGAGCGAAAGAGATATGGCGGGGAGAAGAGGAAAGGGAAAACGGGGAGTAGGGGTGAAATAAATAGAGAGAGAGACGAGGCGGGAGAGAGAAAGAAAAAAAAGAGAAAACGAAAATGCGATCAGAAGGAGAGTGAAAAAGTGAACAATAGAGGGTTAGAGATGAGTGTGAGAGTGGAAAAAGGAAGAACGAGAGAGAGGGAGAGGGGGGAGAGAAATACAAGTGAGAGAGAGAGAGAGAGAGAGAGAAAGAGAAAGGGGGAGAAATTGTTGAAAGACTTATGGCTAAAAAGGTCATCTTGATAATTTGGTGACATGAAAATTGTAGATTCCCGCAACCAGAGCAAATAAAAGATGAAAAAAATGAAATTCTGTTTTCATTACTGCGTTTCTTGATCTGATGTATTCCCTCACAAGCGTACAATGCTGCTATGTTTTCCGAAAAACCATGTCATTTATTATTAAGCTTAATACGGTAGAAGGCTAGAATTTGGTTGCTGGGTGGAGGTAGAAAAATTTCAAGACGGGAAAAGGCCTGTTTACTTTTAAAATCCATTGCATTCACTTACATGCCAATACCCTTGAGAAAGGTATGAATCCTCTTCTTCTCCTCCCAGCTACGGGTAAATAGCAGGACACACCGGGTTCTATAGCCTTGGATGGAAACTGGTCTACCGCAGAAAGAAATGGCAACCTACTGCGGGAAAAAAATCTGCCTCGTCAGTCATGTATCGAAAGATACATGATCACCTGAGCGTGTATCACGCATTGCACATAACTGACTGAGGAGAGGTACGGTGGAGTAATGAATAGTGGCTCAGATTGTGGAATCGGAGAGCCGTGTTCGAATTCCAGTCGAATCCATTACATACACTTACGTGCTAATACCCTTGGGAAAGGTATGAATCCTCTTCTTCTCAAGATATGGGTAAATATCAAGATAGACAGGGTTCTGTAGCCTTGGATGGCAACTGGTCTTCCGCAGAAAGAAATGGCAACCTACGGTGGGAAAAAATCTGCCTCGTCAGTCATGTATCGAAAGATACATGATTGCCTAAGCGTGTATCACGCATGGCACATAACTGAAATGAACTACATACCAGGATATCATCATCATCATCATCATCATTAATCTCATAACGGGGCGTGAACGTCGGGTCACCGGGCTCCTGACTAACTCCCACCATATATCTCAGTTGCATCTCTGCTCTATGGTTATTTCTATGGAAAGTGCTCAGACGAACTGCATCCCTTAGTTCCATCCGCCATGCTGCACACATTGCAGCGAACCACCTTCATTCTCTTCGGAAGTCCATGCCTCAAAGAGATACAAAAAATTGTTCTGACAAGTACAGCCCACACTTTACGAAGGGATTTATCTATGTAATTTTTTTTTTTTTTTTTTGTCAGTGGAAAGTGTCATGATGCCATTTCTAACCTTATGTCCCTGGGCGGGACCCGGAAAGAAATATGTAAACGCCAGAAATCAAAGAAGATAATAATAATAATAATAATAATAATAATAATAATAATAATAATAATTGTAATAAATCATATATGCATCGGAAATTATTAGAATTTTTCTCTTTCACTATCTACAAGAATAATAAGACCCCTTTTATTTGACAAGTAGTTGGTTTGTTTTGTACATAATAAATTAAACTTTTGACAAAGGCAGCGAAGTTCTCTTCACCATTAAGTTTTATAGTTGACTCCATGCCAGACTTCGTTTAGATTAGACCATATCTCGCGTCAGCGAAAAACAACGCCTCCTTGTAGCCCATTGTCTGATATTAACAAGAAAAACCAACAAATCAGATCACAACGCGAAAGTTTGTCAAATTCTTACTTCATAAAACGGCGTAGATACAATCTGGCAAAACATGGCGAGACTTTCGAGCAGCTGAAAAAGAAATTTTCACACGCAAAAAAAAAAAAAAAAAAAGAAAAAGAAAAAGAAAAAAGATAAGCAGGATGTTGACCAATCATCGTCCTCCAGTAGCCATTCGAAAATAGATATGAACTGTACTTTTTTTTTTTTTAATCCGTATCACCATACGCAAAGCAATAAAGCCACTAAGACACAAGAGGTTACAGGGTGTGGAGGAATTAGGAACATAAACATTTATAATAAGAGGGAAATGGAATGAATAGTCAGGAGGATAGTAGATAGCGATTGACATTGCATTTCAATTTTTGCAGATAAAACTTGGCTGGAAAGCATGGAGCCTTAAGGGGGTTCCACAAGCGAGAAGTGCGAGAAAATAAACTATTAGCATAGAACTTACGGCGACATCTAACTTAATTACAGTAATTAGCGTGACCAGGTCACCTCAACCTTATGTAATATTTAAAAGCAATGTCAGTCGTAATCTTCCGTCGTCTTAATTCTTGTTCTTTTATCGATAATGTTTTTATTTTTCTCATATTCTTTCACGCTGAGTAACCCTCTTGCGCCTTAGTGGCTTTATTGCCTTAAATAGAAAAGAAAAAGACGACGATAAACGAACGAAGATAGATTAGTCGTTGAAAAAAATGACGTATAATTTGATAGCATAATGTTATACATAGGCATATAATATATATAACAAGAATTACATTAAAATCATTATCAAGATGGATGCAAATCTTCATCATCATCATCATCATCATCATCATCATCATCATCATCATCATCATCATCATCTTCAACAATAGCAACAACAACAACAACATTAAATCAATTTCGTTTAATAGGTTAAAAAATTCCGTAACTTAGCGTCCTCTACAGTTTACCTTTCCTTTTATGTGATAAGTTTTTGAAATATTTTAGGGCGTTCCCTAATCCAACATTTTTTTTTTTATGGGCAGCTAGGTTCACACTCTTCCTCGATCTTTGAAACAGGAACAGGTTTATCGCTTATTTCCTGTCTAGGATAGTGTTACCGATTACTTCTAAAGTCTTTTTTATTCGCTTTCACACCCAGTAGACCCTTGCGTCTTAGTGGCATTATCGCCTTGCTTGAGGTGAATTGCTTTAATAAAAATGCAGATTACTAAATCAACTTTCTACACTTGTTTTGATAAAGTTCCTCAAGGAACGAAACGCATTGGCATAAAAGGTTTTCCTGTTGTGTTTAGTTTATAAAAAGTATTACACCTGATTAATACATATGCAGCTAATGTACTAAAGCTGCCCTCGAGTCCGACCGACATTTAATGAAAATATTTTGTTCTCATTTTGCTATTTGTGTTTCTATTAATCCGTTCTTTCTTCTTTAATCTAACCAACATTTTATCAAAACATTTAATATTTACTCTTTGCCTTTTCCTCGAGACATCTAGAACGCAGGGTTTTACAGGGAGTGAAAGAGAATGAGAAAACTCAGAATGGGGACGATTGAGAGAAGGAAAAAAATGAACGGCGTTCAAGATAGAAGACAGCGTTTGACTTTGCATTTAAATTTTTGAAGATTGTAGTTGGCAGGGGATCAAGAAAACGGAGGGCCCTTTGCTGCCAGCATTGAGTATTCTAATATATTTCCCAAATATATCAAGTTTGCTGAGCAGTTCTAGCAGATCTTTGTGGTGTACTTTATCGAACGGCATTGCGTAATCTATAAAACACAGGTACATGTCTTTCTGTATTTGCATTTCCTTTTCTGATAACATTCTGAGCATAAATATCGCATTCCTTATTCCAATGTCTTTGCCGAACCCGCACTGCTCTTGTCCTATTTCCGGGCTGATTCTTCTGCGCGGTCTATACATCAGAATTCAGATGATCAGTTTTGTTATGTGGCTCATTAAGCTGATTGTCCGATGTAGTCCGCATTCGTTTGCTCCTTAGCCAGTGCTATGAAAATAGATCTACTTAGGTCTTCCGGTATATCACCGCTATTGTTGATTTAATTTATTATTTGTGATCTTTTCTATATCGAAATCGTCTAAGGCTTCCAGTATCTCTATTACGATACGGTCTGGCCCTGCCACTTTGTTTCTGTTCAATTTGGACAATGCTGCTTCTACTTCATATTTTCATATTTCCGGTCCGTCTATATTTTTGTGTATTGCTGTATCGTTTTCATCTTAGAAAGAATTCTCCGATATATTCGTTCCATCTCTGGAGTATCTTTTTTTTTCTCTAATATCAGCGTTCCGTCCTTGGAATCTATGCACATTTTTTGTTGAGCTAGTCCTTTTTAGCTATCTTTTGGCTATCACATTCCTTGTTTGAGTGTCTTTTTATGGACCCGCACCGTTTTTGTCCTATTTCCAGTCTGATTCTGTTGTGCAATCCATTCATCAGAATTTGGATAAATTTTGTTATATGGTTCATTAGGGAGATTGTCCGATGGAGTTCACATTCGCTTCGGAATGCATCTTTGGTCATCCCAATACGTCTTCGGATCTCAGTGTCACACTTTCCAACCTCTTTTAGAATTCTTCCCAGATATTTATATTTTTATATTTGTTTAATTTTATTATCCCCGATTTGTAATTTGCATTTTGGGTTCACTCTTTTGCCGATAACCATGCATTCTGTCTTCTTGTAGTTTATACTTAGTTCTTTCTTCTTGTTTTCCTTCGCTAACTTCTGAAGGAGCTTTTGTAGATTCATTTCCATGTCTGCTATCAAAACTCGATTGTGGCCGTCAATAATGAATCCTGGTAGGTCTTCTAATTCTCTCAAAATTGCCTCACTGTATAAATTGAATAAATCCAGTGAGAAGACACACCCATATTTTATACCCCTTTCTATTTTCATATATCTACTGAATTCATTTTCTGCCAATATAGGTTCTTGATTATTCTAATGTCCTTCCCGAATATAACAAACTTGCCCAGCAGCTCCAATAGACGTTTGAGGCGTACTTTGTCGAAAGCCTTTCCGTAATCTATAAAACAACAGGTATACGTCCTTCTGCCTTTGTATTGCTCTTTCTGATAACATTCTGAACATAGCAATGACATTCCTTGTTTGAGTGTCTTTTTATGAACCCGCACCGTTCTTGTCCTATTTCCAGTCTAATTCTGTTGCACAGTCTATTCATCAGAATTTGGATAAATTTTGTTATATGGTCCATTAGGCAGATTGTCCGATGGAGTTCACATTTGCTTGCACTTGGCTTCTTAGGCAGAGCTATGAAACTAGATCTACTTTGGTCTTCTGGTATATCACCACTGTTATAGATTTCAGCTATTATCTATCTCTTGTCTATGGGGAAATTATCTAAGGCTGCCAGCATCTCTATTAAGATGTCGTCTGGTCCTGCCGTGTTGTTTTTGTACAATTTGACCAGTGCAGATTCCATTTATTTTAACGTTTCCGGTCCGTCGATATTTCTGTGTATTGTCGGCTGCTCGCTTCCATTATGGAAGAATTCTCCGATATATTCGTTCCATCTCTGGAATATGTTTTCTTTCTCTAATATCAACGTTCTGTCCTTGGACTTTTTGCATCCTTTTGATGAGCATGTCTTTTGTCCTGTGTTCTTATTTTTATGGATGTCTGCTTTACTTCTGATAATCATTCTTTCTATTCCTGCACATTTTTCGTTTAGCCATTCCTCTTTTCCATGTCTGCATTCGTTCTTTATTTCTATAGTGTCTTATATTCTGTTCCGTGTCTTGGCATAGATTTTCGTCTCTTTTTCATCACGTCGAGAATTTCGTCTGTCATCCATTTATTTTTGGTTCTTCGTCTACAATCCTTTGGGATGGGTCTCGCTTGCTGCTGTTACTAAAGATTCTCTGAAAGTGCCCCATTTAAAGTTTCTATTTTCCTTTTGTTAATCGTATCTGCTTTTCAGACACGGAAAAAAATTCTAATTTCTTGTGGTCTCTCTTGTGTAATCCTAGAATAAATAAATGCTACTTTTGAATCAAATGTTTTGTTTCTACTTTTCGTGAACAAGAATGTTCACATTAGCCATTTTTCCCCACTGGGAATAGGTAAATTTCAGAAATATCATTATTCTAGTCACAAAAGCAAAGTTTGAAGAAAATATTAACCATTTTTCATACTTTCTAGGCATTCGAAAATAGGAAATTACAGTTACGATCCAAGGACCAAAATTGTGTTACACACTGTTACCCACCACTATTTCTGTACGGGCTTCCGGAAAATCAGTTTTTAAAATGTTTTAAAAATGTTTAAATAATTTGGAAATTTTTTTTAAAGATGCAGATATCTAAGATGAAAGCACGGATTCAAACTTGACATTTGGGAATAGCAAGTAGGTACAGGTAACTCAGTAAAATTCCGCGGAACGATTACACTGGGGAACACGTATTTTATTGAATGATATCTGATGCTTGATTACAGGTAAATGGGTGCGTTGAATACGAATTTCAATTCGGTTTCGCTCTATCAAGTCCCGATTCTTGTCAAAAGCGAATGTGCCATTTTCCAGATTTTTAAAAATTAAGACTAAAAAAAATAAAGTCTTATGTTAACATTTTTTTTTCAAGTTTCATAAATACAAGCTGTTCAAATTACAGTAAAATTGCTTTATGACGATAGAAATGACTGAAAATTAAAACAAAATAGACAGATATGAATCTTTCATTGTGACAAAAATCTTTTTTTACGAAGTCCGTTATTTTGCTTGTTGATGTGAAAGTGTAAACTTTCCACGTATGAAATAAAAGGAAACAGGGTTGGTTTTGCATTTGAACTTTCTAGTGCTTTATTACGTGATTGTTCTGCCAAGTTGTAAATGTATTTAAAGCCATTAAGTCATAAATTTATGAAAATCTACTAAAAAAAAAAAGCACGAAAATTGGTTTAAATAGGAACTTATTATGAAATAGGTACTTACACTCTATGCAATTAAACTATAAACACGGGTGAGTAAGTACACTATAAATTAAGTCTTCGTAAATCACAATGACAAAATTACTAAATCCTATGCCGATTTAGAATTATGGTAATGCTTGAACATAACTGACTGATTGAATTGGCTGATTAACTCCGGAAACAAGTCACTTTTATATATTTTAGTTGTACATCTAATATATTCTACAGAAACTAGGAACGCTCGAGAAAATTCTAGAATTCTATATTTTTAACTTAATTTACTAATATTAAAATCGGTTAAAAATGACAAAATTAAGAATATTTTAGGCTGTTACTTATAAAAGTATGCATAATACAACAATACAAAAACTATAGGTACAAATGCCTAGATCCAAATTTTGCATAATGTGTAACTGCAAAACAAATTAGAGAGTATTGTGAAAAAAACAAACACTTTTTATGAATACGACGAAAAAGTATGGGTGCTGAGCAAAATCAGGAGCGAGTAAAAATTCGAACTCAGAGTACCCGAATTACATAAAACTGTTAAATTTAATTCAATAGACAAAAATGTATAGCTAGCCACTCGTATGGCTACCCAGAAGCTAGGCAATCGACACTCGTATGGATAAACGAGAGCTAGGCAATCGTCACTCGTATGGCTACCCGGCAGCTAGGCAATCGCCACTCGTATGGATAACCGGCAGCTAGGCAATCGCCACTCGTATGGCTACACGGCAGCTAGGCAATCGCCACTCGTATGGCTACGCAGCAGCTAGACAATCACCACTCGTATGGATAACCGGCAGCTAGACAATCGCTATTGCAGACGCTTGCTCAGACGAAATTGTGTTTATTCAACGCCCACAGAGTCCACCTGTGGTTTATACTGCAACTATGCTGAGCAAGCGTTAGTTACATTTTCTAACGTGCTCAACAATTTGAACAAGGCCAGCACGTTCAAGCCCCCAGGCACGATGACTTGTGGCTTCATGCTAGCACAGCTATCGACGGCCCCACAAAGGTACCGTCTACCCAATTTGACTCGCATTTTCACTCGTTTGGGTCAAGTAGTAGTATCGTTTTCAGGCACTTTCCAGCAAATCGACCATGGTGAGATTCGAAACTGAATCTCATGGTCAGAATACGAACATTCTAACCACTCGGCCACGTAGCCATTTTTTACGCATTCTACAGATATGAACAGGACACTTCTGAATTGATCAAAATTTAGCATTTTCCTATTCTGACAAAAGTCTTGAGGACGGTCTAATGAATGCTATCTCCCAAAATTATTTCGCGAAAGAATTTTCCCTATTTTTTATTAATGGACCAGTTTATTTAAGTAGCCAACCGAGAGACAATCAATGAAACGAACTTGATAACAGTCGTTCATTAACTAACCACATAAGAAAAGTATGTCTTGAAACTTATTCTTCGAACTTTTAATTTTTTCCTTTCTTCTCTCGAAGAAAATATTCCCATCCGTTATTGGTTTCTCCTGCATCAAAAAATGCTAAATAGTTTTGTTATCAATAATCAAGAGTGGTCTCCCCTGTTTTGTTACTCTCCTCTTTGAGAGAGCTATTTCTGTTTACTGGGACTATAAAAGGACACTACAGGCGAACCTTGTATTTTCAGTTAAATAAAGCTTTCTTAAAATCTACACCTGCGTAGTTTTGTCATTACAAGTTTGTTTACGAAATTTGCATCACAACATTTGATAAGAAAATTGAAAACAATATTCTTAGACGCATTGAATCAGAAATCCGAAAAGTTAATTACAAATCAAGATAATGAGTTTCAAAATTTCAGTGTTTGCCAATCTCAAACTTTACTTCACTAATCCGGCTGGTTTTAGGAAAAGATTTTGAAGCTGACTATTAATTCTATTGATCCGAAGTCTGCAAATAAATAAATAAATAAATAAATAAATAAAGAAATAAATAGCTAAAATAAAATAAGTAAGATTTACAGGAATAATTCGAGACAACGACTTCAACTCTGAGTCAAGCAAACGTGCCTCAAATCAGATGATAAAACTGTAAACATGATCAAAATGATTGGCAGGAATTAGTGCAGTTTTATTTGGCTTCTGATTTTTTGACATTTACAAATATTTTGTTGATAAAAAAAATGTTTTCTCCTTTTTTCCTTCTTTAGAGCTCTCTATTCGCTGTTTCTGTTCTCTGGTTGGTTCAGTAAAAAAAAAAAAAATGAATCGATTTTCTTTCTTAATTTCTCTTTTTATTAATGTTCACCCAACATGAGGCTCAAGAGCCACTCAAGGTAGAGGGTTTGTTTTGTTTTGTTTTACGGCATATCAACTTCAATGGGTTATTTAATGCCGACACGATTTTTATTGCTGGTAATATTTTTTTTTTCAGAAATGTATTGCTGGCCATCATTTTTTCTTTTAAAATTTATTTTTTAGTATTAAAACCTATTTTTACACTTTCATAGTGTTTTGACCCCAGTTTGGGAGTCAATTATTGGCCTATAGTGTGGACCCTAACTGGTGCTACCACCCCAGGTCAGGGTGAACCTGGGAACACCAGCAATTGAGAGGCCTTGTGTTGGACGTAGTTTATCGTCATATCCAGGACGCGGATGTATTTTATCGTCTTACCCAGGACGCGGACGTAGTTTATCGTCTTACTTAGGATGATAGACGGACTGATTATTACACTTCATTCTTGTCTCTCAAACTAAGGCTAAATTAGTTCTCTGATTGGCAGGTGAACATGATGTGCTGCTGTTTGTTACAACTGGCTGACCGGAGACGAAATTAGCCAGAGTCTCCTGTTGGATAGAAAGACGAATTAAGACTGGCAAGAGACAGATAAGAAAAGGTTACTTATGTCGACAGATCAGCTGAAAGTTTGCAAGAGGCACGGTCCTTGAACGCACCCCTCACCCAGCACCAAACTTGTCATTCATGCAATATCTCTTATATGTTTGTTTCGAAAATTATGGTGTCTCGCTCTCTCGGTCGAAGCACACATATAGAAACATTTTCTTGACTAAATCTATCTTGCATATTTATAAGTCTACCATTTGTCCTTGCTTTGAATATTGCTGCCACATATCGTCTGAGGCTCCTACTACATATTTAGAAATCCTTGATAAAATCCAAAAAATAAATCTGCAATTATTGGTATTGGTTATTATATTATTGGTCCTGACCTGGCATCTCGGCTTTAGTCACTTTCCCACCGTCGTATCGTAGTTACCTGTGCCTTTTCTATAAATACTTTCATGGCAAATGTTCTTATGAGCTTTCCTCTATGTTATTATCCCCCCCCCACTGGGGTAATAATTAACTCTACATATTGATTTTGGTTTATCATGTTGGCTGTAGTAAGAATGCCAAGTAAGAATGTATATCTGTCTATATTTCTGAGATTATTGTAATTATTTACATTATTTACATTGTTCGGACTGTTGTCCTCATCTTTATTGCCATATTCACAATGTTCTGAACATTGCATGTAGATTATTCTAGTTCCACGTGTCATGCCTCTTCCGGATGCCTCACTTATCTCCCTTTAACTCAACTCTTCAAGTTTTTATTCACCACTGCTGTAACTCACAACTCTTTGGTTTAAGTCACTTTTATATCCACTGGTCCGTCCCTGTGTTCTCAAGGGTTCATCGACCAGTGGATAAAATTGCTCTTTTAGAATGTGTTGTTTTGGTGTAAGAAATACTGTGGTATATTTGAGTCAGTAATTTGGGCTAGCTAAGTTTAAGATAGGGCAGATTGAAGACCAGGCTTCACCTATCCCCCGCTTTTGGCCATCTTCCATATTTTTGTATTTTACACAAAATAAATATTACTTTTCTCTATGGTACCTAGAGTTTATGAATTTAAGCGCTGTACTAGATTGGCGGTTAGGTCTCTACTTTCTTTTCTCGTTTATGGCTCCGTACTTCCAACTTCTGTTTTCCTAATTCCTGTTCTTTTATTTACCTCTGTCCTTTATTATGTTTTACTTTTCTTATATTTTTCTGCACTCAGTAACCCAATTGCGTCTTAGTGGCTTTATTGCCTTGTTTGAGGTGAAGGAATAATAAAACAGCGACGTTTTCTACACAGTATATTTGCCTTGTCTTGCTTTCACGTCGTGGTTAAGACTCTTCCTTTATAGCTGCATTTAAACCCCTAAGAATATGTTTGGTAAAGATACAACAATATGACTAATCTAAAGTTTGCTACTAAACAAAATATAGTGGCGTCAATCCTTACTAAGAACTCCTCTACCCTGGCCTTGTGCTAGACAAAACTAAGCTGAATAACAATAACATATTCTTACTATAAATGCTTATTAACGCTACATGATGGGAAAATGAGAGATAAGAAGAGTATGTTGCGCCAGTTTTATAAGTAAGGAAAACCTATGTGGAAAAATAATCATTCGAAAATCCGGTATTTTGTCGGATTGGGACACTGACTATTGGCGCTGGTAGGAAATTTATAACTGCCTCAGCCACTGAGCGATGTCCAAATAAATACAGGATGACCCACAATTTTATATTGGTTTACTCTCGAGAGGATGCTTTCCTGCCCACTACAATCTTAACTTCTTCAAATATATGGTTAGCCGTTATCTTCCCCACATTTTTTTAAGCGTTTCACCCCAAGCAAGGCGGGAAGCCACTAGGACGCAAGGGGCTACAGAAGATTTGGATAGGAATGATAGAGGAAAGGATGAGGAGAAGGATAGTGGATAGATCAAGACAACTGGAGATGTCGGTTGACATTACATTTGAATAGCTGGAGAATATAGCTCTCAGGGAAACTGGAATAGGGAAGGGAGTTCCACAGGCGAGAGGTGCGAGGTATGAAGCTATTGGAGTAAAAGAGACGACTACATTTAATAGTTTCGACAGTGAAGGGGTGAGAGCGAGATGCCAACCTCGTAGGGCGCTTGAATTCATGAAGTCTGGGAACCAGCGAATACAGCTCCTCGGAGCAATTACCATGAAAGTATTTGTAAAAAAGACAGAGAGAAGCTGAACTTTTTAACTCCTACTCTTGCCGCTCAGAAAACACTTCTTCAATTATATGACTTACGACCATATCACGTTGAAACATCGGTTCCCGTACGATCACCGAAGTTAAGCAACTGGTCGAGATTGGTCAGTATCTAGATGGGTGACCACTTGCGAATACTAAGTGCTGTAAGCTTGTGTGTGGGGGTGGTCTAATTAGATAATAGCTTGGAATTGTTAATCGGAGAGCAGAGCTCCAGTTCCAGTTAGGTTCGATGTATTCACTTACGCGCAAATATTCTTGGGGAAGGTATGAATCGGTCTCTTCTGCCCCCCAGCTATGGGTTAATTAGCAAGACTTGTATCACTAAATCATTATTATCTCCCAAAAAATAAATGTTAACTATGTAATAAAGATCAGAAAAAAAAAACCTTTCTCGAGAGCAGCGAAAATTATGGAACATGGCGGTGATGCCCATATCCATATGAGTACATGGAACCCTCGTATAGTGAATGAAAAATCCATGGAAGAAATCTACAGTGAACAATTTTTTTTTGGAAGATAAAAGCAACAATTATTTATATCATTCGGGCTGTTGTCCCAATCTTTATCGTCATGTTCCCGACGTTTCGGCCGTTGATGCTCTGGCGTTCTTCAGGTGATATACGTTGGAATTTCGAACTGAACCATTTATTTAGGGGGTAGATTGTTCTAATTCCACATGCCATGCCTTATTTTGCTTTTAGTAAAAGAACTCCTCAAATTCTCTCTGTTGTGAACTCTTAACTGTTTGGGTCAAATCACTTTTTGGATTACTTAAGCCAACGCTTTTATCCACTCGGCCATGTGTCCTTGGGGGCATCAATGAATTTTTAGACTGAAACGTCGTGAATATGACAATAAAAATGAAAGTAAAAGTTCGAATGATATAAATAGTTAAAATATATAGACAGACAACAACAACAACAACAACAACAACAATAATAATAATGCAGAATCCCTGGCCAGCGGACTAAGAGGGCCTTTCCGGATATGAGGAATTGGTTACAAAGTCCGGATATGAGGGGTTATATTTAGATTAAAATAAAAGAACAGAATATCAGGTTTAATATTTATTTTCAATGTTTTATAGTAAACAAGATAAGCTAATGGCGAGTGAAATATAACGGAATTGATTTTAAGAAAAAAGAAATAAATTATGTAATGTTAATAAAAATTCATTAAATTAAGTCTGCCACATATGCAAAAGAAATAATGTAACGAAGATTTGTTTAATCGCTGTTGCATGATGATTCTTTCTCTTCTAATGTCATTCTCAACTTTTTCTGCATTTCGTTTTGCTTTTGTTCTTGAAATTTTTTAAACAAAAGACAATTTTTAACTTTGCATGCGTTATTGCAATCGTCATAGCTGAATATTGGCTTTCTTTCCTTTCCATAAAACTGACAACCTTTTCAATAGCTTTTTCAATTTCAGTCCAGGTTTCATCATAATCATGTTTTTTATTTCCTTGTTCAGTGTGACAATGTGAACGCTGAAGAATAGTTTCTTTGGCAGATTTTATATCCTACAATGTTGACTTTCCTCAGGCATTAGTTACAATGAACTTTCACCAGCGTCTAGTCTGTCTAAAATTTCCACTTTTTGCGATAACTGCGAAGTTGTTCTTTTCCTCTTATTCTTAGCATCTTTGGCACCAATACAAGCCATTAGGCTGAAATAAGCATAAGTAATTTTCCAAAGTAAATTTCCTGAAAAACAGAAATTTCAAATCAGTTACATATCACCCAGATAGTTGAAATATACACATTAAAAACATGTCCGGATATGCGGGATTCCGGATATGAGGGATTCTACTATAATAATAATAATAATAATAATAATAATAATAATAATAATAATAATAATAATAATAGTGTGGAGAAGGGAAGTCATGTTGCAGTCAATAAATGGGGCCATATCTGAGAAGTCTGAAATAAATTGCCGTTGCATACTGGCTTTACAGCCCCAATTTGGAATTATCCGATTACTGGTTGTCCCTGAAATCGAAAGAACTGTAAATATTGTTTACCATGACGTCCTATAAAATTCAATTGAATTAAAGAAATTATTAGACCGGGAAGTAGGGTTTTTGTCAAAGGATTTTCCCAAACAAATCGGTTTATTCAAACTTCATCGATTGGTTTACGAAACTGGAAAAAAAAAAAAAAAACAAAAAACGTAGAGTGTGTGAATTTCGACAAAAATGTTAGCGATAACTTCAACAATACTAAATACTGTGAGGATTTCAATATTCGTCAGTATGTTGCAAAAGATTCTAGTTAAGAAAAATTCAAGTGATTTATCTGGTTAGCCGACTCAAGAGTTTCGCGTCGAAACGTTCATCTGGCGTTGCGCACGCGCGGACACACACACACGCACACACACAAATAGGCTTGTTACATCGGTTCTCGTAAGATCGCCGAAGTTAAGCAACGTCGAGACTTATGGGTGACCGATTAGGAATACCAGGTGCTGTGAGCTAGGGTGTACTGGTGGTGTAATGGATCACGATTAAGAATTGGAAATCAGATAGCCGAGTTCTAATTTCGACTGTGCTCGTTATATATTGATTTACGTGCAAATACCCTTGGGAAAAGTATGATGCCACCTCTTCTCCACCAGCTATGGCTTAATTAGTAGGATTTCTATCAGTAACGCACACAAACACACATATTTATATAATAATAATAATAATAACAATAATAATAATAATAATAATAATAATAATAATAATAATACAAAATGACGAGTATTTTACAGGTTAGTAGAACTTCTGGCCAAAAGCGCTCAGTGGATAATTAGATCTATAATATTCATTGAATTTAAAAAAGATCAAGCGATTTATCTTGTTAGCCGACCCAAGATTTTCGCGTCGAAATGTTCAACAAGGCCAGATGCTTGATAAATTTATTGAAATTATTATCAGATCCCATATTTATAGTCTTTCTGGACGAATAAACGCTAATTCTAACTTTCAAATTTCAAATATAAAATTCTTAACACATTAGAGTTTCGTTAGAAACGTCACAAGATTTAAATTTAGAACCAGTTAATTTTTTCAACGCACACACACACACAGACAGAGAGAAACAAACACACAGAAACACACACACATACACACACACACACACACACACACACACATATATAAATATATATAGGTATATGGCTTTTGAACGTAGACCTTTCCCGATTCTTGAAATATATCTGCTCAGTTTCGTATCCTAACATAATCAAAGACAATTTTTAAAAGATGTTTAAAAGATAAATAAAAACAGCCTGTGGCCATGCAGATAACAGCAGAGAAAATGGAACTGGTGAGCCAAATATAAATTCTGAGATAATCTGAATTCACTTAGCACTAATGACCTTAGAAAAGGCAAGAATAGGAATAAATGATGTAGCTGACATTGTAAAATATACTTGATCAAAAAGAATTGTAGGAAAATTGTCCTAATGCATTTTTTTTAAATGAGAGATTGCTTGCCTTAAAAATCAGTTTATAAAATCATAGATTTTACCTGGGCACAATGGCACCCTCACTAGCATTTGTGATGATACATGCGGGAAAGTCAAAAATAATCCACACTGTTGTCTAAAGATATATGTTATGGCAAACATGAGGATAATTTTTTTTTCTTACCATTATATATATATATATATATATATATATATATATATATATATATATATATATATATATATATATATATAGTCATCCACAGAGAGACTGTTTCGCTGTATCACAGATCATCAGTGTGGCTAGACGTCCGGTTGCCTCTAGCAAGGATCGAAACCCGAGTGAATTGGCATCAGTCGGGGATTCTACCACTAATATATATATATATATATATATATATATATATATATATATATAGAAATCGATTTTTAATTTGACATATTTTAATTTATTTGTTATTTTTTTTAATGGATACGCATATATAAGGTAGATTTTCTGTCTATTTATTTATTTAAACAGCATGTTTATTTGCATCTACCTGTTTGCATACTGTTTAATAACTAAATAGAAACAGACCATCTACTGAAATATGAGTAGCCATTACAAATAATGTTTAAGCAATATATATATATATATATATATATATATATATATATATATATATATATATGACTGTATCGCAGCTCATCAGTGTGGCTAATCGTAGTTTTTGAGGAAAGGACTCAGAGAAGGACGGGTAACAAGCTCAGGGTGTCAGATGTCGATTGACATTACATTTGAATATTTGAAGATTATAGTCACCGGGGAAGTATGTAAAGGGAAGGGAGTTTCATAGATGGGAAGTGCGGGAGAAGAATCTGTCTTAGATGAAGAGACAGTTACATTTTACCGTTTTGACAGTGAAAGGGTGGGACCGAGATGCCAGCCTGGTAGCACGTTTAAATTCATGTAGTCCGGGAACTAGCGAAAGCTGCTCATCGGAACAGTTGCCGTGAAAATATTTGTAGAAGAGACAGAGGGAGGCCACAGCATATCTGTGAGATAACGATTGCAGACGAAATGACAGATCAGGACCTATCACCTTGCATTTTCGTCTCTGGATTTTGTCAAGGATCTCGAGATGTACAGCGGGAGTACCAGACCATATATGACAGCAATATTCCGTTCAAGGACGGATAGTTGATTTATAGATTTGAAGGATGGACTCAAACTTTTGTGGCCAAACTTTATTATCCCAAGATACTCATGTATTTGTAAAAGTGATTTTGGTTTATTTAATTCAGTTTTTCAGTGGCCATCCTGTAGAAACAGGAGAACCAGACCGAATGTCAGAAGTTAAACCTATCAAAGCTATCTTTTATTTTTACGTCATTAATCGAATCAAAATGAGTTCCTTTCAGAAATTATTTAAGATTATGAAATGATAATTTGGCTGCAAAATCAGGACTTTAAGGTGTGGGCGTCCAGATGGCAAACAATCTAATTGAAATTCTGTGTGAATACCATGGTTACATTTCAAGATGTCTGCTTTCTGCGTTGTTTTTCTGTAATTTTATCATTTTAGGTTTCCAGAAGACATTCTACTAGTTTCCAGACAACATTCTCCCAGTTTCCAGACAACATTCTCCCAGTTTCCAGACGTCATACTCGCAGTTTTCTTCTTTTGCACCACGAATTAGTGAAACCAGTATATCTCTCTTTCTTTTTCTTGACACATTCTCCAGGCCTATACATTATTCAGATTATTCTTGATTATTTCACGAATTATTCAGATTATAAACTCTATTTCTGTTTCTTTTATCGACAGAATCTCTGTTAAAAAAAAGGAAACACTCCATATGTTAAAATAATCCGAGAAATTACGATAATACATCATGCTGTAATTCCTAACAATATTAAGAAGGCCAGAGAGTACATCGGCTGTGATCAAAATAAAAATACGAAGATATCAGATTGCATAATTTACGAAATAATGACGATAATTCATCTCAGAACTTTTATCGACATTCTCGCAGTGATTCCCTTATAGGATGAGAGGAACTAGCAGAGACATATTCGTGATGGAAAAAAAGGATTCCCTGATGAAACTTCACGGCGCTTTTTTGCTTATCTTTGTAGCTAATTTTCTCAAAAACAGTTTTATAATAAGCAGATGTTATCCGCCTTTTCCCCCTCTAAACAAAGTCAACGATCAAAATGCACTCAGTAACCTAGTAAACTGTCACCATAACCTTTCCTCCTGACAAGCTTACTTTTGTTTTGACTCGACCGCTCTCCACCTCTGGGTAACCATTGCTTTGTCTGGGTTTTGCATTTAGGATCGGACTGAAAAAAAAAAATCAAACAAAAAAACCCAACCTAACAAAAAAAACAAAAACAAAACAAAACAAAAAAACAAAAAACCATAAAAAACAAACAAACAAAAAAACGAGTTTTACCTCCACTTACAATTCATCTCAAAAGTATTTTGATTTTTTACCGATTTGTTTGTTAACGAATTATCAACATCTTACAGGTTATTTTAAGCCAAAAATATATTTTTTTGATTGTTAGAATTTTTTTTTTAGATAATAATGATTTATTGATAAAAATAAATTGCCCTATTTAACACCTAGCTGGGGGCAGAAGAGGTGAATTCAGTCGTTATCCATTACACCAACCGCACATCCAAGCTTACAGTATTCCCAAGCCGGTGTTCATCTAGGTACTGACCAAATTCGACGTTGCTTAACTTCGATGATCGGATGAAAAACGGCGTTTCCATATGATATAGTCGTAAGCCTGAAAGTCTTTAGAATTTTGTTCCAATTTTTAAAAAAATACCTATTGAAAGCACTGCCATTGGCTGCCGTGATTCTAGCGGCAACAATTTTGGTGTCCAGCAAGCGGAAAGTCGTGGCCAGACATTTAGTTGACAGATACTTGGCTGACGGACATTTGACCGAACGGACATTTGGCCGACGGTCATTTGACCGAACGGACATTTAGCCGACGGACATTTGGCCGAGAGATATTTGACCGGACGGACATTTGGCCGAGAGATATTTGACCGAATCAACATTTGGCCGACTGACATTTGGCCGAGAGATATTTGACCGGACGGACATTTGGCCAAGAGGTATTTGACCGAACGGACATTTGGCCGACGGACATTTGGACGACCTACATTTAGCCGACGGACATTTGACCGAATGGACATTTGGCCGATGGACATTTTAGCGAAAAAGTACAAGTAAAAATAATAAGAAATAATTTAACTATTTTAATTAGTAGTATTTTAATGTAGAATAGTGACTAAATTACTAAATGTAAAGTTAAAAGTTTACTTATTTCAATATTTGTTTACTGAAATTAATATCTTAAAAATATTTGAGTGTATTTGGGTAAAAATTAGCACTTAAATATTTAAATTCGTATTTAACAGTAAGATAAAAGATACTTTATCCCTTTAAGATAATGATCATTAAAAGCGAAATTGAACGATCTTTCATATCGTAAAAGCTTAAGATTTTTGCTATAGTAAAATGTGCTTTTTTCTCAAAATAGTTATCATCTTACAGTAATGTTTGAAGTAAAATATAATATATAGAGAATAGATTTAAAAAAATGCCTGTCAAAAAGTCGAAAAGTTATAAATTAATACAGTAAATAAATATAAATATATGTAGCCCATTACGATAAAGAGTGCGGCATACATGTAAGTACGCCATTGTATTTTCGGCTAAATGTCCATTCGGTTAAATGTCCGTCGACTAAATGTCCGAGTACCCTTTTTTTTAAAAATAATTTCACCCCAAGCAAGGCTAGAATGCCACAAGTACATGGGGGGTACAGGGAGTGAAAGTGAAAGAAAAAAAACTGAGAATAGGGAGGATTGAGGAGAGGACAAAAGATGAAGAGGGTTTAAGAATACACAAGATGGCGATGGAGGTTGCATTTAAATTTTTGAGGATCGTATTTATTAGGGAAGCAAATAAACCGACGAAAGTCCCACAGGTGGGAAGTGCGAGAAAAGAAACTGTTGGAGTAAAAGTTGCATCACAATAAAGAGTGCGGCATACATGTAAGTACGCCATTACATTTTCGGCTAAATCTCCATTTGGTTAAATGTCCGTCGGTTAAATGTCTGTCGGTCAAATGTCCATCGGTCAAATGTCCGAGTACCGCAGAAAGTTTGCTCAACTTAAATATAAATGTGATATAAATGTGTGGATTGAAGCGAATGAGACATTTATGGGGGACTAGTAATTATTTTGGATGTTATTCGTATGTCACCCTCAATTCTAACTCAAAATATAATTGATTCTTTTATCACCAAATTGTTTCAGTACAAATTTACTTTCGTCATCTTCGTGTTGTCCATTTGTGAATAACTGTAAATTGTCGAGGAATTATCTAAGTTTCTCTTAAAAGCAAAGATAATGTTATCTCACCCCGTTTTATCATAAATTTGATATTAATTTTGTCTTCAGTTGTGACAAGATCCATGCTACTCTAAAGGGGCTTGTTTGATAACTGGCCTAAACTTCAATCTATTACCTTGAAATACTTCCTGTTCATATTCAGCTTATAAAGCATACGGCTAAGCGTATTTTACTGCAAACAAATATCAAAATATTTGTATTGTTTTCTAATAAAATGTCTTTTCCATGAATTTGTCAAATACTCCTTGTTTGTCAATATGTACTTAATTTCTAAGATTGAGTTACTCTTTGTACAATTCTTGTTTCTATTGTCTGTATGTACAAGAATGAAATCTCGGAATTAATTCTTTCATTTTTGCATCGGTTTTGACATTAGAAGATTCTGTACAGCTTTTTAACAATTCATCCATATTTCTGATACAAGCTGAGATAACCTCAAGTGATCAGCTAAGAATCCCCGTTGTAAATCTTGTATGTTTTTCAAGTGACGTTGATCGGTGAAGACACAACCGGAGATATGTAGCAACAATTCGGTTAGAACAATAGCAATTTGGACACAGATAACCATGGTTAACGCCGCGGAAAGTTATCAAAACAACAGCTAATAATTTAACAACATATCTAACATTTCAAGCATCAAGTAACATAAACTGATATATGCTTCAGTTATAGTTTTATTATCTTCGACAACAACTCGTCCTTCTCTGGAACGAGTTATCCATTTGTGAATCGTTGTAAATTGTCGGGAAATTATCTCTATAAACTTCTCTTAAAAGCACAGATAATGTCCTTTGTTATCTAACCATATTATCTCATGAATTCGATATTATTTCTGGGGTCAATTTTGACATGACTTCTACTTCTCTAAAGGGGCTTGTTTTGAAGCTGGCCTCAACTTCGATGTATTGCCTCAAAACTTCATACAGGTTTGCTGCAAACAAATATCAAAATATTTACTTAGATTTCTAACAGACTTGTTTCCACGAACTTTTTGAATATCCCACATCTGTTCGCATACCTGTGCAAAGCAACAACAAAAAATGAAATGTTGGCCCATATATTTCTGGAGTATAACATTTTAAAGACAAGCAGCTTTTTTAGTGGAAATGACCGGAATAAAGAGTTTTAATTGTATTAAATAAAATTAAATGCTCACTTATCGCCATTCGTGTAAATCACAATCAAGTCTTCTGATGAGGGGATATAAATTCTGTGAAACTCAGAGAATAAGTAAATGAAACTTAATTTTGTTTATTCCCAATAACGAGCACTCCTCTCCCTTGAATGATATATATATATATATATATATATATATATATATATATATATATATATATATATATATATATATATATATATGTTATGGTCCGGTTCCTTGTACCACGGTGATAGTCCAAGGTATTATAGAACCAATAAAGAAGAACACGAACACAGGTATGGAATAACACAGATATATTACAAACAGGAATATATACAGAGAAGTAGAAGTGTTAGTATGAACAATCAGGTTTAGTAGAGAGAACAATGTAGTCTCGACCAGTATCACTATTCCAATGTCTTGCAGTAATTGTCCGAACGCGACTCTGTTTCGGACTGCCTCTGACGCGACTCTTGACTCGACTTGAACTACTGACTCAACTTGAACTACTTGACTTGAACAACTGACTCCACTACTGACTCAAACTACTGACTCGACTTGAACGACTGACTGACTATATTTAGTCACCCCACCACGTGGGTATCATGTGGCACAAGGCTGGTTTAATGTGGGATCTCCGAGCCCGTGGGATCTCCGAGCCCGTGGGCTCGGCCAAAAATATGCCCAGTAAACCCGTATAAACGGGTTCAGGGTCGGTTTACCTCCCCGAAAGAGAATCCGCCCTTCGGCGTAGGCTCTTTAGGGTTCCTCCCCGCCCAAAGGCAGAGAGTTCAACCGATCAGCCGGTCGACTGAGATCGACTTGAACGACTGACTGACGATATTCAGTCCTCCCCCCACTGGGGCATCATGTGACACAAGGCCGGTTTAACGTGGGATCTCCGAGCCTGTGTGATCTCCGAGCACGTAGGCTCGGCCAAAAATATTCTTATTGAACCCGTATAAACTAGAACGACTGACTGCCGATATTCAGTCGACTGGGGCATCATGTGGCACAAGGCCAGTTTTTTAACGTGGGATCTCCGAGCCCGTGGGCTCAGTCCAAAAATATCCCCATTGAACCCGTATAAACGGGTTCAGGGTCGGTTTACCTCCCCGAAAGAGACTCCGCCCTTCGGCGTAGCCAAGTTCGGGTTCCTCCCCGCCCGAAGGCAGAGAGTTCAACCGAACAGTCGGTCAGGAGGGGAACGACTGACTGACGATATTCAGTCACCCCCCCCCACACACACACTGAGGCATCAACCGATCAGCCGGTCTTGAACTATTGACTGACTCCTTGCCTACTAAATATATATATATATGTATGTATGTATAGTGTTAGGTAAATAAAATAACTAGTGCTGGCGTGCATACGCTGGAAAGCAAATAAATAATTACCAAATTTTGACAAGAGGTGTAGACATAATAGTGCTCAATGTGATTAGACAGAGCTAAGAAATATATATCAATAAATACACATATACCTAAGCTTAATATGCGACTTAAGTTTCGTTGGTTACCCAACTCGTCAGGCACAAGATATAGCTTATTGTACAATATGCTATATCTTGTGCCTGTTGCACACAAAATGTAGGTATATGTGTATTTATCAATATATATATATATATAGTCGACTCTCCCGTCGAGTTCGCCGTATGAGGGTCAAGGAAATCAGTTCCCAGGAAACCGACAGCCCGACAACGAAACATGAGATTTGTTTATAGTGGTGAAGGTTTTGTGCCGAACCAGCCACACTTTTTGAAGGCCCGAATACAGAGACCTGGTGCACTACGTGCCACAGGGTCCCCAAACGACCCTCCACAGGTTTTGAATTCAGAGTTGTCCTCCTAGACCAGTTGCCATCCAAGGCTATAGAAACTAGTCTGTCCTGCTATTTACCCATAGCTGAAGCGAGAAGAGGATTCACACCTTTCCCAAGGGTATTAGCACGTAAGTGAATGTAACACACACACACACATATATATATATATATATATATATATATATATATATATATATATATATATATATATGTATATATATATATATATATATATATATATATATATATATATATATATATATGTGTGTGTGTGTGTGTGTGTGTGTGTGTGGTACAGATAATAAATCCGTTGCTATATAATCCAAGTCGATTCTAATGGCTTCTGAACTGAGCCACAAAAAGAGTTGAATGTATTTATTATAACAGGGCATATAAAGTACACAACAAAATTACCTCATATAGGTATAGATCTAGTTCAACCAGCCCATCAGTCTTATTCAACCGCGTTAGATGGAATATGTGTTCTCCGATATAAATCAAACCTGTATTACTATACGGAAACCCTCATTTGATCTGACGTGCTATACTATTTAGCTACAGAGAAGTGTCTTGTTAGCCAAGTTTAAATTATTGTTTTTAAACACAGTCTTCGAAAAAATTTTCTTGATCGATCATAAAAATAACGTATAAACAGAAACTATTTTAAATAATTGTCGGACTTATTATATGTTGTCATTGTTTACTTTAAGATGAAGTATTCATCCAAATGAGATTAAAAAGAATCGGCAAATTATATCTAATTTTTCATTATAATTTTTCCAATTTTCTGCTAAAATGTAGAGTATTTTGTTCGAAGTTGAGGAGAAAATGTCCGAAGTTCACACTTCACTGTCATTTTTATTCCAGTACCTTCGACTCCCGCAGTCATTATGAAGAACCAATGAAGGCGTCTCTTTGGTCCTGGAAATTTAAAATCATCTAGCGTGACGTCAATTTTGTTTCGACACTTTTGGTGTCTTGACAAGTGATGATGTTGAATGGAAAATAAAGGATTTTAAGAGTTCAGAAGCTAACCAAACCCCCTCAGTAGGGAAAACTTTGTTACGTAGCGTACGATGAACAATCAGAATACAAATATATGGTAATTTAAAATAACATGACAACGTACTCTAGTATAAGTACAATCTCTCTCTCTCTCCCTTCTTATCTATCTATCTATCTATCTATATATATATATATATATATATATATATATATATATATATATATATATATAAGTATAGGATTGGTGTATACGGAAAAAATTCCAGTAACCAACAAATACTATTCTTAAAAGAGTGCTCAATAGAGAGTAGAACAAACATAATTATTTATTCGAAAATTGTAACATAAACATGTTATAAAATCATGTTAATATAACATGTTAATGTTCTAATTTTCGAATAAATAATTATATATATATATATATATATATATATATATATATATATATGGATGTGTTCGTTATTGAAGATAGTGCATTTGTAGATATTAATAGTGTTGGCTCAAATAACAAGACTGCAGGGAAACTTAATGACTTAGATGATGCTCAAACCGCATGCGCATGGGAATGCGCATGCGTACACATATACAAATACAACATCAATACTTGAATTACATCTGGTTATCATGAAACTAAAACAATTCCTTCATTATGATTACGATCTCGTAGGTGTTGTCCCCGTCAGTGTCTCCTCTTGATTAAATATAATCCTGAAATGTCCTGGTTGTCTGTAAAATCCATTGTTTGGCGATAATTTGATAGTGGCTTTAAAACAATGTATTTTCAAGATGTGTTTCAGCTTTATTCAAAATCCGTTCTACACGGTTGGCAAGTAGTGAAATAAATGAAATTTAGAACCAAGAAATACCTTTGTTGCAATTCTTGTTACTAATTAAATATTTGTTAATTTCATTACTTAGGTGCGTCTAATTTCATTTTCAGCGACATCTGCATTACGTCTGAATAGAGTAACGGCTTACTGTATATATATATATATATATAGAGAGAGAGATAGATAGATAGATAGATGTCAATATAAACAAAATAACGAGATATTAACAAGTATATATGCGTGTGATAATATATACAGGTGAGCAAATAAATATTTACTTAATTTAAGGTGTAAACAAAAGAGTCCTCAATGTAATTAAACAAAGTTATAAAGCATATATTAATAAATACACATATACCTACGTTCGAACTACAAACGTAGGTATATATATATATATATATATATATATATATATATATATATATATAATAAATTAACTGAGTTAAAAATATGGTTCCATCGCCACACAGGAATTACCATGTTTCGAAAACAGGAACTAACAACTTCAAATTCAATTATATAATTAAATTAAAATCACTAGTTCTGTTTCATTTCAACCGAATTTTGGAATAACTTATTTTGAAATTTACTAAGTTTTAAAAGCACATACATTCATAATATTTGTTTCCAAGGATATAGAAAAATCCAATCATTTAGACAGGGGCGATGCTCTGCAAATTTACCAAGAGCACTGTTTTGCAAAAATAAAAATATAAATAAGAAAACCGGATTATATATCTTACTGTTCTTTTTTACTATATATATATATATATATATATATATATATATATATATATATATATATTTGTGTGCGTGTGTGTGTGTAAATATTAATGTATATGTATATTTGGCCAGCAACCTTTCTTTTAAACATTTTTCGTTGAATATGACAGACAAGAAAAGCCAATACAGTGTATCAATTTCACTGCCCAGTACAAGACTGTGTCATAAATCAATTATCTATATTGGACATACTAATACCTCCTTGAGTAGATGCCTCACATGTCACTTATCAGATCAAAGCGGAATAACAAATAAACAGCTCCCTTAGGGAAAATTCTGGTTGAAAATAGACACGAATTATCGGAGACATCTCGCTGTGAGAGAAGAACTGTATATAAAACATCTCGCTCCTACTATCAACCTCACCTTATTCATCAGTGTTAATGGGATGCTGAAAGTTTTTTTTAAAAAAACAATAAAAAGAGGCCTACTTGGAATTCCAGCCGCGCTAAACACACGAAGCTCGGGATAAACGCCCCTACTGGTATTCAAAACAACACAGACACTCGTCTTATACAGTCAAGCATGAAGAGAAATTATCAAAAGTAAATAATGCTGGATAAAGTAAATAATGCTGGCAAAACTAATTAAGAAATTAATTAAATTTTCTTTGTCTGTCATATTGAACGAATCATTTTTTTCTTTTTCTTCTCTCTCTCTCTCTGACTATTTCTTCCCTTTTAGATTCCTTTTTTTCTTCTTTTTTCTTTCGGGTCGCTTTAAAATGTAAAAATGAAGAAGTCAGGTTTCATATTTATTTTATCAAACCTTTTAGTGTTGAAGCTCCTGGAAGGAATTTTTATTGCGGAGTTAAATGGCCAAACAGATGGGGTATTTTTGATCTTCATTTACATGTAATTTATTCATTGGTATATATATATATACACACACATATATATATATATATATATATATATATATATATATATATATATATATATATATATATAGATAGATAGATAGATAGATAGATATTGATAATATTAGTGGTTAATATACACATACATATACAATCATATATCTAAAATATATAAATATATATACATACATACACATACATATATTAGGTTGGTGCTAAAATAATAACGTAATAATGTCGTTTTTTGACGTATTCTTTAACGTCAAAAAACGCCCTATTACGTCATTATTTTTGCACCAACCTAATATATATGTATAAAAAATAATTCCAAGACGATAAAATCCAGGTAGAACTCAATGTCCGGGACAGAGTAAAGATATATATATATATATATATATATATATATATTGCGGAGTTAAATGGCCAAACAGATGGGGTATTTTTGATCTTCATTTACATGTAATTTATTCATTGGTATATATATATATATACACACACACATATATATATATATATATATATATATATATATATATATATATATATATATATATATATATATATATATATATTGGTGTTAGGTTCCGTAAGTGTTGCTGGGTCATGAAGTTTAAAATATGTATATTTTGCAGCATATCGTTATTAAGACATGTATTGTTAAAGAACTTTACCGTTTAATAATCTTTTTTTCAGTTTTTCTTGCTTTCTCGCAAGTTTTTTTTTTATATATTTGGTTCTAATTTGTTGAAATAAGACCCTAGCCCATAGTGTTTTGCTGAGCACTTTCGGTTATCGTCAACCGTCATCATGGCTGTATGGTTTGATTTGAAATAGGTTGCTTATTATTTTACTTATAGATAATATTTTTGGGTAATCGGCAATAGTATTGGATTAGTTCATTAGCATTTGGGAGTGGGGCGGTATTTATTATTTGGAGGATTAATTAGTAAATATGTTTAAGATTAAATGCTATTTTATATATGTTGTGATTTTGGTTTTTAATTAGGATGGCTTGAAGAGTTTGTAATCGTTTTTTGCATTTGTTTTTATAGAGGATTTTGGTGTTGTTAATTAAGATGTTTCTTATTTCTGATACTTTGAACGTGTTACTAGTGGTGCAGTCTGTTGTTATAGCGCTGGTGTCATTACATAATTTGAATATATATATATATATATATATATATATATGTATATATATATATATGCATGTATGTATGTATATATATAAATAAGGTATATATTAAGCAGTAAATATTAATCCAAATAAGTGTGATTAAAAAGAATCGACAAGTTTGTTTCATTTTTTATTGCATTTTTACAATTTTCGGAAATGGTGTTGAGTATTGTGGATAAATTGTCCGAATTCACAATGTTTATGTCGTTCTACGCCCCGGCCTTCTGGATAAAAGTGGATGAAAACGTTGGTTGAAGTAATCCAAAAGGTGTCTTGACCGAAAATGCTGTGTGTTCAATACCTGGCCACAGCAGATCGAACAAAAACTTCGATAGTTCAGTTACTAAAGGGAATTAACTGAAACTGAGATATCCAGAAATGGCATGGCACGTGGAACTAGAACAATATACCCCCGTGGACTAAATAGAAGGTTCGGTTTAAAAAGCACCTGAAGAAGGCCGGAGCGTACAACGGTCGAAACGTCGTGAGTATGATAATAAAGATGAGAACAACAGTCTGGATGATGTAAATAGTTACAATAACTCATCTCAGAAACATAAATATATCCTGTAGAAGGCCGGGGCATACAACAGTCGGATCGTCGTGAATATGGCAATAAAGACGAGAACAACAGTTTGGATGATGTAAATAGTGTAAATAGTTACTGTACCTCTTCTCAGAAATATAGACATATCCTGAAGAAGGTAGGACCGTACAACGACCGAAACACCGTGAATATGACAATAAACATAAGAACAATAGTCCGAACAATGTAAATAGTGTAAATAGTTACAATACCTCATCTCAGAAATATAGATAGAAACTGTTCGAAATTCATATTTTGTTATTTTTGTTCAAGTACTTTCGACTTTCGCAGTCATTATCAAGAACCGACTTGGTGTTTTCTGTAGTGCTTAGAATTCCTTTGTTTGCATCCTGGTATTCTTCGGGAGCTGAACGTTTGAAATGGTCAAGCATGACATCATATTTAACAGCTGTTGGGAAGGTGAACTCACAGAAAATAGGTGATTTGTTTTTACATTTCACTCCCAAGCAAGGCGGGCATTTCACTAACACGCAAGGGATTACTGAGAGTGAGAGTAAAGAGGGGTGTTTGAGGAAAGATTAAGGAGAAAGACGGGGATCAAGATCAAGGCATCAGAAGATGTCGATTGACATTACAATTAAATATTTGAAGATTATAGCAGGGAAGCAAGTAACAGGAAGAGAGTTCCACTGACGGGAAGTGCGAGAGAAGAGGCTGTTGGAATAGAAGAGGCGATTAGATTTAACTGTTTTGAGATTGAAAGGGTGGTGCCGAGATGACAACCTTCTAGCACGCTTAAATTCATGCAGTTGGGGTACCAGTCAAAGTAGCTTGTCAGAGCATTTTCCATGAAAATATTTGTAGAAAAGACAGAGGGAAGCCACATCACGTCTGTCAGAAAGTGACTGGAGTCGAGATGCTAGGTCAGGATCTATCATATTGCATATCCGTCTCTGGATTTTATCGAAAACCTCCAGACCATATATGGCAACAGTATTCAGTGCAAGGACGAACAGTAGATTTGTAGATTTGAAGGATGGACTTAGACGAGAAAAACCTTCTGGCACGACACAGTGAACCAACTTTCCTTGCGGTAGATGAAGCTGTAGAGCACCGTGTCGGCGATGTTGAGTATAAGTAGAAGAACACACGTGGGTTAAAATTTTCCTGTTAGCCGGTCCAACTACATGAGAAAGTTGGACTTTAATTAAGTCCAAAGAAGGCAAAGAAAAACAAACAAGACCGATAAATATACGTAAACAAATATATATATTAATAACAAGAAAGGTTACAAGTTATATGGACAGTTACATGGACAGAGTGCGTGAGGTGAATATTATGTGTGTGTTGTGTTGTGGTGAGTGTTCGTACGTACGTGTATTGTTCTTAGCGTGTTCCCAGCATTTGGGAAACGCTGTATCTGTGAGCGTTCACACCTGCGAAGTGGTAAGGCTGAAAGCCTGAGGCAAAAAGAGGAAGAGGCGAATATTTATAGCCAGGAGAGACCCCTGTTGAAGGGTAAGGAGCTAAGGAGGAGTTAACTCCGACAAAGTTATAGATTCAATGTAGTTGCCAGTGGAAAACGTGAGACCAAACAGGCGCATATAGACGTTCTTGTGGAGTTGAGCATCAGCCATGCCGATAGGAAGCAGGGAGGGTTCTCTGTGGTCGGTAAATGAGAGCAGTTTCGTTTTAGAAGCATTAAAGTTTACAAGCCATTTCCTATCCCAGTCAATCACAGATTGGATGTCGTTTTCGACACCAACGGCCATGTTAATTTTGGCAGCAATGCCAGATTTACCATTCAGACAGAAGTAAATGGTAGTGTTGTTTGCGTAGATGCCTACTTGAAAAATGATGACACCAGAAAGATCGTTGACGAAGATCAGAAACAGTGTAGGACTCAGGATAGCGCCAAGGGATTTATTTTATTTTTTAATTTAATTTAAATTTTTATTTTATTTTATTTTTCATTATTATAATACTGCACTTATATGCACTTCAAGATATCTTCTTCTGTGGTGAATGATATTTTATTTAATATGGGCTATTTGTTTTCTATAATAATAGATTATAAAGTTTTAAGTCTTTCCTTGAGTGCTGTAGAGCATTTTGGTGTTATCTACTAGTATTTGTCTTATGTTGATAACTGTACTCTGATTGTTCATAGTGTGATGGATGATGTGGACACAGATTATACTGATTTGCAACAGGTGACAGGTCAATCTCCGAGATAATGTGATGCATATGTAGCCAATGTAAGTATTTAACTTTTTTTTTGATGATTAGTATTGCAGATGCAATCTCCTAGGGTTGGGAGTATGACAATTTATAGATAGCATTAATTTTTACATGGGGTGGGGGTTATAAAGCCCAGTGTTGTTGGTAATGATTAAGTTAGATGTTTTAAACTTATTGTAGTAGATAATAGATTTTAGGTGTTTATTACGATCATTGAGTGATATGTACTGCTGAATTATTGTTTTAAATGCTTTTTCATTATGCATATAATTAGGGTGCATTTGGTTATGATAAAATAAGTCATTAAAGGTGTGTTTATTTGGCTTGTGTCTGGGACGGGTCTGGCGTCATTTTTTTCTAAATTTCGTTAACATGAGATGACACTAATTTTATTTGTTCGTCGACGACGTGGTTAGGGAAATTATTGTTGATTATGGTTTGTTTAATGTTGCTAAGTCCCTTATAGAATAATATGTCCGAAGAAACTTTGGCTCGGGAAATCATTTTTTTTTATAATAGCTTTGATGTATCTTTGAGGACATTCACTTTTGTAGTTCAGTAGAGTTTCTGCTCGTGTGTGCTTTTTCTCTTTTTCTTATAAAGGAAGGTAGTAAGATTATAGCTATTGGCATCGACTAATAAGTCAAGGAAAGGGGTTTTATTCTTAATGTTAAGGTCGTAAGTAAAGTGTCGGACTGAGTTATTCTCAAATGGTTTCATTCAGTTCTTTTAATTTATTCTAAATTATCTGTCTATATTTCTGAGATGAGGTACTATGTATATTATTTACATTATTCGAAATATTGTCCTAATCTTTTTCGCCATATTTATTACAACGTTTCGGCCATTAAAGCATGGCACGTGGAACTAGAACAGTCTACCCCAGTGAGCGAAATAAAGGGTTAAGTTCGATATCCCAACCACCTGAAGAAGGCCGGAGTGTACAACTGCCGAAACGTTGTAATAAATATGGCGACAAAGATGAGGACATTATTCTAAGCTGTTTGTTAATATGAATATGTAGTCGATATAGCGTGCGTATATGGGGAACTTGGTGGAATTACTGAAGACATTGTTTTCCACATATGAGAAATTAGATAGAGTCGGCCCAAGAGCCGTAACCATCGCAATGCCGTCACTTTGAGCGGTCGTAAAATGGTACTTGTGTCGTGTAGGAGAGAAATTGGTCTAATTTTAAGAGGTGGGAACGAAGGGTGATTGTATTTGTTCTATAGGTCAATGTCTATAGTTTCTTTCAATGAGACATTAGTAAATAAAATTTCTACGTCTAGGCTGCCTTTATTTGTTTGTTTGGTTTTTTTTTTAGACAGTAGTATGTCGAGGAATTCGCTCGTGAATGCTATATTTACTGGATAAATTTAGAAGTATCAGTTGGTTTTGTGTTTTTGCTAATTTGGTGTACAAGAGTTGGGGTTTTTCAGACTATGAAAAGCAAACATCGACCAGCACATCACGAATGACCAAAGTAGAACTATCAACATAAGATAAATGATAGTAGATAACATTCCATGCAAGCAAAGACACCAGAAGCTATTATTAGGCAAAATAAACCGTTTACATTAAATATATCATTCATCACGGGAAAAGGTATCTTGAAGTGCATATGATATAAATAATATGCGCACATATTTTATCAGTATTATAATAAAATAAAAAAAAATAAAAAAAAATAAATTGCATTCTTTTTTGTTCGGCCTCGTTCCCAATAGCCGTTACACGTAATGTCACCTTAGACAATTTCAAACGTTCAGCTTCCCAAAGAATACCAGGATGCAGACAAATGAATTTTAACTAAACTGAAACTCTTTAATTTAACTGAATTTAAAGCGGACCGCAGTATCCTAAAAGTGTGTATTCATGAGGCTGGGGACGGCTTCTGAATCCCCAAATCCTACCATTGGCTCGTTCGTATGAATATGGCCCCTGGTCTCTTTTCGTTCGGATTCGGCGTCAAAAGGAACCGAATGTTCTATGGGGGAACGAGAGGAATTAACTAAAGAATGTAAATAATAATGGGTCCTTATCTGAGAAATTTTGTGGGATTAGATTATTTAAAATTTGACTAATGACGCCGAAACCACAAGTCAGTGAAAATAGTTCAGTTTAAAGCCGCGGTCAATTGGTTGAAAAAGTGCTTGATACTTCTCATCAACCATAAAATCAACCTCGAGTGGATTGACAACAGCCGGAGGAGGAGGAGGAAGAGGAAGAAGAAGAAGAAGAAGCAAAAGCTGTTATCTTATGCGAAGAAGTCACTACACCGACTTCCGTTTCGTATTTGATTTACTGACTATCAACCAGCACATCACGAATGACCAAAGTAAAACTATCAACATAATATGAATACAAATAGATAACACTTAATGCAAGGAAAGATTCCAGAAGGTATTATTAGGCAAGTTAAACCGTACACATGAAATGAAATATCATTCACCACAGGAGAAGGTATCTTGAAGTGAATATGATATAATTAAAGTGCGCACATATTTTATCAGGATAATAAAAAATAAAATTAAAATTAAAATTTAGTTTAAATTAATAAATAAATCACATTCTTTATGTGGCTTCGTTCCAATAGCCGTTACACATGACGTCTGTCTAGAGCATTTCGAAAGTCTAGCTTCCCAAAGAATACCAGGATGCAGACAAAGGAATTTTAGCTACCACACAGACTCAACGTCGGTTCTTGAAAATAACTGTGAAAGTCGAAAGTACTTGAACAAAACTAACACAGAATGAACCTCGGAACAGTTTATTCACAACTTCGAGCGCAATACTCAACACATCCGAAAATTGAAAAAAATACAACAAAAAAATTAAACTGACGTTGCTAATTCTTTTTAATCAAACTTGTTTTAATATATATATATATATATATATATATATATATATATATATATATATATATATATATATAAATATAAATAAGTACATATATGTGTACCTACGTTTTGGGCGTGCTACTATAGTTCGTTGTTTGCATTTCATCGGGCACGGGGTCTGAACCGATGTACTGGGAACACCAACGTATATGTACTAATTAATACATATCTTTGCTCTGTATAACCGCATTGAGCTATCGAACTCTTCCGGAGGACCCATTTTCTTTGTTACGTTTCTCAATTGCACAAGCCGGTAGAAAAAAACAAACAAACAAACAAACAAAAAACATTTTTTGTAATGTAGTTATTATATATATATATATATATATATATATATATATATATATATATGTATGTATGTATATATGTATATATATATATATATATAATATTTTTATATTATTTTATATTATTATTTATATATTATATATTATTTATATATTATTTATATATTTATGTTATTTTGTGTTATTATATTTATATATTATATTTATATATACATAGGTAGTTATTACATTCATATTATTTCAATTTGCAACACTAACCTGCGCAATCACTGAAATTTTCGTGCTGATCTGCGCAATGTAAACAAACTGGCGCCATATTTATTATCAGCACGGTGATTTGAGCGTGCCAAATTATTAGAAAAGTGTAAGAATTTAGTGAAAAGATGGGCCGTAAAAGCAGTTTAAGTGATGCTGAAAAAAAAAAGCTATCACCTCAGAACTCTCAAAAGGTAAATCTACCCTAGAAATTTCTAAAATGTTAAGGAACAGTGAAAAAGTTCACCTCCGATCCTACACAAGTTCGCAAAAGGGCAGATAAAAGCAAGCTGAGGGTTATTTCACGTCGTCTCATGTCACGACTTAAACGAGAGGCCACGAATAACCCTGGACTTACCAGTCAAGAGCTTTTCAGTCGCATTGGGGATCCTACTGTGTCTAAAAGTACTCGGTGTTGGTATCTGAGGGAAATAGCAACAACAGACAAACCTGTATTGAATCCTCCGTTGACAAGAAATCACATTCAAAATTGATTGAAATGGGCCGAGGAAAATATGAAGATTGACTTCTCTAAAGTTTTGTTCGCAGACGAAACTCGAGCAACACTTGATGGGCCAGATAGATGGTGCAAAGGCTGGGTAATGAACGGACAGAATCGCCATCATCGTTTGAGACGCCAATAAGGCAGTGGAGGCATAATGATCTGGAGTGGTATCATTGGAAAAACATTAGTGGGCCCATGGAGAATACCAGATGGCGTCAAAATGACTGCTGATGCATACATAGGGTTTATGAAGGAGCATCTTGAACCGTGGATAAAAAAGGCAAAGAGTTGCCTTCAGAAGGCCCATTGTTTTTATGCAAGATAATGCTCCCTCACATGCTGCTCACAAGACTACTGAATATTTGAAACAGGCTTCGATGGACCTCGAAAAATGAAGTGGCGAGCAAATTCTCCGGATTTGAACCCAATCGAAAACATTTGGAGCATCATGAAGCGAAGACTGTACGCCAACGGACGACAATTCAGGAGCAACGCTGAGTTGTGGGAAGCAACTCTTGACATATATCGCGGCATTTCAGCAGATGACATCCTACAATTAACAAATTCTATGGATCGTAGACTTCTTCAAGTAATTTCAAAATAGGGAAAGCACATTCCCTATTAATTTGTTTATAACTGTGCCTTTGTTTGTATCTGTTATTATTTGTTTGATTATCTTATTTATTAGCTTCTTTTGATCATAAAAATTCACGTTCAACATTAATAAACGTTTCGTATGCTCAATTCTGGGAATTTTACTAAACCTTTATAATAATTTGGCACGCTCAAATCACCGTGCTGATAACAAATATGGCGCCAGTTTGTTTACATTGCGGAGATCAGTACGAAAATTTCAGTGATTGCGCAGGTCAGTGTTGCCAACATTGTGTGAAAATTTTGTGTGAATTGATTGAACGATTTTTGAAATATTAGAAAAAAGTTATCACGATAATAATTTGGCACGCAGTGTATATATACAGTATTAGTCGGACTATTGTCCTCATCTTTGTCGCCATATTTGTCACAACGTTTCGGCCGTTGTACGCTCCGACCTTCTTCAGGTGGTTGGAATTTCGAACTGAACCCTTTTATTTCGCTCACTGGAGTAGACTCTTCTAGTTCCACGTGCCATGCTTGATGGATGTCAGTTATCAGTTATCTCTTGCTAATTTTTCCCTCTGAAAGTTCTCCACTGCCATAACCGAGTTATTGAACTCACACTCTTTGGGTCTGTCACTGGATCTAACCAACGCCTTTATCCACTGTGCCATGAGGACATCTGGGTATGAATTTCTTGGTATTATAAACCTAATGTTTTCAGAATCATTTTTTACCAGTCCGACAAAATGTAAATACTGTACATAATACCTCATCTCAGAAATATAGACAGTATATATATATATATATATATATATATATATATATATATATATATATATATATATATATATATATATATATATATATATATATATATATATATATATATTAGGTTGGTGCAAAAATAATTTCGTTTTCTAACATATGTTACTATGTGAGAAAACGAAATTATTTTTGCACCAACCTAATATATATATATATATATATATATATATATATATATATATATATATATATATATATATATATATATATAGTCAAACCTAGAGAGCCTGACAAACCTACCAAGGCGGATTGTCATATATATATATCGCACGTAAAGTGCTGATGTTAAAATAATAATATAATATAATATAATATAATATAATATAATATAATATAATATATATATATATATATATATATATATATATATATATATATATATATATGCTATTTTTTTAAATGAAAATGTTTTAGATGAGATTAATTATTGGATTTTTTCTTTTTATGACAGCAAATATATATCTGTATCTAAGGACATTAACTTCTCTTGTGTCGGAGACAAGAACTAAGCGGAGAATTCGTAACATTACAATCAATAAGATAGTTGCTGGGTTGATGATGAGATAACTGGTTGCCAATGTTTTATAGTAATTGATACATCTTATATGTATGTATCAACAGATTTACTATGTCCATGTATCAACTGTCCTTTATTGCTCGATTTTGCTTTGATCAATGTTAAGTTAAAACTGAATAGATAATATCATACTGTCAGTTTCATAACTAACTTTAACGCATATATTGGGAGCTAATCTCCTTAATTTACTACTAACCTAGAAGCCGACCTTTCGGCGGACTTTCGGCTTGCTCCTGCGGAAGGCTTTTGGACCTTCAGCATTTTATCTTCAGTGTCCTATGTACGTAAAAGTTATAAAAATTTAGAAACAATAATTTTTTTTTATCTTTACACGAAACCTTAATTCGGCATAATCTTTCTTCGCATACGCAACCGATTTCTGTAGTTTGTTTATATTTATTTTGCGCGCAACTTTTATATTCTTTTAAAATCATCATTCTCTGTGATCACTTCCCATAAAGTCACTCTTAAAAAAAACAAAAAAACATTAGGGAACGCGAACAATGTAATATTTCGAATACGTAACCGTTCGCGTGCTGGAAAAAGAAAAAAAAATGAGCAATGTACTGTGTCCCATTTGTTTTAATTACGTTTTAATTAGATATTTGCAATTGCGATGAAAAAGAAATGAAAGTTAAACCTTTAAAAAAGAATTGTTTTTTGAAATTTTCACTCTGTTCGATATTTAAATTTAACTTTAAATGAGTTATTTATTTAAATTTTAATTGCATGTTAATTCAGGTTTTTCGAGATCGTAAAACGGACGGAGAGATGGACACACGTACACTGCGCTTTATTTATATAGATTTATTTACTCTTCCCTGTTTGGGATTGTGTTTCTGGTTCCTCCTGGGGTCTGCTTCAACTCTGTGCTTCTGAACGCCAAAGTATTATTCACTAATTAATATTTCCCCCTTTTCCGCTTATAAGGATACAGATCTGTCCGTCGTTTTTCTTTAGGATTCGGTTTCCGGTTCCTTCTAAATTATACTTCAATTCTATGCTTCTAATTTTCCCGCCTGAACATTGAATTGTTTTTCATTTATTATTTATTTTTCTCCTCTCCCAATAGGAGTAGACAGGTTTGCCTATCACCCGGTTCACACTCCTTCCCAATCTTCTGAAATAGAGAAGATGTTTATTCCTGTCTATATTTCTGAAATGCGGTAATATAAACACTATTTACATTATTCGGACTATTGTCCTCATCTTTGTCGCCATATTTATTACAACGTTTCCCCAAGGACACATGGCACAGTGGATAAAGGCGTTAGTTACGATCCAGTGACAGTACCGAAAGAGTGTGAGTTCAATCGCTGGTTAAGGCGGTGGAGAACTTGTAGAGGGGAATTAACAGGAGATAACTGGCATCCATTAGACATGGCACGTGAAATTAGAACAGTCTACCCCAGGGAGTGAAATAAAGGGTTCAGTTCGACCGGGGCGTAGAACGGCCGAAACGTTGTAATAAATATGGCGAGAAAGATGAGGACAATAGTCTTGTTGAAGATTGGGTTTCCGGTCGCTTCTAAAATCTACTTAGCTGTTTTCTTTCCTGCTTAGTACCCCAAAACTTTACTTCTTGCCCTTTCGTACGCTAATACGACATCACAAAGTAACACACTACTTCAAGTGGCTCTTGGGCCTTGTATTGGATGAACATTAATAAAAAAAATCCTTTTTGTATTTGTGGTGCATTTGATTTCTGTAGAATATGTTAATGACATTGTTAGTAATCTTGAGAACTTGAGTTTTATATTCGCACGTGACGAAGAGACTTAAAGCAAAAGAGATGTAGTTCTACAGAAGGATGCTGAGAATATCATGGACCGAATTTGTGAGCAACGACGACGTTTTAGAGAAAATGAAAACAAAAAGGAAACTTATACTTATAAGTTAAAAGTTTCTATTGCACATAATGAGGAAAGAGGGCTTGGAAAATTTGACACACACAGGACATATTAAGAGAAGAGGGACAAGGGAAAAACATAACCTGCCGAGTGAGCTAGAGTAACTGAATGGTGGATGATAGTTTAGGAGAGATAACAAAAAGAGCTGCAAAGGATAAGATATTGTGGCGAGCCATGATTGTCTATGAAGAGACACTGCACGTAGATGAAGAATAAAAAACTAATCACTATATATATATATATATATATATATATATATATATATATATATATATATTGTTAAATAACAGACAACGAATGTCTATTATGTCTGATCATGAGCCGTTCTAAAGTTCGTATGTCTGCTTTAATTTCAGGTGAAAATAACGACAAAAATTGTCCAACATTTGGATATTTTTTTATTAAGATGTTCCTTGATCTAAACTTTCGGCTCACATGATCTATCTTCAGAATGGTTATGCAAATATTAAAGCAAAGATTTACGTCATCAAAGATGATATTCTGTTATACTGACATAGAAGATTGCTATGCGACGATAACCGTCGCAGAATAGCAGACGTAGATCATAAGTTGAAGATGTGGTTCTATGACGTCATACCACGCGATAGACCGAAATATTAACAACAGAATCATATGTCTAGATTCAATGTAATGTTTTGTGACAAGTTTGAAATGTAATTTTGTTGAGTATGGGTCACTTTGTTTTAATGTAGACGGCCTCCAATATCTGAAGGTTCTTTTTACTGTGTGTATGGGTGAGTATTATTGTGTTATCAACTAATATCTGTCTAATATTATGTACTTGGCTATGTTTTTCTGAGAAAATATATACCCTAAAAAAAAGATTAGCTTAATAAAAATATATCGAATTAATGAATAAAAAAATCATTATTTCTTTATAAATTGTTTTGTTTACGATTCAGATAAGAACCTGAGCACTTGTATACTTTCAAATATCTGAACAAAGAAAATACGTGTATAGGCAAAATAGAAACTCGTTTCATCACGACGCCCTTCTTAGCCGGGGTGTTTCAAGCACCTCGGATCTAACGAAGGATTATGCAGGTTTATATGTGGCCGGAGGTCTCATTTTTCTTTAACAAGCAAGCGCATCAAACTAGCAGTCGTCGCCAGTCACTGCCTAACCGGAGTTTGATTATATATATATATAAATATATATATATATATATATATATATATATATATATATATATATATATATATATATATATATAGCGAGAGAGAGAGAGCGAGAGAGAGAGAGAGAGAGATTACATAAAAATGAAAATTCAGTATTCCATTTTTATGTAATTTATCTATATATGCTCTGTAATAAATACATTGAGCTCTCTTTGTGGAACAGTTTTATTATTTTATATTATTAGGATTCACTTGGATTACATACCAACGCATTTTTACCTATATATATATATATATATATATATATATATATATATATATATATATATATATATACATATGTGTGTGTGTGTGTGTGTGTGTGTGTATAAAAGTGAACATTGATATCAACACTCAGAGGCGACATGCTGTATCATGCTAGGCGCAATTATCATGCTGCGAATGCTGGAGATTTCCTCGGCTATTTATATATATATGGGTCAGTGATTCATTGTGGTTAATCTATTCTGGCAGTTATTTTTGCGGGAGTGGTTTGTTTGTTTATTTGTTTGGGTTAATATTACTTGGTTTTCATTTTCATTTTGTATTATTTATTCTTTTCGTTTTTTGATGTTTTATTAACGTAGTAAAAATCAAAATAATTGGGGGATTACTTAGGTCGCTTATTTAATAGTTATTCTTGGTCTGGGAAGATAAAGCTATTTATTCGTCAGTATTTAGATTGCTTACTGTTGTCTATTCATTTATTTTGGCGTGGGACAGTTTTTAATTAATTTATTTGGATTTTATTATTTTTACTTGTTTTTGCTTGTTTTTATTAGTTCTGACGGTTATTTTAGTGGGGGCGATTTGTTAATTTGTTCATTTATTTATTTGGATTAATTTTTATTTGTCATTTATTTATTTACTTATTTTTTATTTTGTATATTTTTATTTATTGTTTGGTTTTCCATTTTTGAGTAATGTATTAATGTTATTTTTATCGTTATATAGTAGTTATTTTTACGTCCAATTTTTAGATTGGTTGTTGTAGTCTATTCTAACGGTTATTTTGTCGGGATTGGTTTGTTAATTTGTTAAGTATTATTTACTTTATTTATTTCTGTTGATTATTTTTACTTGTTATTTTATGTATTCTATTTTTTATTTTTATTTATTATATTTCGTCTATTCTAAAGGGAGTGGTTTGTTAATGTGTCTATTATTTGTTTGGGTTAATTTATTTTACTTGATTTTTATATTATTATCGTAAAATGCGCCTTCACTGTTTCACTTTACGTCCTCTATTAAAACACTTCCCAGATATTTGATTGTTATACTTCTTTGATTTTGGTATCCCCAATTTGTAATTTGCATGTAGGGCTCTTCCCTATTGCTAACCTGCCATGAATTCCGTCTTCTTGCAGTTGAGGTTTAGTCCTTTCTTCTCGCTTTCCTTCACTAACTTCGGTAGGAGTTCTGGTAGTTTCCTTTCTGTGTCTGCTAGCAATACTGTGTTATCTGCATATCTAATTTGGTTAAGACTGTGGCCACCAATAATGAATCCTAGTATGACTTCTAAATATCTCAGGATTTTTTCAATGTAAAGTTTGAATAAGTCCGTATTTTTGTGTATTTACTGAATTCATTTTCTATACTAATGTTTTACTCCTCAAACGTGAAATATCCTCCATTTTAACAGAGATAGAATTGCCTCGCTGTCGAGGTTAAAAAAAGTCCGGTGAAAAAACACATCCTTGAATAGCACACTTTTTTTTAGTTTTGTATATATTCCGTAGAACCATATATCTATCGTTTGAAATATCTTCTTCATCTGTGAGAAGATTGTCTAGCATTCCCCTCCATATAGGAAGTCTGATGTTACACTACTTTTTTCTTTGTTTCTTTTTCAGCTTCTTAATACTTTGCTTAGCTTTTGGAAAGCATCTTTCTCTATTCCAGTGCACCTTCAGAGTTTGATGTCGTCCTTTGCGTCCTCTGTTAAACTATTTACTGGATATTTGACTGTTATACTTCTTGATTTTGGTATTCCCAATTTGTAATTTGCATGTTGGGCTGTTCCCTTTTGCTGACAACCATGAATTCTGTCTTTTTGCAATTGAGGTTTAGTCCTTTCTTCTCGCTTTCCTTCACTAACTTCTGTAGGAGTTCTGGTAGTTTCCTTTCTGTGTCTGCTATCAACACTGTGTCGTCTGCATATCTTTTGTTGTTAAGATTGTGACCGGCAATAATGAATTCTGGTAGATCTTCTCTGATGGTTCTCTCAGAATCGTCTCACAGTATAGGCTTAATAAGTCCGGTGAGAAGATACATCCTTGTCTTATATCACTTTATATTTTTCTATATTTACTGAAGTCATTTTCTATCTCTTTGCAGGCTGTTTTCTGTCGGTAGAGGTTATGGACTATTCTTATATCCCTCCCTCATGTGTCCGGGTTAACTAGCAGTTCCAACAGTTCATTGTGGCGTCCTTTAAGTGATATAGATTTTCATTCGCAACAAAAACTCATTTCCTATTATTTGAGCGAAATTTGATTGAATTTTTTCCTTTTTTTTTGCGATCTTTGTTTTTAAATACAGTAGAATCCCTGACAAGCGAAAGTCTTCCGGATATGAGGAATTGGTCACAAAATCTGGATTATGTTTAGTTTAAAATAAAAGAACTGAAATCAGGTTTAACATTTATTTTCAATGTTTTATAGTAAACAAAATAAGCTAATGGTGAATGAAATATAACGGAATTGATTTTAAGGAAAAAGAAATAAATTATGTAATGTTAATGAAAATTCATTAAATTAAGTCTGCCACGTATGCAAAACAAATAATGTAACGAGGATTTTTTAATCGCTGTTGCATGATGATTCTTTCTCTTCTAATGTCATTCTCAACTTTTTCCGCATTTCGTTTTGCTTTTGTTTTTGAAATGTTTTAAACGAAAGACACTTTTTAAATCTGCGTGCGTTATTGCAATCGTCATAACTGAATGCTGGCTTTCTTTCCATAAAACTGACAACCTTTGCAATAGCTTTTTCAATTTCAATCCAGGTTTCATCACAATCATGCATCTCGTCGTTATCTTGTTGCAGATGTGTCTCGTTGTCATCCTTTCCTCTTATTCCCATCATCTTTTGCACCAATACAAGCCATTAGGGTCAAACAGACATAAGCAATTATCCAAAGTAAATTTCTTGAAAAACAGAAATTTCAAATCAGTTACATATCACCCAAATAGTTTAAATATACGCATCAAAATCATGTCCGGATATGCGGGATTCCGGATATGAGGCACTCCGGATATGCGGGATCCTACTATAATTTCAGACTGTTCTTTTTAAAGTTCTGTAATCCAAACAGAAAAATCCATACCAGAACTGCTACTTTATTCCTTTGTCAAAATCGCTGCCAATAAAAATCATATTTACAACATAAGCAAATAAATCCAAGAGCGCTAATCCTGGCTACTAGAAGCAGACATAATTAGACATGCGCAATGCAGAAGCGTAACATGTTTTGATGTGTTTGGTGCGTTCTAGTATTGAATCAGTTTCTTTTGACCACCAATCAGATGTGCAGAAAGGATAAAAATAAATAAATTGTAGCGTTTTATTTTATTATTTTTTTTAGCATATTCCTTGTGTCTTAAATAGTATTTCAAGCACTTTTATTGTCATTTCAACTTCATCTCCTCGACCAGCTGTTCTTGGGGAGCGAAAGTTACACTTTCTTTGTTGTAAGGGATTTGAATTGGCGGCAAGAGAACTCAGAAAGACACACACACACACACAACACACACACACACACACACACATATATATATATATATATAGAGAGAGAGAGTCAGTTTCCAAAACAAACGAATATATCATGGTGACTGTGATGGTTTTATACTCAGGTTTCATCTCAGTTTTCTCAAATCAATAGTCTGTCCGCCCGATTATGATAGTAGAGAAAAACATTAAAGATGGCCGTCAAATCAATAGGCAAGAAACAAAATAAAACAAAAAAACAAAAAAAAAAAAAAGCGTACACATGTCTTCTCGATTTTCTAGGTAGAATTAATTGCAAACTTTGATAAAAAGTCAGATGTGTCCATGTAATTCAATCCGAAGCCCCGTATAACAATATCAGCTGCACCGGTGACACGGCAGTAACTAATACAGCGGGTGGAGTTTTTTTTCAAATCATTAATGCTTCTGAGTCATATCGATGGTTGCTAAGCGATCAACTTTTTTAGTCTATATTGGAAAGAGTGCCAATGGTGAATATCCGGCATTGGAAATAAAATAGCAATTTCAAATTGACAAGACATGCAGAAACTAGCAAGCAATAATTAACACTTTCACTGCCGTATTATTACAGAATTGTTGTCTGGCTATACTGACCCGTTTATGATAAATATCTAAAACTGCCATTTTATATCAGTCGCGAGTGAGAAATCTCAGCTGTCTCTACCCCCTCCCCCCCTGTCAGTCATCCTGGTATGCTGTTAACGAAATCTTTTTCAAGACACTTGGCAGTGGGGACAAAAAGGAGCGAGAGTTTCCATTCAAGAATTTAAGCGTAGTACTAGACTGCCAATTAGGTCTTGTGGAGTCGTAACTCACGTCGTAGCAGCAGAAATGGCCACGTGTTGACGTAAATAAAAGCATACTTGACAGAAAATAAAACGTACAGAAATAACAGGAAATCATGGTAAATTGTATTTTAATTTTATGCAATTTATTTGTATTTTCTCATGTGTATTGCTGTGTGTATTTTTAGGTTACAATTATTTTATGGTACATGTGATAAAAGGGAGAAGTTACTCCGTTGTATTACGAGCCATATCACAGAAGGAATTCGGACACGTGTTGCCCGTACCAAGGTTCGTGAAGAAGATATTGAAGTTCAACGTCTTTTGGCCGGATGTCCGTATTTCTGACAGGAAGAGTTTTTGATGCATACTGGGATTATTTTTATTATTCCTAATTTTTCTTTAATTTATTTTATACAACGTTTTTAACTTATTGCTTTATTTATTTTATCTATAATTTTCATTATTATTATTTTATATTTTATTTTTATTTATTTATAATATTAATGTCCCTAAAGTCATCAATTTACTGTTGAATTGGCTTGTTCTCGCTTGTGGAACCCTCCTCTGGATCTATGCTTTCCAGTCAACTTTAATCTTCAAAAATTTAAATGCAATGTCAATCGCCATCTACTCTCTTCTTTTGTTCTCACTCTTTAGTAATATTTCTTCTACACCTAGTAACCCCTTGTGTCTTAATACCTTTACTGCTTTGCTTGAGGTGATATATATATATATATATATATATATATATATATATATATATATATATATATATATATATATATATATATATTTGAATAAAAACAGACCACGTAAAGATTCCATGTAATAAATTATTTCACCATAACCCCTTTAACAGGGCTCTGGATCATCAGACTTTATTTCCAAAAATTGAAATGAAAAATGAAAAATGAAAAGAAATTCACACATTTTTGACGGACCTCATCAAGTATACGTAAAATTAACGAAGTGAGGAAGTGAGGTGGGAAAGAGGATATGAATGTGTCATATGTAGCATTTCAAATTCTTATTTTTAATTTTTAACTACAATGTGTCGGCTAGATGTTGTTCGAATTTATTGTGTCTAGTCTCAAGATATAGATGGCTAAGTAGTGGAGGGGTGGAGACCGACTTTAAAGGAAGAAGCTACACTACTTTCACGAGGACAGTTTTTCTTTCAAATTTTTTAGACGCTGTTAATTCGCGTTACTTTAACGGGCATGTTTGGGAGGTTAAAGTTTTTTCTGTATCTAAATGTTTAAACAATCTACGAAGAAATTAATTTGAAATTCGGTGGAGTTTTTTGTTATTTTCTATGAAACAGTCGATTAGAAAAATTCACAGATAGTACCTTGAAAGAGTAATCTATTTTATATTTAGTAATCTTATTAATTAATTTATTTTTATCTTTTATTAATTAGTAAAAAAAAAAAAACCTATGTATATTCCCATATTTACACATATACATCTGCAGAAAAAACGCATATTCATATATCTTCATACATATCTCCACATACACTTATACTTACATATATATACATATACATTTAAAGACACCTGTATATCCATATACATCTACATATATACAGATATATGTATTTTTTCACACATATACGTATATACACATACACATATACACACACACATATGCATACATACATACACACATGCATATATATACAAACACATACATTCATATATACATAATATGCAGCATATCCATATACACACATATACGTTAATTTGCACTTACACATATCTACACACGTACATGTCTCTATCCTCATGTTCACCCATGCACCCACTTATGCCTGCGTTCGAATACTCTCTCAGTATTTAATTACATAATCCATATCTTTACACATATAATATTACCCGTTCTTTCATATTTATGGCAAAATATATAGGTACCTATCTAAATGTACACCCCTGCACTATAAAAAAACAAAAAAACCTGCTTCTTATTCCATATAAAAATATATACATGTACATATCAACAGGTGCCTCAGTGTTCCAGCACATTACCATAGTTGTATACATAGGGTTATGTGTTGGTGTTCATGTGTGTATAGTAATATTTCTAAAAACAAAGGGAATAAAAAACACTCAAAATTGCTCTTATTATATGATTATTTTTCAATGTGTCTGCTTAGGTTGAGATTGTTTTTGTGCCGGCATTTAAAAATTAGTTCACTGTGTTTATTCAGTAGTATCTCTGGATCTTTATGTTTGATTATGAAGATTTTCTCCTTTTATATATATATATATATATGCAAATCCACTACCGAGAATAGAGTACGATACAGCGCAAACGTCATACCAACTGTACCACGGGACTCGATGACGAAGAAGACACAAACTAGACTCGATATAGCGCCGATATATATATATATATATATATATATATATATATATATATATATATATATATATATATATAAACCATCAGTGTTTACTCATCCGTCATCCAAGGAAATGCTCAGAAACTCAAATATAAACAAGCAACATTTACATCTTATCGAACGCAGTAAATATTTATATATTGTTGGATTACCGTCACTGACAATAATCACAGGCGGAGCGGGATTTAACAGGCTTTTCCCACCTTCCCTTTCATTTTTGAAACGGCAAGACACATTTCTTCAGGCTCCACTAGAGACGAGGTATGTAATTACTTCAGAGACACAAATTGAAGATTGTATTGAACTGTTCCTAGTGTTCAATTTCGTTTCTTTCTTTATCCTTCTGTAATATGGCATTCAATATTCGTTGTTTTTGAATTTCATTTTTTTTGTCCTTTTTTAACTGAACTCACATGAGTCCTCCAAATATTGTTTTCTGGACAAATATGTCAGGAAGCATGAAATGATAATACTTTCCAATGCCGCAACAAGATACAAATATGAACAAGCAATATTTAGTATTACTGAAGAAAATAATTGTTTATGGACACTATCTTCAATCAATATTTGCTGATAGATTCAAATATAAATAAAATATACTTATGTATCCTCTAATCAAATAAATGCAAATAGACTCATATGTAAGTTACCTATTCCCAAACTAAGTAAATATTTATACACACTAATACAGTCGAAAAATGTTTACTAATTAATTATGTTAACGAAGTAAATTCTTATAGACTCAAATATAAATGACCAATATTAATTTTTTACCCTGGGAAGGATCGGGAAAAGAAACAACTTAAGAATTTCACCCCAAGCAAGGAGGGAGTGCCACTGGCACGCAAGGGGTTACACAGAGTGAGAGCAAGAGTAAAGAGGGGTGTTTGGGAAAAGGATAAAGAGAAGGACGGGGATCAGGGTCAAGGCATCAGAAGATGTCGATTGACATTACATTTGAATATTTGAAGATTATAGCTATCAGGGAAGTAAGTAAGAGGAAGGGAGTGCCACTATCGGGAAGCTGTTGGAGTAGAAGAGACAGCTACATTTAACCGTTTCCACAGTGAAAGGGTGGGACCAAGATGCCAACTGAGTAGCACGTTCAAATTCATGCAGTTGGTGTACTAGTGAAAGTAGCACGTCAAAGCAGTTGCCATGAAAATATTTGTAGAAAAGACAGCGGGAAGCAACGACACATCTGAGAGAAAATGACTGTAGACGAGATGCCAGATCAGGACATATCATATTACATATCCGTCTCTTGATTTTGTCGAGGACCTCGAAATAATCCGAACATTAACAAAAGAGTATACAAACAGAAGACTCGAAACTGCCGTGTGAAATTTAAAAGAATAAAAATTTATTACAAAACATTTAAACAATAAATATTTTATAAAACAGACTTGCACAAAATTTACTTTTGTGTGCCTTATTAAGAAAAAAAAAGGTATGATAATGAATCAAAAAATTATGTAAGTGATCTTATAAGATTTTTGAGAAGTCAGTTGAAACTTTGTGTGCGGCAGATAATATTTTAATAAAAGGTGCATCCACCTCATCGAGAGAGGAAACAAATCACAGAAGGAAGGAAGCTTTGGCGATTTCAAACAACTGGTATCACGGGGACTTTTTACAATTTAACTTTTATAGAACATAGTTCTATTAACAGTTTTATGTATGCTTCTCATGTTGCAGCCAAAAATGGCTGACTCTTTTGGGAACTTATTATTCTGCCTTTAGGATTAAATTTTTGTGTCACTTCGTCGTCTGCTTTGGTTGAGACATTCAGTTTTAAATTGAAAATTTGATCTCTTTATGCTTTGAAATTTGATAACCTTCTTGGAAAATATGTTTATCATCCAAAGCTTATATACTGGCTCATCTGCTTAAATAACAATTGAAGGTGGCCCAGACAGAGCTTAACGTCAAATTGATTGAACAATAAATTGGACTCTTGGATAATAAATAAGACCATGTTTTTGATTGGATAATAAATTGGACTTGAAAATAAATAAGACCATGCTTTTGATTGGATAGTAAATTAAACATATTGAATAATAACTAAGGCCACGCTTTTGATTAGATAATAAATTGTACTTATGTAGAGAAAAATTAATGCGCTTATTATCAGCTATCGTTGTTGAATGGAATTGGATTCAGGCCAACATCTAAGCCGCCAATGACATTTCTCCACTCTCCAAGACCCACATTAGGCATAAGAACACTAAAAACTTAACGCGATGGAAGGAAAGACGAGAATAACTTTTAAAAAAATATCCCCAAAATGAGTAATGTATAAAGGGTTTTATGTGCAACACTAGAATAAACAAACATATACAAAAAATGCAACACGCACACACACACACACACACATATATATGATAAATATATGATTTAAAGTATGCTGTATTTATGAGGAAAAGTGCTCAATATCACGGATAGAGCATGTGTATATATATATAAGAGTGGTCACTTAGGTTAACATCGAGTGCTGTCAGTCTGTGCTATGCTTGAACGAATCTTCAAGCTTTCATAGCCACCAAGGACTGAAGATTTTCTTAAAGCACAACGCAGACTGTCACCACTCGATGTTGACCTCAGTGTCCTCTCTGTCTGTCTGTCTGTCTGTCTGTCTGTCTCTCTCTCTATATATATATATATATAATATCGCACATTTTACTGGTGATGAAAAATATATATTTATTATTAATATATATATATATATATATATATATATATATATATATATATATATATATATGGTTAAATAGCTGGACAGACTGGGTTCTATATCTTTGGATGGCAACTAGTCTAAGAGAAAGACAACTCTGAATTCAAAACGTGCGGAGGGTCGTTTGGGGACCTTGTGGCACGTAGTGCACCAGGTCTCTGTATTCGGGCCTTCAAAAAGTGTGGATGGTTCTGCACAAAACCTTCTGGTGTCGGGCTGTCAGTTTCCTAGGAACTGGTTTGCTTAACCCTCATATGTCGAATTCGACGCGGACAGTCAAGTATATATATATATATATATATATATATATATATATATATATATATATATATATATATATATATATATATATCCGATGTAATGAGAACGAAAGTAATATATAAATTCTAACATTCGCAGCATTAATCCAAAAGAGGGCTCGATGCCGATAGTAGACCGATAATTATTTATTATAATTTTATCATATAGACAAAAACTGTTGTACTCACTACAAAGATGTAACTTCGTTTCGGTGCATTTCTAATACACCTCGACGGGTGAGAACCGAAAATAGTTATGAACAGTTCTGCTAGTAGGCAGGCCGTATGTGAAATGTTACTTCCTTTCTTCCATTTGCTTGAGAAAAAATATTCATAAAACAAAAAGATGACGGTGTGCTTGTGCTGGTTGATAGCAGTTTGGCAAGGGATGGATGGGGTGTTGAATGTTGGCTAGTCTGGGAAGATTCCTTACCGATAGCCACGGTCAAAAGTTTAGGCACATCATACCACAAGCGTCCTAAGAGTGAGGGATGGGGGAGGAAAGGTGGGAATAGGAGATGGCAATACGGTGGGTTTGGTAGGGATAAATTCTAGCGATAGTTATAGTAGTAATTGTGAATAAAAAAAACCGTCGAGATGCAGTTGAAATGCGCCGAAACGAAGTTGCATCTTTGTAGCGAGTAAACTGTTTTTTGTCTATATGATAAAATTATAATATATATATATATATATATATATATATATATATATATATATATATATATATATATAATTGCTGGAGAATGGACGGACAGGTCGCCTACGAAATTCTGGAGTCGGGATGGTGGGGGTAACATGAATCAGCTAAGTGCCAAACTGTTATTCATATTAATTATTATATTTACTCATATTAATTATTTATATATATATGTAATTTCAATTATACGTGCAATTATAATTTATAAATTCATGAATACAAAAAAACAAATATAGAGGTTAATGATTTAAATGGTGAGAATACATCTTCGCAAACAATATCAATAAGCTACACCAACCCCGAACCTGTATATGAATAATATAATCCCTGTTTATAAATTCCTGTTGCATAAGGTCTTTTTAATTTTTTACAAGCTTTCGTCTGTTCCTACAGACATCCTCAGATATGGAAATAGATTTGTTCTTGTTATTACTTCTCGGTAATAAGAGGACAACAAAAATTTTTTTGTATGAATGATTCATGAATTTATGATATATATATATATATATATATATATATATATATATATATATATATATGATAAATATATATTTTTAAGGTATGTAATATTTATAGGTAAAGGTGCTGAATATCCGTGATAGAGTGTGTATGTATGTATGTATGTATGTATCTATGTATCTATCTATCTATATATATATATATATATATATATATATATATATATATATATATAAAGTTCATATGAAAAAAGCAATGTGTGAATGGGACAAATGAACAGATTGTCTTAATTGTAATGTCCCAGAAGTTCTTATTTTGAACTCATAGCATTGTCTATGTGTTGTTAGCCATGATATGTCTTGGGACTGATAGTGGAGTGGTTTCCCGTTACCTTCTCCACGGTGTTTTATCAAGACACTACCTCTAGTTAGCTGTTATGTCTTGTTTTTCTTCCTCCAGGCTGTGGTTGATTTTACCAGAATACGTCTCCATTACAAAGACCACTGAGCTGTGGTTGGTTAGTTTGGGGACGGGGGATTATGACATGCCATAGAGAACGACTCCTCCCCAATCATTGAGAATGGCGACTTTGTGTTTGAAATAAAATGGGACAATCGAAGAGGAACAGAAAAAAAAAACACATTTCTTCATTTTCCTGTCCTATTTTATCTAGCAAATAAAAGTCTCAGTAGTTGTCAGAAAGTTTAGTTAAGCTTCATTACACATGCTATATAGGCCATAATTTTTTAAATTTAAAAATGAACCTTACTGGTCTTAAAATGAAAAATGAAAATTAGAAAGTAATATATGAATAAATAAATAAAAACTAAATAAAATACGCCAAGACCGCACCGTGGAAAAAGCAATCCTTGGTACTCACAAAACATGGTCTGGGGGAGGTGAGAGAGGGACGAAACTTATTGAAAGTTACAAGGGATAGGGGGTAGTGGAGAGGCACGATCGCCTATGTCTTGAACGGAAACGGCACATAAAAAGAAAAGAAACATTGTCTCGTTCGCTGAACTGTCGCTAGCCATCACATCTGTTTCCTTCTAGGCCAAAGCAATATTCTGAAGCATTCTCACTAACGGGCTGTCACGTGACTCTCAAGGGCGCTGAGGACATAGACAAATCCATCATGTAAAAAGGGAGATAATCGCCTTCTGCATCTCAGCAGGCTTTTTTTTTTCGTTTCACTGAAATCAATACACAAAGTTAACAAAGCTTCGTCTAATGAGATCAATCAATCAGAACGCAATATATATTTTTTTTTTCTTTCTGAAAGAAATGACGGCTACGAAGTTTTGATGGAAACAGAATCAATCATGTTGTGGCAAATTCTATCTCGTCTGTTTTCCTCAGCCAGTAAATAATTTGCCTTCAGTAAGTAGCTCAAGAACGGCAACACGAATGTCCCTGTCATGGAGACACCTATTAATTATACAGATATCAAGTCTGTGATTGGAAAAAACCGTTTTGACCTGAAAAATGCTTTAATATTGAAATTCATTAGTTATTAGTTCGCTGACAGACAAGATGATAAAATTACAGATCTAAATTGTTTGTCCATTTAAAATGCTACGTTCTTTTATTAGCAAATATATATAGCTTAAATTAGATAACCCCAAAGAGTCGCTAAAAAATGAGCATACCATGATGAAAAAATGCCCCAAACTTAATAAAAACAATGTTTAATTGTCAAAATCTTTATGTTATTATCAAGAGGAAAGACCAAACGATTTCTTGATTATTAAATTATATTTTTGAATCCTTTTTAGAATGTTCAAAATTTGGGTTAAATATCTTGTTTTTGCTGCGTCATCGAGGAGACCAAAGATTAGTAGAGGAAATTTTATCGTCTATTTCCCGCGAAAAACTCTTTGATTTGGAAATTCTTGCAAAAATCAAATAATTATCGGAATTGAATGAAACTGTCAGGACTTATTTACAAATTAATGGAATTATTTTATAAATGTTTTTTTTGTAGAACATTTTGGTAAAAATATTTTTTTAAAACCCTTACTCTCCACTTATTTAATTTTAGGATATTTCGAGAAATTGAATTTTGTCTCGATTAATTTTAATATTAGTTAAAAGAAGAATTCTTTGAAGAATTTAAATTATCTATTTCTTTTTGTAAAACAGGATCCCTGTTACCGAAAATCTGCTCTGAATCATAAAATGAAAATTTAATCACACTATTATTAATTACATTATTTAATTAGAAAAGCTTTTAACTCTTTATGTGAATAAGATATATTATCGACACTGTTGTCTTAAGGAAAAAAAAACTATTTTCGATGAATTATTGAAACATTAAAAAATCTGTCAGAGGTTAGGTGATGTTGTTATTAAGTAAAAACTATACATGGTACGATGGATAAATTGTCGTCTAAATTCCGTAAAAATCACATTTCATTTTAACAGATATATTTACCAAAATTACACAAATATAAAAAAATATTAAAACACGGCCTCGAGATGACTTCGGAATCTCCTGCATCTCTTGTGGACGGTCTCCTTAAGTTAGCGAATGCTGCCATAATCCTTGACTTCAGTTCATCTTTGGTGTCACAAGGAGTTTTGTTGATCTCTCGCTCAAATGCAACTCACACATAATGACCAGGTGGGGTTGCAGTCTGGGGTGTTAAGTAGCCAGAAGTACAGGGTGATTTGGTTGTAGAAATTGTCTGACAGCTATGACTGGGTTCTCCTGCTTGTGTTGAATGGTACAGAGTCCTGTTGACAGACATGGGTCTTTCAGCAGCCACCTTCTTGATTCCGGGCTGCACTACCTCCTCAAAGAACTTGATGTAGGCCTCCATGTTGAATCTGAGGCATTGTGGGAAGATGAATAGGACACCATGTTGAATCTAAGGCATTGTGGGAAGATGAATAGGACTCAATGTTGAATCTGAGGCATTGTGGGAAGATGAATAGGGCACCATGTTGAATCTGAGGCATTGTGGGAAGATGAATAGGACTCCATGTTGAATCTAAGGCATTGTGGGAAGATGAATAGGACACCATGTTGAATGTGAGGCATTGTGGGAAGATGAATAGGACTCCATGTTGAATCTGAGGCATTGTGGGAAGATGAATAGGACTCCATGTTGAATCTGAGGCATTGTGGGAAGACGAATAGGACTCCATGTTGAATCTAAGGCATTGTGGGAAGATGAATAGGACTCGATGTTGAATCTGAGGCATTGTGGGAAGATGAATAGGACTCGATGTTGAATCTGAGGCATTGTGGGAAGATGAATAGGACTCGATGTTGAATCTAAGGCATTGTGGGAAGACGAATAGGACTCCATGTTGAATCTGAGGCATTGTGGGAAGATGAATAGGACACCATGTTGAATCTGAGGCATTGTGGGAAGATGAATAGGACTCCATGTTGAATCTGAGGCATTGTGGGAAGATGAATAGGACTCGATGTTGAATCTAAGGCATTGTGGGAAGACGAATAGGACTCCATGTTGAATCTGAGGCATTGTGGGAAGATGAATAGGACACCATGTTGAATCTGAGGCATTGTGGGAAGATGAATAGGACTCGATGTTGAATCTGAGGCATTGTAGAAAGATGAATAGGACTCCATGTTGAATCTGAGGCATTGTGGGAAGATGAATAGGACTCCATGTTGAATCTAAGGCATTGTGGGAAGATGAATAGGACTCGATGTTGAATCTGAGGCATTGTGGGAAGATGAATAGGACTCGATGTTGAATCTGAGGCATTGTGGGAAGATGAATAGGACTCGATGTTGAATCTAAGGCATTGTGGGAAGATGAATAGGACACCATGTTTAATCTGAGGCATTGTGGGAAGATGAATAGGACTCCATGTTGAATCTGAGGCATTGTGGGAAGATGAATAGGACTCCATGTTGAATCTGAGGCATTGTGGGAAGATGAATAGGACTCCATGTTGAATCTAAGGCATTGTGGGAAGATGAATAGGACTCGATGTTGAATCTGAGGCATTGTGGGAAGATGAATAGGACTCGATGTTGAATCTGAGGCATTGTGGGAAGATGAATAGGACTCGATGTTGAATCTAAGGCATTGTGGGAAGATGAATAGGACACCATGTTTAATCTGAGGCATTGTGGGAAGATGAATAGGACTCCATGTTGAATCTGAGGCATTGTGGGAAGATGAATAGGACTCCATGTTGAATCTAAGGCATTGTGGGAAGACGAATAGGACTCCATGTTGAATCTAAGGCATTGTGGGAAGATGAATAGGACACCATGTTGAATGTGAGGCATTGTGGGAAGATGAATAGGACTCCATGTTGAATCTGAGGCATTGTGGGAAGATGAATAGGACTCGATGTTGAATCTAAGGCATTGTGGGAAGACGAATAGGACTCGATGTTGAATCTGAGGCATTGTAGAAGGATGAATAGGACTCCATGTTGAATCTGAGGCATTGTGGGAAGATGAATAGGACTCCATGTTGAATCTAAGGCATTGTGGGAAGATGAATAGGACTCGATGTTGAATCTAAGGCATTGTGGGAAGATGAATAGGACTCGATGTTGAATCTGAGGCATTGTGGGAAGATGAATAGGACTCGATGTTGAATCTAAGGCATTGTGGGAAGATGAATAGGACACCATGTTTAATCTGAGGCATTGTGGGAAGATGAATAGGACTCCATGTTGAATCTGAGGCATTGTGGGAAAATGAATAGGACTCGATGTTGAATCTGAGGCATTGTAGAAAGATGAATAGGACTCGATGTTGAATCTGAGGCATTGTGGGAAGATGAATAGGACTCGATGTTGAATCTGAGGCATTGTGGGAAAATGAATAGGACACCATGTTGAATCTGAGGCATTGTGGGAAGATGAATAGGACACCATGTTGAATCTGAGACATTGTTAAAAGATGAATGGAGGTATAACGTCACCATCACTAGTGACCGCTCGAAACAACATGATGACCGGATATATCATCCAAATCTTTTTGAATCCTCTGCACCGTCCTCAGATGGACACCCAAATACAGTGGAATGTTCATATTGAAGCTTCTGGCGCTAATACCAAGCAGTTCAGCATGCCGTTTCCAAATTTCTGGCAGGGTTAATTGCGTAATGGTACGCTTTATCTTACAGACGGTGCCCAACTGACCCTACTATACTTAACAGAGCTAAAAATATTTCAACAATTTTTTTTAAAGAAAAGTTTCAAAATAATTCTATTTATACTTTCCGAAAACTTATTATAAAATATAATTATCCAATTTATTTTTAGGGTCAAAAAATTAACTTTTCTTTCTTTCATATTTCTAAAATGTTTGCTTTTATTGTTAAACCCAGAGCAAGGATGTTGGGGAATACGGCAACTGGATACCTTGCAGGGTAACAAGACAGAGAAAAAAGAGATCTACATATTAAGTAAATGCTTATAGACTCAGATATAAACGGCCAATAGTTACCTATCCCCGGACCAAGTAAATGTTTATAGACTTAAATGTAAGCGCTTTATATTCATCTCTCCTGTGGTGGCGTCGAGAATACATCGACTGTATCTCCCTCAAGGCGTACGCTAACAAGTAAATGCTAGTAGATTCACAAATCAACGTCCTATATTTACCTATTGCTAAACCAAGGAAATGCATATACATTGAAATATATTTTAAAATTAATGAGATAAACTGATTTTGCCATTAAATAATCCAAACCCCAAGAGGGATGATATATGCAGTAAAAACACCAAGATCTATCTATCTATCTATCTATCTATCTATCTATCTATAATAATAATAATAATAATAATAATAATAATAATAATAATAATAATGATGATGTTCTCACAAGTACAGCTCACACCTTACGAAGGGTTTTGTATAATCTTAGGTTGTTTTTTTTTAATTTCTTTTACAAAATGTTCAGTGGAAAAGGATACGAGGTCTCTGGTTGGGACCCGGAAGGAAATGTTTATACAACAGGAATCAAAGGAAATAATAATAATAATAATAATAATAATAATAATAATAATAATAATAATGTTAACCCGAAATGCAGAATTTGTGAAGAATATCCAGAAACAACTTATCATCTTTATCAGGTTGCATAATATTAGCTTCCACTGAATATAAAACTCTGCATGACTGGTTGGGCCAATATATACTCTGAAAAAACTGTAACAGAAATCAAAGGAAATACTACTACTACTACTACTACTACTACTACTACTACTACTACTACTACTAATAATAATAATAATAATAATAATAATAATAATAAAATGAAAAAGTAGAAGAAATAGGAGAAGATATTCAAAATAGAAGGATCATGCAGTGGAGATATAAAAAATGTGGTACATGAGGACATCAATAATTCCAGTTGTAGTTGGAGCACTCGGATTGATTGTTAAAGGCTCCGATAGACTCATTGAAGGGATTCCTGGTAGTACATGTCTTACTTAAAGAAATACAAATATTGTATTCACAAGGGCAGCTCAGACCATTACGAAGAGCTTTTATCTCTGTAAAATGTTTGTAATTTTGGGTTGTTTCATATTTTTTTTAATTTTTTAATTTTTTAAATTTTTATTGATTTATTTTTATTTATTTACTTTTTACAAAAAATGACCAATGGAAAATATGATGCCACTTCTGACCTTAGGTCTCTGGACGGGACCCTGAATGTATACAACAGAAGTCAAGGGAAATAATAATAATAATAATGATAATAATAATAATAATAATAATAATAATAAAAAATGAATTCTAAATTTTTTATTAACATTTTTTAGTTTCGATAATATACTTTCTTTGCACGAGGGATAAAAAGGAAACACGTTTTTATGGAGCATTTTTTCTAGATTAAGCAGTGTCAGCCATTATTATTAATTTTCTCTGATGTTAGTGGTCAGTGTTCGGGCCCTGGCAAAAAGCGGTATTTCGAATGCTGTGTTTTAAAATAAGTTCTTCGCGCTCAGAAGAATGGCCCAATAAAAAATAAAATAACATTCTACTTTCCAATTTTCTTCATTCGGGCAGGAATAAGTCAAGTAAATATCTAAAAAGGTAATTGTTCTCTTGAACTTGTAACCTTTTTGTCCCCTGTCCTCAACTCGAATTTCTTCCAGTCCCTTAGCGCCCCGCCCTGACTCCATCTCTCATACAAATTTTGTACTCAGTGCTGCTTCCTTAACCCAGCAAACGTTCAACATCGTCAGGGTAATGGAATCAAATCACAATTCTTTCACCTTTGACCTTTTCTCTTAAGGTTCCGGCACTTTGCAAGACAATTTTTCCCTGTGTCTTACGGAGCCTATTTTTTTCCCTTTTCTTTTTTTCTTTCTTCTTTTGCGTGTGTGTCGCGTGGTTTAAAACTAGTGGCAAATCCTTACCAGATTCTCTAAGATACAAGAATTAAAAAAAGAAAAGAGAAAATAATGAAAGATAATATCTCTTCTCCATTCCCGCTTTTTATCACCACTTTATCATGTCCATATCTTTTTCTGTTCACTCTAAACTTGCGTTATCTATTTGAAAGAAATACCACGGGAAGGACAAACATTGTAACTGCCGTTAAGAAGCCTGATTTGGGAGAAACAGTTCTTTAGGGATTTAAACTCTTCTCGTCCAGTATTTGGACATAACTCTCCCCAACTTCCTATAATATGAAGCTTAGTAAGCTTTAACATCTCTCCGACGATTTTTCATTCATTCTCACAAGCTAATCAGTGAGGTGGTCTGATGCCTCCACGTGTCTCTCTTGCTATCGATATGTCCTGTGAGTGTCGAATTTTCCGAGCCCTCTTTCCTCATTATGTGTCCAAGACATTTCTGCTGTCTCTTTCGGATTCTGAGTATAAGTGTCCTTTTTGTTTCTGTTTTTCAATTTCAGTCCAGGTTTCATCACAATCATATTTTTTATTTCTTTGTTCGTTGTGACAATGTGAATGCTGAAGAATAGTTTCTTTGGCAGATTTTATATCCTACAATGTTGACATTCCTATGTTGAACTCAGGCATTAGTTACAATGAAATTTCACCACCGTCTAGTCTGTCTAAAATTTTCACTTTTTGCGATCACTCCAAAGTACTTTTCCTCTTATTCCTATCATATTTTGCACCAATACAAACCATTAGGGTGAAATAAGCATAAGCAATAAATTTCCTAAAAAAAAAAGAAATTTCAAATCAGTTCAAATATATACATCAAAATTATACCCGGATATGAGGGATTCTACTGTATATATATATATATATATATATATATATATATATATATATATATATATATATATATATATATATAAGAAAGAACAGTAAGGTATATAATCCGGTGTTCTTATTGATATTTTTATTTTTACGAAGTAATGCTCAATGTAAATTTACAGAGAAGTAATATTATAAGTTAATTGATTTAAAATATGTTTTTTTCGTAACACAGTTCTAACCATGTTTCAAAAATGTAAACGAAAAGCTTCAAAATTCGCTTGAGGATTAAATGGAACTAATGTCTTTAATTTAATTACAAAATTAAATTCGAAGCTTTTAGCTTCCATTTTTGAAACATGGTTAGAACTGTGTAGCGAAAAACATATTTTAAATCAATTAATTTATAATATATATATATATATATATATATATATATATGACATTTCAAGAGATTCGTTATCTTTTGAGATGTAAATATCTATCTACACAGTATTGGCAAATGAAACTATAGAGGCTTATTGTTGAACAAAGTAAGATTTCTTCACCTAAATTTGAAGAAATTCGAAGTTATTCCGATTTCATGAACGATTTCACGAGTCTTCAATAATACTACTACTACAACTAAGTGGGGAAACAATACTACGATTACTACTACTACTACTACTACTACTACTACTACTACGATTACTACTACTACTACTATTACTACTACTACTAAGTAGGCAGACAATACTCAGTCAGTTATGTACCATCCGTGATACACGTTTAGGCGATCATGCAACTTTCGATACATGACTGACGAGGCAGATTTTTTTCCCGCAGTAGGTTGCCATTTCTTTCTGCGGTAGACCAGTTGCCATGCAAGGCTATAGAACCCGGTCTGTCCTGCTATTTACCCATAGCTGGTGGGAGGAGAACAAGAGGATTCTTATATTTCATGCACGTAAGTGGATGTAATGGATTTGACTGGAATTCGAACTCGGCTCTCCGATTCTTCAATCCAACCCGCTATCCATTACTGCACCGTAATACTATTACTACTAAGTAGGGAAACAATACTACGACTACAACTACTACGTCGGGAAAGAAATGAAACAATAAATACTATGACTGATATTAAGTACGATACTACGACTATTATTACGACTAATTAATGAAACAATTACACTGCTTTTACGAACGCTTGAATGGTGACACTACTACTACTACTACTACTACTACTACTACTACACCGAAGCTTTTTTTCAATATGGACATAGTTTTCTTGGCGCTGTTTTGATCAGTAAGTATTGTGTTAAATGCACGATTTCCGGGGATGAAGTATTATGTACACTATTTAAATTATTCGGACTATTGTCCTCATCTTTGTCGCCATATTTATTACAACGTTTCGGCCTTTCAGTATCTGTCTATATTTCTAAGATGAGGTATTATGTACACTATTTAAATTATTCGGACTATTGTCCTCATCTTTGTCGCCATATTTATTACAACGTTTCGGCCTTTCAGTATCTGTCTATATTTCTAAGATGAGGTATTATGTACACTATTTAAATTATTCGGACTATTTTCCTCATCTTTGTCGCCATATTTATTACAACGTTTTGGCCTTTCAGTATCTGTCTATATTTCTAAGATGAGGTATTATGTACACTATTTAAATTATTCGGACTATTGTCCTCATCTTTGTCGCCATATTTATTACAACGTTTCGGCCTTTCAGTATCTGTCTATATTTCTAAGATGAGGTATTATGTACACTATTTAAATTATTCGGACTATTGTCCTCATCTTTGTCGCCATATTTATTACAACGTTTCGACCGTTGTACGCTCCGGCCTTGTTCAGGTAGTTGGAATGTCAAACTGAACCCTTTATTTCGCTCACTGGGGTATACTGTTCTAGTTCCACGTGCCATGTTTTAATGTCAGTTATCAGTTATCTCCTGTTAATTCCCCTCTCCAAGTTCTCCACTGCATTAAACGGGTATTGAACTTACACTCTTCAAGGACATATGGCACAGTGGATAAAGGCGTTAGTTAGATCCAGTGACAGGACCCAAAGAACATTCTACCCCAGCGAGCGAAATAAAGGGTTCAGTTCGACATTCCAACCACCTGAAAAAGGTTGGAGCACAATGCACGATTTCCCTGTGGAATAGAACAACCATTTCTGTTTCCGAACCTCCTTTCCACAACCAGGGAGATGCGGGAGATGCAGCAGAGTCGCCAAAAATTACCTAGCGGGAAAGATGTAAAAAGTACAAAATTAAGTTCTCAGAATTAAAAAAAAAAAGGGGAAAAAAAGAGCGATGGGAGTGAATTTATTTTCGTTGCAAAAACGGACTGATTAGAACTGCTTATGTGAGCATTTATTTAAAGCTGTGAAAAAGCGACAAACCTCGTTAGAAACGGAAAACAAAATGGCTTCTAAACTGAAATGAATTTGATAGGCGGAACTGAAAAATAGATAAAATTACTTTGTAAGTAAAATAAAAAAAAAAGTTGTTATCGTAGAGGGAAACCAAGTAAGTAAAAAAAAAAGTAAGTGGAGAATGCGGAAAAAGACAGAGTGCGGAGATAATGTTTTGGACAAATAGGAAAGAATATATATATATATATATATATATATATATATATATATATATATATATATATATATATATATATAGCGGCGCTATATCGAGTCTAGTTTGTGTCTTCTTCCTCACCGAGGCCCGTTTGCGCTGTATCGTGTTCGATTCTCGGTAGTGAATGCGCACTGCTGACGAGTCCCAAATATAGGACGAAACGGCCGTCCAGTGCTTTCTGCATTCTGCTGAAGATTATTCTGGGCTCGATGAATTATTATGAATGATTACTTTAAATCCCCCAAAATTTCTTTACTATATATATATACATACATATATATATATATATATATATATATATATATATATATATATATATATATATAAAAGAAAGAGGTTATAGTAGTTCCAACGAGAGAAAAGTGGGTATATTAAAAAGAAGAGAGATACCGCAAACGTTTTTGGTTGTAATGTGGATTTAAAAAAAAATGTTATGCATTATTTTCTATAACTTTACTACATGGGTTTCTGGTCTCGCGACCGTCATCAGGTAAAGGGTGTAGATTTCCACATATTATTAAAAATAAATTTTTTTCTCCTTTATGTTTTTCGATGTTAAATATTCTCGATATGAGACATTCTCTTTTTATGTGTTAGTAATCCCAATTTCTTTCTTGAACTGGATATATATATATATATATGGGAATATACATATAGCTTTTGGTGTGGATGTGTGTGCAGGTGTATATAAGAACTCATAGGTATATAGTGAGATATAGGTATGTGGATATAGATAGGGGTTTAGGACATGTGTAGAAGTGTATATGAGTATGGATATATAAAAGATTGTAAAAGAAGGACATAATTTTATCCTAGTGACATTTTGTCCAAATCTCTCTTCTAATATTCTCCAATTGGAAGTGAGTTTTGGATATCACGGAGGTAAAGTTTAAATTGGTAATTTAATTCAAATTGAAATATACTACCCCATTATTGATGATAAAATTATTTAAATTGGAATAACCGTTGATAATTGGGTACCTAAAAACAACCACGAGTTTATTTAATGAGCAAAAATCAAACGAATAGATGTCAACTTAACAACCAATAAGACAAAAGTTTAGGATAAAAAAGATTACTAAATATAAAATGGATTACTCTTTCAATGTACTGTCTATGAGTTTTTCCAATCGACTGTTTCATAGAAAATACCCAAAACTCCAACGAACTTCAAATTAAATTCTTCGTAGATTGTTTAGACATTTAGATTTACATCAAACCTTAACCTCCCAAATATGCCCTTTAAAGTAACGCGAATTAACAGCGTCTAAGAATTTGAATGAAACCTGTCCTCGTGGAATGTAATTTATTAGGGTTGCTGTAGCTTCTTCCTTTAATGTCGGTCTTCACCCCTTACCCATCTTCATCTAGAGACAAGACGCGTTAGGCTTAAGCAACGTCTAGCCGACACACAATGGGGTTAAGAATAAGGAATTGAAATGGTACACCTAACCCACTCATATCTTATCTTCTCTCCCACCTTACTTCCTCACTTCGTTAATTTTACATATGCTTGATGAGGTCCATCAAAAACGTGTGAATTTCTTTTCATTTTTCATTTCAACCTTTGGAAGTAAAGTCTGATGATCCAGAGCCCTGTTAAAGGGGTTATGGTGAAATAACTTATTACATGGAACCTTAAAGTGGTCTGTTTTTATTCAAACATATCTGCTCTGAATTTTACATTGAGCTCTCTGGATATCATCCTCCTTGGGTCTACCCATGCGGACTACCTAGTTTTGCATAACCTATATATATATATATATATATATATATATATATATATATATATATATATATATATATATATAGGTTGGTCACTTAACTGATTGATGTTACCTTCAGCGTCCAGAGTTTCGTAGATGGACCATCTGGGAATTACACTGTCCACTCGTTAGTGGCTATCAGTTGACAGTTTATGCCTCTCCATTTTTCTTTTTTATATGCAATTTATATATATATATATATATATATATATATATATATATATATATATATATATATATATATATATATATATATTTTCATAGTGCTTGTGTGCGTCGGAATCACTAAGGAAGACAACAAACAGGGTAAAAAGAAGAATAAAAGCGAACGAAAATTTAATTGGCAAAAATACGAAACTTGAAAAAAGAATAGATTTGTCTAACGATTAATGTAACTTCTTTTTTTAATTTTACAACGATATTTTAGGGTGAGTATAGGAACAGATTTTGTACGCAGAAAGCATCTTAAGTGAAATTAACAAAAAACAAAAAAAAATAGAAATTATGAGGCGAATAAAGTGTTGGCTAATTGGCCTTATAAAGAACCAATTTTTTAGACAAGTATTTATTCGTTTGACTCATACGCTAGAGCGATTGTGATCAAGTTTGTCTGGCAAACAAACTTTACGACGTGTTCTATATTACTATAACCTGGCTTAGCGCAGTGTCGCCACCGGTGCAAATACCTTGTTTTTGAACTTACTTAAAAGCCATAATTTCATAGGCAGGATTCATAAGATTGGCGTAACACAATCTTCTTTCTTCTATTCGTCCCAGTTTGTCCCTAGTAAATAATAAACACATAGTTGGGTGCAAAACATCGGGTGGGAACTGGTATACATAATATTCTCTCGAATTGGTACCCTTTGAAATCGATACATTTAAAATTCTTTGGAATGGGTGCGCTTAAGTCTTTGAAATTAAGATTCTTTGGAATTGGTACACTTAATTTTTTTTCGAATTAGTTACATTTAAGTAACTTTGTAATTGGCAAGTGTAAGATTATTTAAAATTGGTACGCATAAAATGCTTTCGAATTGGCACGCTTAAGATTCCTTGAAATCTGTATACTTAAGATTCTTTGGTATTAGTAATCTTAAATATGATTTGAATTGGTTCCAATTAAATATCTTTGTAATTGGCACGTTTAAGATTATTTGGAATTGGTACGTTTAAGATTGTTTGGAATTGGTACACTTAAGATTATTTGATGTTGGCATACTTAAGTATCGTTGAAATTTTCATACTGAAGATTACTTGGAATTGGTACACTTAAGTAATTTTTTTGGAATTGGTACGTTTATGATTATTTGTAATTTATAAATTTAGCATTCTTTGGAATTGTTATACATAATATTCTTTGGCATTGGTACACTTAATTGTTTTCGGAATTGTTAAACTTAAGATCCTTTGGCATTGTTACGTTTAGATATCTTTGGAATTGGCACGTTTAAAATTCATTGCAATTGGTACACTTAAGATTTTTCCAATTGGTATGTTTAAGATTATTTGGAATTGCCACACTTAAGATCCTCTGGAATTGGTACGCTTAAATTTCTACGATTGAGATCCTTTTGAATTGGTAAGTTTAACATAATTTGGGATTGGTATACCTAAAATTCTTTGGTATTGGTACGCTTAAATAATTATTTTCGAATTGGCTACGTTTAAACATTTTTGTAACTGATACGTTTAAAATTATTTGGAATTGGTATGCCTAAGATTCTTTGGGATTGGTACGTTTATGATTCATTTGAAATGTTACACATAAGACAATAGATTATTGGCAAGTACCTTCAACAACAACGTCAAGTCGGTCCTACTAAGCGGCTCAGAAACTTGGCATGTAATCAAAACCAACACCAACAAACTTCAGACATTTACAGGTACATCCTCAATATCAGGTAGCCGGAAGCCGTCTCCAACGATCAACTGTGGGACAGAACCAGACACGCCCCAATCGAGATCAAGAAACGGAAATTGGGATGGATCGGCAACACACTCCGCAGGCCTGATTTTTGTGCCACCAAGCAGACCCTTGACCGGAATCCACAAGGGAAGCGAAAAGTGAGTCGGCCAAAACAGACTTGGCGCAGAAGTGAGTGTGATAAAAATGCAAAAAGGCACGTATTTCGTTAGAAACAGTCTCTCTGTTCAAATTTCGATATTCCCGAACAAAGAAAAACACTGCATACTGACAGGCTAGAGAGGAGCGATTCCCGTTAGGGATGTGGCCCTACCCATATCTTTTTTGCCCAATGCATCCTTTTCAATATATGTCAGACGATCGTTCGACTCAAAAGGTGCATTGCAAATAGTATGAATATAATATTGAAAATCTTTAATATTGTCTATATTAATACATATATTATTTTTATAGACGAGATTTTTTCACATTCATGATCGACTGCAAATTCTGTAAATAACAAACAAAAAGTGTAATGCCCACCTCCCTAAAACTCTGAAATTACCTCTCATGTAAGGAATTCCCCCTGGTTGAGAACCTCTGCGCTAAGCAAAAGCAAACAATAGACAGTTTCTTTTTGAAAGTATACTTTTTTTTCTTTTCAAAATGACATTCAGTTACTGCGATATATCATTTACAGCCAATCTTACTGCTCTGACCTGACTACAATTTGCTACCTTCTCATCACAACAAGTTGACCGTTGGTATTCAGATGGTTTGGTGAATTTTGGTGGCTATAAGGGTTTTTTTTTTCCTTTGGCGGAAATTTCGATATTGGTGTATTTAATTACGAATTATTTTTCTCCATCGACTTACCAATGCTACAAACATGTTGACATTACCAGGGTTATTAACATTTACTTTTAAAATACGACTGTTTGTATTTTTCACAGGCGCCATACTAGCAGCATTGAAGTACCGGGTGACCTTTCTTAAGGCATGCGTGCTATGTGGCGGGAAGTTACGTGATGCGAGCGATCAACGAAAGATGATAAAGTTCCAGTTCTCCAGAAGTGAAGGAAAAATCTTTTTCTTTTCCACATGAGGTTTCGTGAGTGTCAGACCTTGCAAATATAAGCAATGCGCATGCGTCCTACCAAAGATGACTGAGAGACACTTCGGTAGACACATCATGTTCAAGTCTGCATGTAATTCTCGTAAGCCATTCAACGAATATTTCTAGGAGTACAAGACAACAATTTACATAGTACAATCTCAAAGACATTATTCATTTTTTTTTTTTGATTCTGTCAGAGGCATTCTTGACTCTCGCCGAAATAAATCATTATTGTTTGTGATTTAACCAGATTAATTCTTTGTTCATTTATTTCAAGAAAAGAACAATCTTGCCTTTTGTGACTCGCCATATTATTCATTCTGTCACCACTTTGCTTTCTTTCTTTATCTATCTCTCTCATTCTTTTTGTCTTTCTTTTTTTTCTCTCTCTTTTCTCTCTCTGTCTCTCTGTCTCTCTCTTATTTCATCAATATGCGATAACCTCATTTCGGTTAATACATACTGGTGACACTTTTCATCAACAGAACTAATCTATAACATATATAAATATATATATATATATATATATATTTGAAAGCGGTAGGTGTATGAAAGCATTGCAGCCACGTTGTATGGAATGTAATCCAAATTAGGAATGTATAGAATGTGGAACTATTTCTGTTAACTAATTTCAGACACCTTTTATAGATTGATACGTTCAACCGAACTAATTGATGGCTACCATCGACCAACCACTGGCCACAACTATATACATATGATTGCACCTAGCATGAAACAGCCTGTCGCCTTTGAGTGTTGACTTCAATGTTCCCTTTTACATTTATATTTACATACGCTCTATCTCTGGTATTGAGCATTTTATCCTATAAATATATCACACCTTAAAACTATATTTCTTCATATATATATATATATATATATATATATATATATATATGTCAGTTATGTGCCAGGCGATGCATGACTGACGAGGTAGATTTTTTTCTGCGGTAGCTTGGCATTTCTTTCTGCGGTAGACCAGTTGCCATTCAAGTCGCTGAGAAAAGAAAATGACATATCTTTCCCAAGGGTATTAGCACGTAAGTGAATGCAAGGGATTCAACGGTAATTCGAACTCGGCTCTCCGATTCTTCAACCCAAAACTTTATCCATTTCTCCACACACACACCCACACACACACATATATATAGAGGAAGTCAGTAGATAACGATCTCGATCTCTTACACACACACACACACACACACACACACACATATATATATAGATAGATAGATAGATAGATAGATAGATAGATAGATAGATATAACTTTAAAAATCAGGAGGTTAATTGAATTCGCGATCTTGTTTTTGACCTTACGGTGTCATAAGGCGATTTTTTATCAACTGACCAGTCAACGCTTTTTTTTTTTTTTTTTTTAAATCAGAAGAACCCTACATTATTATTTTTCAAAAATAAATAAATTAAAAAAAAAGCACGACGATCAAACGCGTGACGTTGAGTATAATAGAAAGGAGGAGGGTGTGGAGAAGGAAAAAGAAGGAAAAGAAAACGAATAAGGGCGAAGAGAAGAAGCAAGCGTATCGTAAATGTATAAAGAAAAGGACGAAGAAGCAAATGTAACATAAATGTAATGAAGGGTAGGAAAGGAAGAAAAGCAAATGTATTGTATAATATAACAATAGGGTTTTAAACAATTTTTTTTCCAGCCTCATATTCACTCAATAAAAATTTTTTGATATGAAGGCAAGATCTTAAAATTTTAGATTTTTAGTTTAAAAGGTTTTTGCGATCCGGAAATGTCATAATCGCTAATTTCTCATGTTGACATAGATTACAAATGCGGTTAAAAGCTCTACGAGTTATTTTTATTTTATTTTTTTCACACGTATATTGAGCACTTTTTAATGCTACTGTTTCCTGGTCTGATTCTACTCTGTCCATTAACATATATATATATATATATATATATATATATATATATGAAAATATATAGAAAATAGGAAAGAACTCGTGAGGTAAATAATCCAAAGTTCTTTAGTATTTTTGTTATTATTTTAAAAAAATAGTGCTCGATACAAAAGTAGAGCATAAATATAATTATTTATTTAAAAATATGATTCCAACACGCTACATAAGACGTATCATGAGAACTCTTATGTAGCGTGTTGGAATCATATTTTTAAATAAATAATTATATATATATATATATATGGTTGGATAGATGTGAGCTTGTGACCCTGGGTTTCACGCTTTAGCGGTCGTCAGACAAACTTATTAATTTTTAAAAAATTTTGGTTTTAATCTACATAAAACCAAAATTTTAAAAAAATTAATCAGTTTGTCTGACGATCGCTAAAGCGTGAAACCCAGGGTCACAAGCTCACATCTATCCAACCATATATGTTAGCTCTATCTCTGATATTGAGCGCTTTCTAATAAGTACCGCGCATATAATATATGAATAATTATACATATATATATACTTATTTATATTTATATACACACACACACACACACACACACACACACACATATATATATATATATATATATATATATATATATATAGATAGATCGTTATCTACTGTCTTCGTGATTTCTCTTTTATTGTTCTCATCCCTTAGTAACCTTTATGTTTCCTTATTCTTTCACACTCATTAAACCATTGTGTCTTGGCTTCACTGTCTTGTATGGGATGAAATCATTAAAATAAAACAAAATAAAAAAGATCGTCCGGTTCACTCTGAATCATCCTTGATCTTTTCAACAGTAATATGAGTTTATCCATTGTTTCCTATTGAGGATTGTGTTTTTCGGCATCATTTAAAGCTTTTTCATTATCTTTGACTCCCAGTAATACATTGTGTTTAGTGGCATTATCGCCTTGCTTGGGTTGAGTCTATCTATCTATCTATCTATCTATCTATCTATCTATCTATCTATGTTAACCTTTTCATATCTATCTATCTATCTATCTATCTATCTATCTATCTATCTATCTATCTATGTTAACCTTTTCATATCTATCTATCTATCTATCTATCTATCTATCTATCTATCTATCTATCTATCTAGATAGATAGATAGATAGATAAATAGATAGATAGATAGATAGATAGATAGATAGATAGATAGATAGATAGATAGATATGGGTATGATAGAAAAATGCATATACGCACATATATTTGCACATATATATATTTTTTCTCAGGTGTTATGAATACAATGCCGAATGCTATATGTCAGAGCTAATAAGTATATATTAGTAAATATACATAATATCTAACGTCTACTGCACGACTCGGAGTTTCATGCAGACTTGCAATCTTCAGGTGCCGTATATAGTCCATATATATTTCTTGTAGCTCTTAGTAAATTATGTCTTTTTGTTAACAAGCGAGACAAATAAAATCTTTTAATAAGTTCGGTATTCGCTTGGGTCACCTATTTTTTTGTCTTGTTCCAGTCGAAGCGTATTTTTGTCAATATAGGTCATAATTTGTATAACTGAACAAAATTACTTGCGTGGGGAGCTCCATGATAGAATCTTCGCAGACTGACGATAGTTTCATTAAAGGAGAAAATCTTTTAAGAAGAAAAACAACGAAAATAATTGTCCAGTTTGTAAAAGTTTCAAGAAAGCCTCTGAATAAAATTTCTTCTGTTTTTTCTTTGTGTTGCAGGAGAAAAATTCTCGAATAGAAAACGAAAACGAAACGGAAGAAAACAGAGATTTTGACTGATCGACAATAATTACATAAACAGTTTGACTTCCTTATTGCCGCCTCTCCTGGCGAATTTGATTATTTAATTTGATTCTTTTGAGCCCAGAAAAAAACACGCGGAGTATTTCTTGCTGCAATGATGAATCGGCCGTTCCCAGCTGCCATGACCAATGGCAAATCCCCAGATACAAACAAATAAAAAAAAAAACGAAACGATATATATAGATCTAGTTTGGTTGCTCGACAAAAAAGAATGAACGTTAAAATTTCCGGTGGATTTTGATCGATTGCTTTTTGCAAAAATATTACCTTTCCAACAAGATTTCCTTTTTGACTTCATTCAAATTTTATTTTGTCTTGTCCACAAAACTCGACTTTCTTTTCCAACATGGCGTCGCACGTTCATTAACGAATAAACTCCTACTTTATTTAAATTACAAAGAACACTTCTTTTACAGTTTTAGATTAACACCCCTGACAATAATCACAGGCGGCTTGATTTTTGAAATGGTCTTCCGCTTTTGCCTTTTGACGTCAGAACATCAATATGTATATTTTTGTCTCACTCTCCCCGGCGCAAAATATACGACATGTGAATCCTCCGGAGACATTAACTGATGTTGGTGTGGAACTACCTTTAATGATGATATTCATCTCTTTCTTTCCTTTTCTGTAAAAAATGTTTTGTTAATAAACTTATAACGGTATTAGACAGTTTGTTTGACTGTGTCGTGCCAGACAATTCTTCTCAGTATATTTCTTGCACATTTATAAATCTACCTGTATCAGGATAGGCAAAATGAACAGACCCTATTTTGCATAAAGCCAAACGACAGTAAAGAAGCCAGTTGTCAGTACAGGACGTGATAATTCTACGTCACATCCTCGAAGACAACACTATCATTCGAGCGTGCATTGAATACTGCTGCCATATTTGGTCTGGTGCTCCTAATTAATAACACTAGATCCTTGACGAAATCCAAAGAAGGGTCTGCAATGTAATCGATCCTGACTTGGCATCTCAACTTCAGTCACTTTTTCACCGTCGTGACGTGGCTTATCTCTTTCTTTTCTACAACTATTTTCATCGCAATTATTCTGATGACCTGTTTTCTTTAGTTCCCTCTTTTATGCTTGTCCCTAATTTCTATAGTTTAATTACCCGCCCTCCACATTTAGGCGACCAGAAGTGTCAGTTCTCCAGAAAATGCGGGACGCGTTTCATCTTCTCGACTGTGCTTTTTGTATTTGTTGTGTTTGAATGAGTGTCAATTTGAGTCCTTACTTGATCGATTGTTTTACTGATTTAGGTCCGGCATTAATTTCATCCAGTTAACTGATGTTTCTGAAACAATTAACCCTTTCAGCCCTGCGTTCCTGAACAATTTTGACCGTTCGGCCCGAGATCCTGAGACAAAATTCGCAAATAACTGATAAAGACTAAATGCAAGTTTTCTGGCTCTAATTCAATTGATGATCTGTTGACTGACAGAGAAGACAATTCTGCCGTTTATTCTACAAAACGCTAAATGATAAGGACGGGGAATATCAAACGTGAGTCTTCTGGATTAGTCAATAACTTTAAAAGAGAAGTCTTTAAGCCTTTCAGCTCTGCGTTCCTGAACAATTTTAACCGTTCGGACCGAGACCCTGAGTCAAAATTCGTTAATAACTGATAAAGACTAAATGCAAGATTTACCGCTCTAATTCAATTGATGATCTGTTGAATGACAGAGACGACAATTCTGCTGCTTATTCTACAAGAGGCTAAATGATAAGTACGACGAATATCAAACGTGAGTCTTCTGGATTAGTCAATAACGTTAAAAGAGAAGTCTTTAAGCCATTCAGCTCTGCGTTCCTGAACAATTTTAACCGTTCGGCCCGACATCCTGACACAAAATTCGCAAATAACTTATAAAGACTAAATGCAAGTTTTCTCGCTCTAATTCAATTGATGATCTGTTGAATGACAGAGACGACAATTCTGCTGCTTATTCTACAAGAGGCTAAATGATAAGGACGGGGAAAATCAAACGTAAGTCTTCTGGATTAGTCAATAACTTTAAAATAGAAGTCTTAAGCCTTTTAGCCCTTCGTTCCTGAACAATTTTAACCGTTCGGCGCGAGATCCTGAGTCAAAATTCGCAAATAACTGATAAAGACTAAATGCAAGTTTTCTCGCTCTAATTCAATTGATGATCTGTTGACTGACAGAGGATACAATTCTCCCGCTTATTCTAAAAGAGGCTAAATGATTAGGACGAGGAATATCAAAAGTGAGTCTTCTGGATTAGTCAATAACTTTAAAAGAGAAGTCTTTAGCCTTTCAGCCATGCGTTCCTGAACAATTTTAACCGTTCGGCGCGAGAACCTGGGTCAAAATTAGCAAATAACTTATAAAGACTAAATGCAAGTTTTCCCACTCTAACTCAATTAATGATCTGTTGACTGACAGAGAAGACAATTTTGCTGCTTATTCTACAAGAGGCTAAATGATAAGGACGAGGAATATCAAACGCGAGTCTTCTGGATTAGTCAATAACTTTTACAGATAAGTCTTTAAGCCTTTCAGCCTTGCGTTCCTGAACAATTTTAACCGTTCGGCCCGAGATCCTCAGTCAAAATTCGCAAATAACTGATAAAGACTAAATGCAAGTTTTCTGGCTCTAATTCAATTGATGATCTGTTGACTGACAGAGAAGACAATTCTGCCGTTTATTCTACAAGACGCTAAATGATAAGGACGGGGAATATCAAACGTGAGTCTTCTGGATTAGTCAATAACTTTAAAAGAGAAGTATTTAAGCCTTTCAGCTCTGCGTTCCTGAACAATTTTAACCGTTCGGACCGAGACCCTAAGTCAAAATTCGCAAATAACTGATAAAGACTAAATGCAAGATTTACCGCTCTAATTCAATTGATGATCTGTTGACTGACAGAGAAGACAATTCTGCTGCTTATTCTACATGAGGCTAAATGATAAGGACGAGGAATATCAAACGTGAGTTTTCTGGACTACTTAATAACTTTAAAATAGAAGTCTTTAACTCTTTGAGCCTTGCGTCCCTGAACAGTTCTAACCCTTCTGCCTGAGCTGCTGGGTCAAAATTGGCCAATAATTGGTATTCAATGTTTCAGGGTAGATATAAAAATAATTACAAGTGTTTTTGCACCGTTCAACAGGTAACTGGGCATTAAGTCATTTTTCTTTACCATTGTTCAACCGGTGGTTGAGCGTTACATCATTTTTATGTCACCGGTAAAGCGGAGTTCATAGATAAAAGTGTTAAATGTCAAAGAGCTGTATTTTACACTGCGGCAAATACACGTTTAGGTATTTGTCTATTTCGTCGTGGCAATCTTTTCCGCATTCGTTTGACTTCGCTTGTGATGAGTCACCTATTTGAGTACATAGTCGTACAAGTTTCCACCTTTATCTTATTGGTGAAAGCAGTTCATTTAGCAAAGGAGCATGGCGTAAAATACTCAGTTGTTGTGTTTGTATTTGTTGTTCAGAAACAAGTTGCGTCAAACGAGTGATCCTCAGGAGGAGATCGTTAACCCTTTGAGTATTACGTTCCTGAATAATTTAACCCTCCAGACTGATCTCCTGAGTCAAAGTTCGCAAATAATTGGCATGTAATGTTTCACGGTAGATATGAAAATAGTTACAAGTAATGTTCAACCGGCAGCTGGGCATTAAGTCATTTTTCTTTACCACTGTTCAACCGGTGGTTGGGCATGACATCATTTTTCTCTAGCACCGGTAAATCGGTGGTCAGGGTTGAAGGGGTTTCATTTTTAAAAGATGTTATTTTTATTCACCCCTCACCAGATAAATTGTAGATATGGTAACTAGTTATGACTTCATAGAGACTTGAGGGTATTATGGTGACTGTAGTAAGAATGGTAATTAAGAATGTGTTCTTTTGTTGTATGGAATATTAGTAATTATGGCGTGCTAAGTTTAAGATAAGACAGAATAAGAACAGGCTTCTCATCTCCACTTTTGGTCTTGTGACACATTTTTGTATTTTCAACATGAATAAATATTACTTTCCTCCATAGTGCATCAACTTCATGAATCTAATCTTTCTACTAGATTGGCAGATAGGTCTCACCGTTTTTACTGTGGAAGTAAATAAATGCAAACGTCTGTTTCTCTTCCTGCCTGTGGAACTCCCATCCGATTTCTTGCTTCCTGGCCAAATTTAATCCATAAAAAGATCAATGTAACGTTAATCGCCATTTTCTGATTTCCTGAATTCTGTTCCTTTATTGTCCTTTTTCCCACTAAAATATTTTCATTTTCTTTTCACCCCTGTAACTCTCTGAGTTCTAGTAGCATTGGTTGAGGTGAAATAATTAAAAAAAAATAACAAAACATATTTTCTTGTTTTGTATCGTTTTTTTTTTTAACTGGACTCGCCTGGGTTTACAAAATATTGTTGGCAGGACAAATAATACCATGAATCGTAAAACGATAATTTTTTTCAGTTCCGTAAAAATAGTTTTAACCAAGTAAATGGTTAAAGAAATAATAAAGGAAGTGTTGCAGATATAACATATATTAAACCTTAAGTACAACAGAACAGTATTACCCGACTAGTGAGTCTGTGTCAGTTCACCCAGCGTTCAATCTATTCGACTGTTTCCCCAAGGCCTTCTCTCCTACTAATCTTATAGTAGGCGGAAATTCCAACATAGACTCTTTAGAGGGAGGCGCCACAACACACACACACACACACACACACACACACACACACACACACACACATATATATATATATATATATATATATATATATGTTGTGGTTAAAGAAATGTTGTAGATATATCATATACTAAACAGTAAGTACAACAGAAGAGTATTACACGACTAGTGAGTGTGGGTCGGTTGACCCGGCGTTCAATCTATTCGACTGTTTCCCCAAGGACTTCTCTCCAACTAATCTTATAGTAGGAAGCAGAATCCAACATAGACTGTTTAGAGGCGGGGCACCACAACACATATTAAACAAAATCAATGTTCTTGTTTAGTAGCTTAGGTACCTGTAGAATTAAATCTATTTCCGCGAGTGATAAAACTGAGGGAATACTATGATTTTTGAGATGTTTAAGTGTTTTGGTAAATCTGATATATTGAAAACACGTGCGATCTTGGCCTGGTTTCTCGGCTTCAGTAACTTTCCCCACGTTCCCACTGTCGTAACGTAGCTACCCCGTGACTCTTCAATAAAAATGTTCATGGTAATCGTACAGATTATCTTTCCTCTTTGCTACCTTGATTTACGAACTTAAGCTCGGTACTAGATTGGAAGCTAGGTCTCATCATTTTACAGTTGAAATGGCTAGATGTAACCGTAAATTCTATGCTAATAGTTTCTTCCCTTGCACTTCTCGCTTTTGGGATTCACTTTCGGCTTCTTGCATTTCTATCAACTTTGATCTTCAAAAATTTAAAGCAATAGTTTTAGGATTGGTAATTGTTTGATGAAATTTTTTTTTACAAAAGACTACATTAAAGAGATATACTACAACAAAGGAAATTATAAGCAATGTTTTCTGTTAGTAATCATTTGATGAAAACCGACTTTTGAAAAAGGACAATACTGAGGAAATCATGTGAGCGAACAGAACTTATTATTAAAGTCTGGGAATATTTTTCATCCGCTAGTTTTCCTTTTCAGGATCAGAGAGAAGATATGTAACACTTTTCTATACTTTATTAGTGTATTTTCCTTTTAGAAAATAAGACCTTCATTGACGTACTTCTGACCGTTACCTAAAAGTTTTTATTTTTTTCATTATACATTTTTAGATAATTCTCTGTTCCGACGATCCGATATTATCAAGGATGTTCAAGATATATTTAATAACTGTGAGCCTGTGATTTAAACTTTAACTTGAGGACAGGGGCATTCCTGCCTTTTCCCAAAACCATAGTCAAAAGAGTACGAAATAGATTCGGTTAGAATTTTAAGTCGTTACGCCGATTACATTTTCGTCGCTGATAACAGCTACACTACCGACACATCCTGTCTTATTTAGACAATCTACTCATCTCGTGTTCTCTACTCCCTCCCTGATACTTTGACAGAACTCCCTAAACCCTGTATTTAAAAATATATACACTTTTTAAAATATTTTACATAATCTCTTTGTTTATAGAAGAGTATGCTTGAATATACTTGAAAAGCATGGATATGCTTGAATATGCTTGAAATGCCTTGATATGCTTGAATAAGCTTGAATATGCTTGAAATGCCTTGATAGACTTGAATATGCTTGAATACGCTTGAAATGCCTTGATATGCTTGAAATGCCTTGATATGCATGAATATGATTGAAATGCCTTGATATACTTGAATACGCTTGAAATGCCTTGATATGCTGGAATATGCTTGAAATGCCTTGATATGCTTGAATACGCTTGCAATGCTTGAATATGCTTGAATACGCTTGAAATGCCTTGATATACTTGAATATGCTTGAAATGCCTTGATATACTTGAATATGCTGGAAATACCTTGATATGCTTGAATACGCTTGCAATGCTTGAATATGCTTGAATACGCTTGAAATGCCTTGATATGCTTGAATACGCTTGAAAAGCATGGATATTCTTAAATATGCTTGAAATGCCTTCATATGCTTGAATATGCTTGAAATGATAGAATATGCTTGAATACGCTTGAAATGCCTTCATATGCATTAATACGCTTGAAATGCCTTGATATGCTTGAATATGCTTGAAATGCCTTGATATGCTTGAATAGGCTTGAAATGTCTTGATATGCTTGAATATGCTTGAAATGCCTTGATATGCTTGAATATGCTTGAAATGCCTTGATATGCTTGAATAGGCTTGAAATGTCTTGATATGCTTGAATATGCTTGAAATGCCTTGATATGCTTGAATATGCTTGAAATGCCTTGATATGCTTGAATATGCTTGAAATGTCTTGATATGCTTGAATAGGCTTGAAATGTCTTGATATGCTTGAATATGCTTGAAATGTCTTGATATGCTTGAATATGCTTGAAATGTCTTGATATGCTTGAATATGCTTGAAATGCCTTGATATGCTTGAATAGGCTTGAAATGTCTTGATATGCTTGAATAGGCTTGAAATGTCTTGATATGCTTGAATATGCTTGAAATGTCTTGATATGCTTGAATATGCTTGAAATGCCTTGATATGCTTGAATAGGCTTGAAATGTCTTGATATGCTTGAATATGCTTGAAATGTCTTGATATGCTTGAATATGCTTGAAATGTCTTGATATGCTTGAATATGCTTGAAATGCCTTGATATGCTTGAATAGGCTTGAAATGTCTTGATATGCTTGAATATGCTTGAAATGTCTTGATATGCTTGAATATGCTTGAAATGTCTTGATATGCTTGAATAGGCTTGAAATGTCTTGATATGCTTGAATATGCTTGAAATGCCTTGATATGCTTGAATAAGCTTGAATATGCTTGAAATGCCTTGATAGACTTGAATATGCTTGAATACGCTTGAAATGCCTTGATATGCTTGAAATGCCTTGATATGCATGAATATGATTGAAATGCCTTGATATACTTGAATACGCTTGAAATGCCTTGATATGCTGGAATATGCTTGAAATGCCTTGATATGCTTGAATACGCTTGCAATGCTTGAATATGCTTGAATACGCTTGAAATGCCTTGATATGCTTGAATATGCTTGAAATGCCTTGATATACTTGAATATGCTGGAAATACCTTGATATGCTTGAATACGCTTGCAATGCTTGAATATGCTTGAATACGCTTGAAATGCCTTGATATGCTTGAATACGCTTGAAAAGCATGGATATTCTTAAATATGCTTGAAATGCCTTCATATGCTTGAATATGCTTGAAATGATAGAATATGCTTGAATACGCTTGAAATGCCTTCATATGCATTAATACGCTTGAAATGCCTTGATATGCTTGAATATGCTTGAAATGCCTTGATATGCTTGAATAGGCTTGAAATGTCTTGATATGCTTGAATATGCTTGAAATGCCTTGATATGCTTGAATATGCTTGAAATGCCTTGATATGCTTGAATATGCTTGAAATGTCTTGATATGCTTGAATAGGCTTGAAATGTCTTGATATGCTTGAATATGCTTGAAATGTCTTGATATGCTTGAATATGCTTGAAATGTCTTGATATGCTTGAATATGCTTGAAATGCCTTGATATGCTTGAATAGGCTTGAAATGTCTTGATATGCTTGAATAGGCTTGAAATGTCTTGATATGCTTGAATATGCTTGAAATGTCTTGATATGCTTGAATATGCTTGAAATGCCTTGATATGCTTGAATAGGCTTGAAATGTCTTGATATGCTTGAATATGCTTGAAATGTCTTGATATGCTTGAATATGCTTGAAATGTCTTGATATGCTTGAATATGCTTGAAATGCCTTGATATGCTTGAATAGGCTTGAAATGTCTTGATATGCTTGAATATGCTTGAAATGTCTTGATATGCTTGAATATGCTTGAAATGTCTTGATATGCTTGAATAGGCTTGAAATGTCTTGATATGCTTGAATAGGCTTGAAATGTCTTGATATGCTTGAATAGGCTTGAAATGTCTTGATATGCTTGAATATGCTTGAAATGCCTTCATATGCATTAATACGCTTGAAATGTCTTGATATGCTTGAATAGGCTTGAAATGTCTTGATATGCTTGAATATGCTTGAAATGTCTTGATATGCTTGAATATGCTTGAAATGTCTTGATATGCTTGAATAGGCTTGAAATGTCTTGATATGCTTGAATATGCTTGAAATGCCTTGATATGCTTGAATAGGCTTGAAATGCCTTGATATGCTTGAATAGGCTTGAAATGTCTTGATATGCTTGAATATGCTTGAAATGTCTTGATATGCTTGAATATGCTTGAAATGTCTTGATATGCTTGAATATGCTTGAAATGCCTTGATATGCTTGAATAGGCTTGAAATGTCTTGATATGCTTGAATAGGCTTGAAATGTCTTGATATGCTTGAATATGCTTGAAATGTCTTGATATGCTTGAATATGCTTGAAATGCCTTGATATGCTTGAATAGGCTTGAAATGTCTTGATATGCTTGAATATGCTTGAAATGTCTTGATATGCTTGAATATGCTTGAAATGCCTTGATATGCTTGAATAGGCTTGAAATGTCTTGATATGCTTGAATAGGCTTGAAATGTCTTGATATGCTTGAATATGCTTGAAATGTCTTGATATGCTTGAATATGCTTGAAATGCCTTGATATGCTTGAATAGGCTTGAAATGTCTTGATATGCTTGAATATGCTTGAAATGTCTTGATATGCTTGAATATGCTTGAAATGCCTTGATATGCTTGAATAGGCTTGAAATGTCTTGATATGCTTGAATATGCTTGAAATGCCTTGATATGCTTGAATAGGCTTGAAATGTCTTGATATGCTTGAATATGCTTGAAATGTCTTGATATGCTTGAATATGCTTGAAATGCCTTGATATGCTTGAATAGGCTTGAAATGCCTTGATATGCTTGAATAGGCTTGAAATGTCTTGATATGCTTGAATAGGCTTGAAATGTCTTGATATGCTTGAATATGCTTGAAATGTCTTGATATGCTTGAATATGCTTGAAATGCCTTGATATGCTTGAATAGGCTTGAAATGTCTTGATATGCTTGAATATGCTTGAAATGTCTTGATATGCTTGAATATGCTTGAAATGTCTTGATATGCTTGAATATGCTTGAAATGCCTTGATATGCTTGAATAGGCTTGAAATGTCTTGATATGCTTGAATATGCTTGAAATGTCTTGATATGCTTGAATATGCTTGAAATGTCTTGATATGCTTGAATAGGCTTGAAATGTCTTGATATGCTTGAATATGCTTGAAATGTCTTGATATGCTTGAATATGCTTGAAATGCCTTGATATGCTTGAATAGGCTTGAAATGCCTTGATATGCTTGAATATGCTTGAAATGCCTTGATATGCTTGAATAGGCTTGAAATGTCTTGATATGCTTGAATAGGCTTGAAATGTCTTGATATGCTTGAATAGGCTTGAAATGTCTTGATATGCTTGAATAGGCTTGAAATGTCTTGATATGCTTGAATATGCTTGAAATGCCTTGATATGCTTGAATAGGCTTGAAATGTCTTGATATGCTTGAATATGCTTGAAATGTCTTGATATGCTTGAATATGCTTGAAATGTCTTGATATGCTTGAATATGCTTGAAATGCCTTGATATGCTTGAATAGGCTTGAAATGTCTTGATATGCTTGAATAGGCTTGAAATGTCTTGATATGCTTGAATATGCTTGAAATGTCTTGATATGCTTGAATATGCTTGAAATGTCTTGATATGCTTGAATAGGCTTGAAATGTCTTGATATGCTTGAATAGGCTTGAAATGTCTTGATATGCTTGAATATGCTTGAAATGTCTTGATATGCTTGAATATGCTTGAAATGTCTTGATATGCTTGAATATGCTTGAAATGTCTTGATATGCTTGAATAGGCTTGAAATGTCTTGATATGCTTGAATATGCTTGAAATGCCTTGATATGCTTGAATATGCTTGAAATGTCTTGATATGCTTGAATATGCTTGAAATGCCTTGATATGCTTGAATAGGCTTGAAATGTCTTGATATGCTTGAATATGCTTGAAATGCCTTGATATGCTTGAATATGCTTGAAATGTCTTGATATGCTTGAATATGCTTGAAATGCCTTGATATGCTTGAATAGGCTTGAAATGTCTTGATATGCTTGAATATGCTTGAAATGTCTTGATATGCTTGAATATGCTTGAAATGTCTTGATATGCTTGAATATGCTTGAAATGCCTTGATATGCTTGAATAGGCTTGAAATGTCTTGATATGCTTGAATATGCTTGAAATGCCTTGATATGCTTGAATATGCTTGAAATGTCTTGATATGCTTGAATATGCTTGAAATGCCTTGATATGCTTGAATAGGCTTGAAATGTCTTGATATGCTTGAATATGCTTGAAATGCCTTGATATGCTTGAATATGCTTGAAATGTCTTGATATGCTTGAATATGCTTGAAATGCCTTGATATGCTTGAATAGGCTTGAAATGTCTTGATATGCTTGAATATGCTTGAAATGCCTTGATATGCTTGAATAGGCTTGAAATGTCTTGATATGCTTGAATATGCTTGAAATGTCTTGATATGCTTGAATAGGCTTGAAATGTCTTGATATGCTTGAATATGCTTGAAATGCCTTGATATGCTTGAATATGCTTGAAATGTCTTGATATGCTTGAATATGCTTGAAATGCCTTGATATGCTTGAATAGGCTTGAAATGTCTTGATATGCTTGAATATGCTTGAAATGCCTTGATATGCTTGAATAGGCTTGAAATGTCTTGATATGCTTGAATATGCTTGAAATGTCTTGATATGCTTGAATAGGCTTGAAATGTCTTGATATGCTTGAATATGCTTGAAATGTCTTGATATGCTTGAATATGCTTGAAATGCCTTGATATGCTTGAATATGCTTGAAATGTCTTGATATGCTTGAATATGCTTGAAATGCCTTGATATGCTTGAATAGGCTTGAAATGTCTTGATATGCTTGAATATGCTTGAAATGCCTTGATATGCTTGAATATGCTTGAAATGTCTTGATATGCTTGAATATGCTTGAAATGCCTTGATATGCTTGAATAGGCTTGAAATGTCTTGATATGCTTGAATAGGCTTGAAATGTCTTGATATGCTTGAATATGCTTGAAATGTCTTGATATGCTTGAATAGGCTTGAAATGTCTTGATATGCTTGAATATGCTTGAAATGCCTTGATATGCTTGAATATGCTTGAAATGTCTTGATATGCTTGAATATGCTTGAAATGCCTTGATATGCTTGAATAGGCTTGAAATGTCTTGATATGCTTGAATATGCTTGAAATGCCTTGATATGCTTGAATAGGCTTGAAATGTCTTGATATGCTTGAATATGCTTGAAATGCCTTGATATGCTTGAATAGGCTTGAAATGTCTTGATATGCTTGAATATGCTTGAAATGCCTTGATATGCTTGAATAGGCTTGAAATGTCTTGATATGCTTGAATATGCTTGAAATGCCTTGATATGCTTGAATAGGCTTGAAATGTCTTGATATGCTTGAATATGCTTGAAATGCCTTGATATGCTTGAATATGCTTGAAATGTCTTGATATGCTTGAATATGCTTGAAATGCCTTGATATGCTTGAATATGCTTGAAATGCCTTGATATGCTTGAATATGCTTGAAATGTCTTGATATGCTTGAATATGCTTGAAATGCCTTGATATGCTTGAATAGGCTTGAAACGCTTTGATATGCTTGAATATGCTTGAAATGCCTTGATATACTCGAATATGCTTGAATATGCTTGAAATGCCTTGATATGCTTGAAATGCTGGAAATGCCTTGATATGCTTGAATATGCTTGAAATGCCTTTATATACTTGAATACGGTTGAAATGCTTGATTATGCTTGAATATGCCTTGGTATACTTGATTACGCTTGATATGCTTGAATATGCTTGAAATGACTTGACATGCTTGAATAAGCTTGAAACGCATGGATATTCTTAAATATGCTTGAAATGCCTTGATATGCTTGAATATGCTTGAAATGATTGAATATGCTTGAATACGCTTGAAATGCCTTCATATGATTGAATATGCTTGAAATGCCTTCATATGCTTGAATACGCTTGAAATGCTTTGATATGCTTGAATATGCTTGAAATGCCTTGATATGCTTGAATATGCTTGAAATGCCTTGATATGCTTGAATACGCTTGAAATCCGTTGATATGCTTGAATACGCTTGAAATGCCTTGATATGCTTGAATATGCTTGAAATGCCTTGATATGCTTGAATACGCTTGAAATGCCTTGTTATGCTTGAATACGTTTGAAATGCCTTGATATGCTTGAATACGCTTGAAATGCCTTGATATGCTTGAATATGCTTGAAATGCTTGAATATGCTTGAATACGCTTGAAATGCCTTGATATGCTTGAAATGCCTTGATATGCTTTAATATGCTTGAAATGCCTTGATATGCTTGAATACGCTTGAAATGCCTTGATATGGTCGAATATGCTTGAAATGCTTGAATATGCTTGAATACGCTTGAAATGCCTTGATATGCTTGAATATGCTTGAAATGCTTGAATACGCTTGAAATGCCTTGATATGCTTGAATATGTTTGAAATGCTTGAATATGCTTGAAATGCCTTGATATACTTGAATATGCTTGAAATGCGTGAATATGCTTGAATACGCTTAAAATGCCTTGATATGCTTGAATAAGCTTGAAATGCTTGAATATGCTATAATACGCTTGAAATGCCTTGATATGCTTAAATATGCTTGAAATGCTTGAATATGCTTGTAATGCCTCGATATGCTTGAATATGCTTGAAATGCCTTGATATGCTTGAATACGCTTGAAATGCCTTGATATGCTTGAATACGCTTGAAATGCCTTGATATGCTTGAATATGTTTGAAATGCCTTGATACAGTTAATTCCGATGTTTTTTTTATGTTGCAATCAACACCATTGCTTGATAAGACAATTTCATGCCTATATATATATATATATATATATATATATATATATATATATATATATATATATATATATATATATATATATTATAATATTTTATTATAAAACATTATAATAAAAATATTTTATTTCGCTACACAATGCGATGGTAGACCACTTGTGATAAAAAAAGATTTATTAGGGAAATAATAATACAATAAATCATTTTTTATCACAAGTTATCTACCATAGTCTGACGAAGTACATTCATATGATTGAAATATGAAAGCATTTGTGTAGCGATGTAAAATGTTTTTATTATATTTATATTATAGATATTATAAACTTTTATAATAAAATATTATATTTTGCGATACTTTGTACTGAGCATATTTTTTTAAAATAAATCCTACAAACTGGATTTTTACTCCAAATTCTGTCTCTTATTTGCACATAAATTTACAGATACGTGATGTAAATTAGAATATCCGGGGACCATTTTAAAAACCCTAAAGTATCTGCCGAGGCTTCCCTCTGGCTCTTCTACAAATATTTTCACGGCAACTGTTCCAACGGCCTACTTTCGCTGGTTCCTAAAGTACATGAATTTAAACGTGCTACTAGGTTAGCATCTCAGTCCCATCCTTTCACTGTCGAAACGGTTAAATTTAGCCATCTCTTCTGCTCCAACAGCTTCTTCTCTTGCACTTCCCGACAGTGGAACTCCCTTCCTCTTACTTGCTTCAAATATTCAAGTGTGATGTCAATCAACATTTTCTGATGCCTTGATCTTGTTCTTCGTCCTTCCCCAAACACGCCTGTTTACTCTTGTTCTCTGCCATTATATAACCCCTTGCGTGTTAGTGTCACTCCCATTATCATTACAGCTTACATCTAGCTATTTCTACTATAAAATGATGAGACCTAGCTGCCAATCTAGCACTGCGCTTAAGTTCATAAAGTCTAGTTACCAAAGAGGAAAGCTCATTACAACAATTACCGTGAAAATATTTATAGAAAAGGCTCAAGGAAGATATGTTACGACTGAAGCCCAGACGCCAAATCAGGCATGTTGATATTGCAGATTCTTTTTGGGATTTTATCTAGAATCTCTAAACGCATAACAGAAGCACCAGACCAGATGTGACAGTAATATTCAGTCTTTAAATTTTGAAACAATTGAATAATATTTTTAATATTTAACCCTCAACTTGTGGCGTTGTGCCTGAAACGGTGACAATACTATCGTCTTAGAAATACAAAGAGAAATTCTAAGATCGTTACGGAACAGACTCAATGAGGAAAGCCAGTAATATATCAAGCGAAGCGTTAGCACAAACACAACAAAGCTGAACATGCCTGGCTCTCGAAGAACCATTAAAATGTGACAAAATAGTTTGTGTTAGAAATTCAAACAGAAAAGAATATAGACAATCAGTTAAATCGGAAACATTAACGATAGAGTTAATGGATAGCGGCTCGGATTGAGAAATCGGAGAGCCGAGTTAGAATTCCAGTCAGATGTATTACATTCACATGCTAATACCATTGGGAAAGGCATGAATCCTCTTCTTCTCCCCACCCCCAGTTATGGGTAAATAGCAGACTGGGTTCTATAGCCTTGGATGGCAATGGTCTACCGTAGAAAGAAATGGCAACCTACTGCGGGTTCAATCGTGTATCGAAAGATAGATGATTGCCTAAGCATGGCATATAAACTGACTGACTGATAAATGAGGGTTTTTTTTTCATTTAATTTCAGATATTCGATATTTATTTGAAATTTTGGATACTGGTTGAGAAACAGCCGGTCAAACTTCAAAGTCAGTCTGCTCGCAGAAAAAAAAAAGACAGAAAAAAAAAGAGGAAAAACAAGAACCAGGGATGTAAATAAAACGTTATCCGCTGGAAGATTAACAAAAAAAAAAAAAAAATAAAAATAAAAATAAAAGGCTGGCATTCGCAAATTGAAGGTCAACGGGTGGAAGGCTAAAACTGACCGAATTAAATATAATAAATATTAAGTTGTCTGTAGATCTATAAATTAAATTTCGTTTAAGAACAATTTCGCTTTTCAATATGAAACCGCAGGGAGTTAGGTTGCGTTTTGGCCAACATCCGGGAAGCCGAGTTTGATTTAAATGTCATTTTAAATTGGGATTAGAAGGGAAAAGAGAAGTCGGTTTCGCTTAAGTTGTTCAACACATATACACACACCACATCCAGAGAGAGAGAGAGAGAGAGAGAGAGAGAGAGAGAGTGACAGACAGACAGAGGCGTGTACGTGTACAACCGTACTAAGAGAGAGGTAGACGAGGAAAGCGAGAAAGTGAATTGCTTCATTTCTCATTAACACATATATACCACAGCGATATATATATATATATATATATATATATATATATATATATATATATATATATATATATATATATTATGATTTTTACATACAGACAAATTACTACATTTGTAGTATGTTATTTTGTTCGTATATAAAAATTATAATAAATAATTATTGCTCTGCTCTTGTTATTGAGCCCTCTTTGCTGTGAACGTTAGAATTTATATTATTTTTGTTCTCATTACATTCGTATATATATATATATATATATATATATATATATGTGTGTGTGTGTGTGTGTGTGTGTGTGTACATATATATGTATATATATTAAATTAAAAATATATTAATTAAAAATATAAAATGTCGATTTACCCATCACACCCTATATATAGGGTGTGATGGGTAAATCGACATTTTATATTTTTAATTTTACGCATGCGCTGTTTGTTTTTGATTTTGTCGATTTCACAGTATAGTAACGTCAGCTTGGCACCGTCTCTGACAAAAAAAAAAGCACCATGACGCAATTCACTGCAATACTGCTTGGCATTCGCACCGAAAGCTCCAATACGAACATATCAGTGTGTTTCGGTATTAATCAGAAAGGACTGAAGTGGATTCGGAAAGAGTAAGATAAGTCTAATGGTCATTACGAAGGTACATCAGTCTTACTCAGTGTGTGAGGCGCATTTAAATCTCTAATGATTGTATGCCCTGGTTTTGAAAGAATATAGTTTTTATTATTTTTATTTGAACTTACTGGTTTCAAATAATTCCGTACAGCATATGATTTTGTTTAGCTCAATGTATCAAAAAAAAAAAAGGCAAAATAAATTTAGCCCGACCTCAAGTCGGCGATTATAAAAACGTCGAATAGAGGGTTGGGGTAAAAAGTTTGACTGGAAATGTTGAGTGTTGAGGAAATATGATATCAGTCAGCAGCCATGATTACCAAAAAGGTATAATAAATTAAACCTTCACAGACAGAAATATACATAAATACACTAACGCATAGACATATATACAAAAAACATTCAACATCTAACACACACGTTATTTAAAAAAAAATTCTGGCTAGAGATTTATTTTAAATGATATATTTTATTTAGAGGAAAGGAATAATTTTAGCATCAAAGTTATAGCAATATTATAATTTATTAAAGACTGTAATGAACCCGACCTAGTCACCACTGACGTATATATATATATATATATATATATATATATATATATATATATATATATATATATATATATATATATATTATATACTGAGTTGTATTGATAGGAGTTTGTGACCATAAGTATGTTAGCTCTATCTATTGAGCGCTTTCCAGTAAGTACCGCGCAAACATATATATATATATATATATATATATATATAAATAATATATATAGAAAGTACGCGCGCACACACACACACATATATACATATATATATATATATATATATATATATATATATATATATATTGATAATATTAGTTGTCAGTGTATAGGTTAATGTATATATATTGATAATATTAGTGGTCAATGTATAGGCCTTCCTGTTCCTCTTTCTTCTGTTACACCCTCTCTCTAGATCTTTCATACATTTCCCTCTCACACTTATTTCCCACTCCCACACATACACACGCACTGAAATTTCGTTTTTTATACCCGGAGTTATAATTTCCAATTTCTTTTTGAATTTGTAGGTCTGATGAAATGGATCTTAATTACGATTCCAATATAATAAATTATAACCATGGAATATTAGTGTTTGAGCTTTATATATATATATATATATATATATATATATATATATATATATATATATATATATATGAATGTAAAATTTCAGATATAACTAAAAATATATCTGCAAAATGTTAGGTTCATTTAACCGCAAATATCCTTGGGAAAGGTATGCATTCATCTCTGCTCTCAAATGTCAGAAGAGACTGGGTCCTGTAAGCCTTTGTTGGTAGCCAGTCTACCGCAGAAAGAAACGGCAACCTATTGCGGAAAAATCTACTGCCTAGTCAGTCATGAATGGAAAGAGACATGATCGCTCATTATCACGTAATGGCACTTAACTGACTGATTGAGTGACAGATTTATAAACATAATTAAGAATGACGTTAGGTTTTCAGAATATTTAGATTTAAAAATGCATATAAACATACATATATATTCAGTTAAAAATAAACACTAAAAAACGTCCTTGAAAATGGCTAATAGAATAATCGAAAGCGCCTGGATATGCAAAACTTTTGGACAATTTTTACACACATTTATACGTAGACAATAAAAATTAAACAAAAACTGTTATCGCAGTAATTTGTCAGCCGTCTTTAATGAAACTTGTATAAAACATTAAGGGCCTTTAATTGCAAGAAACGTAGGTGGCTACTACTGGGATAAGGCTCGAGATTCATTTAGGTTTATCTATCTAAAGGTTCATGAGAACGGCAAATTAGAACAGAGTTCCGATCTGTTGCGTGTTGAGGAAGAAATAGATCGATAGATCGAATTGTTTTTAAGTGAAATGTGAGCCTTTTGTCGAATGCCCGATGAGATAATTAGCAAAAAAAAATTGAGTGAAATTTATATTCAAATCGCAAGTTTATACGTATGTAGGACAAAGCAAAACACTGGTAAGGACCTTCAAACGAATGTAAATAAAAATGAATGGGCTAATAGCGTTTTTTTATGATTCTCATTCGGGACATGCCAGCACGCACATCGATGGTGATATTAAAATCGTTTGAAGAAAATTTAACACAAGGAACAGAAGCAAAGAAAGAAGAAAGGTGATTTCAACAGTGAATGTTTAAAATATAATTTGTGCTTAAAAAAGAAAAGAAAAACTGTATTTAATAATAATAATAATAATAATAATAATAATAATAATAATAATAGTAATAGTAATAATAATAATAATAATAATAATAATAATAATAATAATAATAATAATAATACGAATCAGGAGAAAAGGTCTGTAACAATTCTTTTCAATTCAAAGATTTCGTATTGACAAGATGTTTTGTCGTTTTAAAAAATCTGAATTCTATACCGGAGAGAAACTGGAAATAAACACACCAGGAAGCTTAACTTTATTGATTGCTAAGTATAAGACTAAACAATTGCTGTAAAAAATATTCGGTTTATTTTGTGAAGGACATTTAATTAGGAAGTGTGTTATCAATTATATATATATATATATATATATATATATATATATATATATATATATATATATATATATATATATATATATATATGAATATAATTAAATGTATAAATATAAATAAATGTACATCCAAATGTTCACACAGAAATATATATATATATAGGCGAAACTTTTATATTTACACACGCTCTATCTCTGATATTGAGCACTTTAGCCCATATATATAGCACACATAAGAGTATATTTTTTCATATATATATATATATATATATATATATATATATATATATATATTGAGCAATAAAAAAATTAAAAAATTAAAATCTTTAGACACACTGGGTTGTAGATTAATATTCTTTTTTTTTTTTTTTTTTAATTATTATTCCATTTAGATTCCTCGACTAGTTTCGACCAAAATGGCCATCATCGGGAGGAGAATTATTTCTGCTTGCTGGTAGCACTAAACTACAGAAATGGGTCTTTTACTGGAGAAAATGGACTTTTGTCTGTAGTTTTCATTTGTTTTTTTATTTTTTTATCTTTTTAAAATGAATCTTTTAACATTCCTTGTGTTGGTCAAACAGTCTCTTTTAAGTTGTTACTTGAGATAAGAGCTGGATAGATACATGTTGCTCTGAATTCTCTGGTCAGTTTGACAGTTTTATTGGACTTGCTGAGGGGATGTGTCTCTGTTTAGTGTTTGTGTGTGTGTTATTTGGTTCTTAGGGAGTGAGTGAGTATGATATGTGTAAGCGTGTGTATTGTTGTGGGTGTGTGTTATCATTTAGCTCATTAGAGAGTGAGTGAGTATGATGTGTCTAAGTGTGTATATTCGTGTGGGTGAGTGTATAAGTGTGAGGCCTCCACACCTCCGTAAGCATGTCTGTCTTGTGTGGGTGAGAAATGTGGGTAGGTTTTGATTTGTTGAGTTATATATTGTTAAATTTATGGTTTAGCCCGGCTGGATATTTTGTTTTTAGACGTTGTATCCACTTATTTTCATGGGACTCTAAAATCTTTCTAATGTAGATATAGTGATTGAGCTAGTGAATGAATTCGTGTTTTTAATATGGTTGCAACATAAACTTCTTTTGTTGTTACATGGTTGGGAAAATCCTGTTGTTTTTGTTCTTAGTTTATTACGGATTACCTTGTCCCCTGAAATGTGGTTACTACCTATGATTTTTTTAGGTTCTTAGATCTACGATATGCAAGAAGTCCGGCTTCCTTAAACAGTTTTTTTAGGTCTGGTTTGAGATGTAGTATTTCCCAGCGACGTTTTATTATTTGGGATAATGGAGGCAGAGTGGGATTGAAAGTGGTTACTACAGGGATGCGGCTAGATTTATTTTTAATCTTGTACATTAGTGTGTCTTCTCTTGGTGTGTAAATTGCTTTATTTATTTGTTCCCTGATTAGGTGTTGTTTATAGCCACGCGTTGTGAATTGATGCTCCAGATTTTCAATGTCTTTATTTAATTCTTCATTGTTGGAACATATCCTTCTGAGTCTAAGTGCTTGTGAATAGGGAAGGTTCTCTTTGAGGTGTTTAGGGTGGGAAGACTTAAAGTGTAGATAGTTGTGGGTGTCGGTGATTTTAGTGTGTAGTGTCGTTTGTAGTTTCCTGTTTTCATCTATGTAAATGCGGGTGTCTAAAAATGTTACTGATGTTGTGGATTTTTCATAGTCATATATATATATATATATATGTGGAATAAATCCTAACGAGCCAGGCAAACCTACCTAGGTTTCACCTAAACAGATCTTCAGGGTAAAAAGGAAATGACAGAACAGTATTTCTTGCTAAAACCATTAAAAACATAAAAACACGTGACAAAAAAAAAAAAAAAAAAAAAAAAAAGAGAGAGAGAAGAAAACCCAAAGTGCTATTCTACTAACCAGGCTCTCCTCTGCCTATACTTATTAAGTATCTCGGATCTTTTATTTGATAAATTCTTAGGTCTCTCATAGGTGACAATTGCTAATTTTTCTTCCATACATAACAAACAAAACTTGTCACCTGCCTTATATATATCGCATCTTTTTTAACATCTGCCATTTTAAAATGATGTCACAATTATCTTCTTGCTTTATAACCCATATGAAAGGGAACAAGCTGGTACTATGTCTATAGGTTTCGTGATTAAAACTACTTTGATGTTTATAATAACGTTTTTTGAAGCTACCTTGGGTAGATTCTATATAAACTTCGGGTTTTTGTCAGTGTTATTCGGTTTATTTCTATCCATCTCGATTTTGTAAACTACACCCTACTGTTGGCATCTGCCATCAAGTGGGACAGGCATGCTTATTTCTACAGTTACACTTAGAGGGGTTGGGGTGTGGTTTGTCTATTAGCTTGGTGCAAAAATAATGACGTAATAATGTCGTTTTTTGACGTTAAAAAATTCGTCAAAAAACGACATTATTACGTCATTAGTTTTTCACCAACCTAATATGATTTTTCTCTTGTTGTACTTCCTAATTAAGTTAGTCATATTTAGCATGCAACTATAACTTAACGTCGTTTTTATTGAAAATTTTATACAATGCATTAGTCGGGGGAAATTCTTTTTTAATAATTAAAAAAACATTTTTCCTATTTTAGTTTTAACTGCTAGATTATATGAGGTGGGGTGGGGTTAAACCATAATATCTTCCTAGTTCTATTTTTGTGTTTGCTTTGCATTTTAGGGAAATTATGCGCATCATCATATATTAATTTGCTTTTGTGCTTACTATTTTTTAAGGCTTTTTTCTGATCATGTTTGTTTTTATTAAAGATATCATTCGATGGATTAGTGGACAATCTATGATTAATTCCGTTAGGTATATGTTTAAAAACATGTCTAGGGTGGTTAGAACCTACGTCAATATAACGCGGCCTATATATATATATATATATATATATATATATATATATATATATATATATATATGAAGAAATATACTCTTAAGGTGTGCTATCTTTATGGGATAAAGTGATCAATATCAGAGATAGAGCGTGTGTAAATATAAAAGTGAACATTGAAGTCAACACAGAGGCGACAGGCTGATTCATGCTAGACGCAATCGTCGTAGCCTGACGACTGCGTCTAGCATGAAACAGCCTGTCGCCTCTAAGTGTTGACTTCAGTGTTCACTTTCATATATATATATATATATATATATATATATATATATGTAATGAAAAACAAATCACTTTAATGTACCATTACGATAATTTATTTCACCTAAATCCTTTTTTAAGGATTCAGGATCATCAGGTAAATTCAGGATTCAGGATCATCAGGTAAATCTTCCAACAACGAAATGAGAAAAAAAATGGTGAAATAAATTTTAGGTGAAATAAATTATCGTAATGGTACATTAAAGTGATTTGTTTTTCATTACATATTAGCTCTGTCCTAACATTGAGCTCTCAGGATTTCATCCTCTTTGGATTTACCAATTCGGTTTACCAAGTTCCTTATAACTTAAATATATATATATATATATATATATATATATATATATATATATAAAGAGCGAGTGTGATGTGTACACGTGCACATTCGTAGCAAGAAAAAATAAAACGTACTCCTATGTCTCTCTCACTCTCTCTGACACGCGCGTAAACCACAATAAGATAAAGAGAGAGAGAGAGAGAGAGAGAGAGAGAGAAAGATAGAAAGTGGGAGACTTATATAAAGATTGACATACATAGTAGGCAGGTATAGTGACAGAGAAAGAAAACATTAAGTACTCCGATCTCCTACTTTTTATGTAAATATTACCTGCTTTTGTTGTAAAGTCCCTCCAAGATATGTAACCATTTTATTACGGTTCGTGTGACACACTCGTTTTGTATTATTAACCAAAATATGGCGGAGATTAGATCTGGGCACCATTTTGAAGGAGAGCACTGTTTATTTCTCGGCTCTCTACTTTCTTTGAAAAGGACCAGTTATGGCCAAAAGTTCTCTAAATATATAAAACATATATTTGGCACTGACTGAACGAGGATGAATTATTTAAAAAAAACAACAACAAAAAAAAAACAGTTCGATGGTACCTTGACAAGGTGAAACAATACAGTGCAAGTGATCGATCACTAGTTTATGAGTATTGGTTCGATCCATTCAACTTTAAGCTCAATTAATTAGACCTCAAATCTTGTCAAAGTAAAGTTGCTTTTGGACACATGATTAGAAAAGCTGGAGAAGGTATTTCCCCGGGGAATTAGGGTGCTATTCTTGTCAAGTCCTGTCATCAGGATTAAATCATTACCCATTGGCAATGACATCAACTGAGTCAGAACTCTTCGCTTGGTCTAATTCGTTTTTCTTCTTTTATATACTTTGTTCTTTCATGGCGTCGGGGGATCAAGGTTCATTACACGTTACTGTCCTTTTTTATTCTAAGTAACTTCATATCCGTTGCTAGACATCTTTGTCCTTGTTCTGCCATCTATTCATTCAAACTCGTTAATTAGGAACTTCTAAGTCAAGTGTTCTTAACCTGAGGTATCCATACCCCTTGGGGGGATGGGATTCAAATGCTGGGTGTATGGGACTCGATTTCTGGGCACTGGTAGTTTCCCACCCCTGTGTTGTGTTTGACAGTTTTTCATTTTTCTTTTCACAGATTTGGTGCAAAGGGCTGGGATGGATATCAAGCAGTTTTGGTGTGAACAAATCACTGCTTATCCAAGTATGGCAATTAGGGCAATGCATGAAACAGGATTCTCTGCATTATTAAATCTGAAATCAAAATGGAGAAATCAACTTGATCTGTCAGATGACATGTGAGTAGCTTTGACAGTAACTGTACCACGATTTTATGCTTTGCACAAAAACAACAGCAAATATCTTTGTTTTATTGTAGTCGAGATACTAAAAAAACTTGTACATTTATGTTCTCTTCCTTGTTCTTGTGTAATAAAACTGATTTATAACTTTATTTTGCTTTCAGTAAAAAGAAATATAATAAAGTTATCAATGCTTATAGTTTTTTTTTCATGTTCTATTCCTAGCAATCCATATCTAAAGTACAGTAAATTGAAGCGATTGAAATATTTGGAAGACATACTAGCAAATAATAGGATGCGTGATAATTATTTCGACAGTCAAGTGAAGGGGATATAGGACCATATTGGACAATCCATTGGGGGTCTGGAATCATCAAAAGGTTAAGAACCCTTGTTCTGAGTGATGTGTACCTTCAGGATGTTGGCGATCATGGCTCTCCACAACTTTTTCTAGCTCTTAGTAATGTTTGTCTTTTCATCATATCTCCCAGTTCCTGTTCTGTTATCTCTTTTGCACAAGCTTTTTAGCTAAGTTACTAGTTGTTTTCCCCTATTTCTCTTGCCTTCAGTATATCCTGTTAGTGTGAAATTCTCGAAGCCTACTTTCCTTATAATGTGTCCTGGAAATTGCAACTGTTTCTTTATTATTCTAAAAGCGTCCTTTTCGTTTCCATTATCCTTAAAACTACAACGTAACTCAAGTGTTCAGTCCATGGAATTCTCAGCATCCTTCTGTAGAACCATATTTCTGTTGTTCCAAGTTTCTTTTTCAACTGTGAGGAGATTTTCCAGCACTCACTGCCATGGAAAAGGAGAAATATTAACATTCTTTTGTTTGTTTTTAATGAAAATTTCCTATTTTAGCTATATTTTTTTTAATCTATTCCAATGCGTCTTCAGATATCGTTGCCAGATTTTCCTTTTTCCGTTAAAACCCTTTACTCGATTAGATCGCCTTTAAGGACGCTTCCCTGAGGGGTAATAGTTTTGTTAATGCTATATTTTTCGTACCCTATATATTACGGCATATTATGTTTTCTTTCTATGAAATTAATATTTTACTATTAATGGAATTAAATATTAATTAAAAAGGTAATCAAAGTGGTAATTCTCAGAGTTTTTCCCCGTTGCTTGTGTGTGTTCGGCAGGGAGAACGGAACGAACAAAACCTTTTTTTTTTTTTTTAACTCTGCGTGCGTTATTGCAATCGTCTTAGCTGAATGCAGGTTTTTTTCCATAAAACTGACAACCTTTTCAATAGCTTTTTCGATTTCAGTCCAGGTTTCATCACAATCATGTTTTTATTTCCTTTTTCATCGTGACAGTGTGAACGCTGGGGAATAGTTTCTTTGGAAGATTTTATATCATACAATGTTGACTTTCCTATGTTGAACTCAGCCATTAGTTACAATAAACTTTCACCAGCGTCTAGTCTGTTTAACATTTTCTTTATTGCATGATGATTCTTGCTCTTCTAATGTCATTCTCGACTTTTTCCGCATTTCGTTTTGCTTTTGTTCTTGAAATTTTTTAAACGAAAGACACTTTTTAACTCTGCGTGCGTCATAGCTGAATGCTGGCTTTCTTCACAGAAAACTGACAACCTTTTCAATAGCTTTTTCAATTTCAGTCCGGGTTTCATCAAAATCATGCATCTCGTCGTTATCTTGTTGCAGATGTGTCACGTTGTCATCCTTTCCTCTTATTGCTATCATCTTCTGCACGAATACAAGCCATTAGGGTGAAATAAGCACATAAGTAATTATCTAAAGTAAATTTACTGAAAAACAACAATTTCAAATAGCATATCACCGGAATAGTTCAAATATATACATCAAAATCATGTCCGAATATGCGGGATTCCGGATATGAGGGATTCCGGGTATGAGGGATTCCGGGTATGAGGGATTCCGGATATGAGGGGTTCCGGATACGAGGGATTCCAGATATGAGGGATTTTACTGTATTACTTATTTTAAGTTTAAAATGTCCCAAATGCATTTCTTAACACTGCGGTAGCTAATTATTTAAGGTGTTGACTGCTTGACGGCTTAACTTTTTCTACGGTGGACATTATCTGTAAAATTTACTTGAGAGATAGTAATCTTAAAATTTAGGAAAATATTCTCCATAATCTAATGTTTTGAAGTTTTGGTATTTTGGCTTTTAATTTTCTATAGTTATCCCCTTTATTTTCTGATAATTTCGTGTATGGATGTCCGTATTTACAAAAATCACCACGTTTTTCACACAACGAAAATTTCAAACATTTTTTTTCTTTTTTTTGGCGGGGCGTCGCTGAATTGTATTAAGCTTTTCTATTTATGATTAATAAATGTAGTTTTTACTTAATAACAATATCACCTAACCTCTGCAAAGTCAATAACGATATCACCTAACCTCTGCAAAGTTTTTAAAAAATTAAACATTATAAATTATTATAATTAAAATGTAAAAAAAATTAAAAGAATTTTTGTAAAAGTTCATTATTCCCCGAAAATTATTTTTTCTTAAGTCTGGTCTTATTCTGCTTATCTTAAACTTAGTACGCCACAATTACTAACCTAAACGTAACACAGCATTCCTACCACCAAACAACACATTCTTACTTACCATTCTTACTGCAGTCACCATAATACCTCAAGTCTCTATGTAGTCCTAACTAGTGTCCACAATCTATATTATTCATAGAAGCAATTTCTAATTAAATAATGTCTTTAATTGTAGTTTTATTGCATCTTTTATTTTACGATTCGGAGCAGATATTCTGTAACTGGGGGTCATGTTTTACAAAAAAACAAAAAAACAAAAAACAAAATTGATGATTTCAATTCACCATTGAGTTCTGCTTTTAACTAATAAAACACTTAACGGGACAAAATTTAATTTCATAAAATTAAATAAGTGGGTTTTGGGGGCTAAGGGATATAAAAATACTTTTACCAAGATTCTCTAAAAAATAAACATTTTAAAACTAATTTAATTAATTTATGAATAAGTCTTGAAAGTTTCATTACAATTCAGTAATTTTTATTTTTATAAGAATTTCCAAATCAATGTTTTTCACCGCAAAAAATGCGAAAATTTCCTATACTAATCATTATCCCCATTGATGCAAAAATAAAACAAGATTTTTAACCAAAATTTCGAACGTTCTATGAAAGGTAAAAAATATAATTTAATAATAAAAAAAATCCTTTGTTCTTTCCTTTTAATAAGAATATATATATATAAAAAAACTTTGTTTTTATTATGCTTGGAGCATTTTTTTTTCATCATAGTAGGGTAATTTCTTAGAGAACAAGTGGTGGTACCTAGTTTAGTTCTAAGAAGGATAGGAAGTTGTGGAGAACCATTGTCACCTATATGAAATGAAACGGTACAATTGAATTCAATACTCGCTTTTGTTCTGTTCAAGCAATTCTCTGTTCCTTCGTAAAGCATGTTAGTCATTGAACTATTTATAAATTTGCAGCGCTCTACGGGAACATTTCGCAAAACGCTAACTTTAAATTCAACTTTTTTGCTGCGTTTAGAACTTGCTTGATAAAAAAAAAAAAAAAAAATAAAATTAAAATTCAAATATCTCACAAAATGAACGATATTTTGAGTAGAGCAAGTGATAAAAAGACTCGAAATAAATACCGAATCTTTGGTTGATCTCGTAAGCCAAAGTTCATAAGAGTACTACATTAATTAAAAATAAATTTTGCATATGATCCCAAGGGGCTTAAGAAGAGTTGCTTGATGGTGCCATCTACCCTAGTATCATGTGACAGTCGAGGTTATTGGTTATCAGCAGCCAGGAAGAATACTGGATCTTCTTTCTCAGTCAACCATCACAGTGTCGAGACGTTTGTCTTGCGAGGGAGACAAAACAAGAATTTGATTCGTTCATTTCCGAAGTAGGCAAAGCTGTTCGACCGGAATTTGAACTAAACTGATCGCTTCCGAAGTGCTACACTGCTTAATTTCAAGAGACGAGGGCGTAATCAGAATAATACGGTTAAGAAAATTACATTGGAAGAAACCAAAAAAAAAAAAAAAAGTGCCAATCTTTCATATGTCATTGAATGCTAAACAATCTCCTCACAAATCAGAAACTTAAAAGAAAGTCAAACCATTAGATGTAAGTTCTATGCTAATAGTTTCTTCCCTCGAACTTCTCATCTGCGAAACTTTCTCATGGCTTTTTGTTTTTCTGTCAACTACGATCTTCAAAATTGAAGATGCAATGTTAATCGTTATCATCTGTCTCCATGAATCATGTTCGTTTATAATCCTCTCTTTTTTTACAGTAATTTTCACTATATGTCTATATCTCTGAGATGAGGTTTTATGACTACTTGTATTATTTACATTATTCGTACTGTTATCCTCATCTTCATTACCATATTCACAACGTTTCGGCCTCTATATATCTGAGATGAGGTATTATGATTACTTGTATTATTTACATTATTCGGACTCTTATCATCTTCATTGCCATATTCACAATGTTTCGGCCTCTATATCTCTGAGATGAGGTTTTATGACTACTTGTATTATTTACATTATTCGTACTGTTATTCTCATCTTCATTACCATATTCACAACGTTTCGGCCTCTATATATCTGAGATGAGGTATTATGATTACTTGTATTATTTACATTATTCGGACTCTTATCATCTTCATTGCCATATTCACAATGTTTCGGCCTCTATATCTCTGAGATGAGGTTTTATGACTACTTGTATTATTTACATTATTCGTACTGTTATTCTCATCTTCATTGCCATATTCACAACGTTTCGGCCTCTATATATCTGAGATGAGGTTTTATAACTACTTGTATTATTTATATTATTCGTAATTT
>OZ010578.1:123760042-123922542 GCA_963932145.1 Acanthosepion lycidas
ATTAATAATACACTTTTTTCATTATTCGGACTATTGTCCTCATCTTTGTCGCCATATTTATTACAACGTTTCAACCGTTGTACGCTCTGGACTTCCTCAGGTGTCGAACTGAACCCTTTGTTTCGCTCACTGGGGTAGACTGTTCTAGTTCCATATGTCATGTCTAATGAATGTCAGTTATCTCCTGTTTATCCCCCTCTGAAAGTTCTCCACCGCCTTAACCGGATATTGAACTCACAATCTTTGGGTCCTGTCATTGCATCTAACCAGGCTTTATCCACTGTACCATGTGTCCTCAAGAACACATCGTACAGTGGATAAACTCTTTATCACAGTGGATAAACTCTTTATCACAGTGGATAAAGCCTTTATCACAGTGGTTCATCATAAACACACTTTATCCACTGTACATAATACCTCATCTCAGAAATTCACGGTCAGCCAAGAAGAAGGAAAGAAAGTAGATAGCCTATGCGAAATTCTTCTTTTTTTAATATAAAATGAGGAGAAATATTAAATTAATTAGAGTGTTTGAAGTCATATGAAAGGTTTCGTTTCAGTTCCTCGCGATTGCGTTGAAATACTAACCAGTGTAAAATTACTCGCCAATTATATTATCGATCTCAAGTAACTTCAAAGTATTTTCTCTCAACAATCCAAGAAAGGTAAGTATTTCAAACCTATCTCTCTTCGTCTATTTTGAAAATATGCAACCATATATCCCTTCGGCAAGGAACGAACTCTCTTACCTTTGTCTTAATAAAATTTGAATATTATTTTATGTCAGATCATTTAATTTGTTGTATGAACATTTCCTCTTCATGACAATACGTTAAAACTACGGAATCGTAATTCTGATTTATTTTTCTGAAACGAGCTACTGTTAAAATTACCTGTTTTTCCTCGTCATTGTCATCCTTAATTAATCTTCTTGGCGGAAATAATTCGACTGTTCATTTTAACCTCTAAGCCCCGCGCCACTATGCCTTCACAAGAAGGAATAAATTAACTAAACAGTTAATCAGTCGTTTCAATGTTTGAAGTTGTGTATTTTAAAATGGCCCATGAAATCTACGACCCATGGATTGAAGCTCTTTATCCAATTTAGCGATTTGATATCAAAAGTAAAGACAAGGAAATCTTTTTGAAAATAAGTTATTACGAGACATGCAGTATTAAGGGAATTGATTGTGTAAACAGTTCAGTGGCTTCTGCTTATATTGAGAATTCTTAAGCTTCGTTATGTAATATGGCGAAATGCATGCAATTGCAATGTTTGTTATTTAATAAATTTAATATAAGAAAGCATTTTAAGAAACATAGTAGTAAGAGAACGGATAAATTTTAGCCTTGAATTCTGCATCTACGCTTTAATAAATAAAAACATTGGACATTGTTTGAAATCATTCGTTTAATTGACTCTCAATATAATACGTAAATAACAATACTTTTTGACGGCATAAGTACACTTGTTATATATATATATATATATATATATATATATATATAGAGAGAGAGAGAGAGAGAGAGATGGAGATTTTTATAATTCCCAGACACTATTGTCTCGACTGTCGATTAGTTGTCTTACAGCCATTGTTTGCGATGAATTTTACTCCAAGGAAGCATACGAAAATTGTAAATCTGCACGAAAACACTGGCAAGCCTTACCAGTGAGTAATTCAAAGTACTGTAGACTTGTCCGGAAACTCTTCCGATGTAAACCCAATCGAGAATCGGTGATCAATCTGCAAGGAACGACTTCGTAGAATGATCATACGAAGTACTAACATGCGCACTGGGTCATGTTTCATTGGAAAAATACAAAAAAATGTAAACAATAACATAATTATTCCTTTTGTTTCAGTTATTTTGCACAAGGGTGTACATATGCCTTCAGTTATTCAAAATTAGAAATACTAATAATTGTAGAATTTCTGATAAGCATTTAACCAATAATATTTATAGATTTTAATTTTAAATTGAACTTTTCCGGTGGTTCATTTTTTTTTTTTTTTGTAGGATTCTTCACATAGGGTAGATACGAGCTATATTTAATTGGTTGAGAAAAAATTATATTTATACTTTTTAGACGACCAATGGTATATAGGATTCGTTGGTATTATATAAATGACTTTTTGTTTGATATCATTTTCATATTAAAACTTTCATGTCTTTAATATAACATTGACTCAAAATGGAAACACCTGTCGAAAGAAAAAGTAGATTAGCAACAGAATGACAAAGATTGCGACGATAAAACTTATCTCACCACTAAGTTGAAGGAAGACGATCATTTAGTAGTCAAAACTATAGAACTGCCTCAAAAGAAAAGATTTAAGAAATAAGACTGCAATCTGGAATAAGGGATTCTTGAAGTAATTAATTAAACAAAAATCTTCTAAGAAGCATAGTGATAAAGAAATTGATTAAACAATTCATCGGTAGCTTTTGTTTAAGTTATCAGTTCTGAAATGACTTCTGAGAAACGAAATGTATGGATTGTGACGCTTTTTTTTACTTTAGCAGTTTGAAAGTAGACAACAAAGGAAATTTTTTTGAAAATAAGTTATTACAAGAAATGAAGTAATAAGAGAACAAACTGTAAACATTTCAGTGGCTTCTGCTTAAGTCGTTTTGAGTTAAGTCATTTTCGAAGATATTGCGATTTTTCTTAAACATTATATGGAAAAATAAAACTTGCCTTAGGTCGTTTTACTAGAGTTTAAAAATATTAGAAACGTCAAAAAACTAAAATAACAATAAACACGTATAGAATTAGATTCAAATAAATTTTAAAATAATATTATGTATACTATATATATATATATATATATATATATATATATATATATATATATATATATATATATATATATAGAATCAAAAACAAAATATAATAAAGTATGTTCAGTAGATGTTCTTATTTCAAATTCTTACCAACCGGCGGCACTCGTGCGTTTTTTACCGTTCCAACACCGATTTTGAATTCAGGTTTACATCTGTGCTCTGCCGTTGACGTTCTTTCAGTTACATTTCAATTTTGAATTACAATTAGATTTTTGCCAATGGCTCCGAAGAAAAGTCCTAGTGAAAATGCTAATGCTAAGCATAAAGCTATATCCGCTGGAAGATGAGGTGGAAATTAATTATTTTATTCAGAATACTGTAAGCACATGTCATAAATGCTGTAATAGGCAATGGGGAGTCTTATTTGCGATTTTTAAGTGTGGTTATTTCGCCTAAAATCGTTTTTCGACCTAAGACGTGACCACTGAAACCAATTAGCGACGTAGAGTAAGGTATAACTGTATTAAGAATTCTGAAGCTTCGTTATGCAATATAGCGAAATGCATGCAATTGTAATGTTTGCCATGTAAGAAATTTAATATAACAAAACACTGAGATGTAATTAGTTAGGGAACGGTTTAATTTTAGCCGTGAATTCTGGATCATGGATTGAGGTTCTTTTTTCAGTTTAGCGATTTGATATCAAAAGTAAAGACAAGGAAATCTTTTTGGAAATAAGTTATTACGAAACAGGCGGTATTAAGGGAACTGATTGGCTAAACATTTCACTGGCTTCTGCTTAATTGAGAATTTTGCACCTTCGTTATGTAATATAGCGAAATGCATTTAATTGCAATATTATGTAAGAAATTTAATATAAGAAGACACAGAGAGTTACTAGTAAAGGAAGGGGTTAATTAAACGTTTCGTTGGCTTCTATTTTAGTCATGGATTCTGGATCTTCTCTTGATTGAATCTCGATACATTGTTTCAAAACATTTTGCTTCATTGCAAGCTAAATATTAAAAATTTCTAAAAATTGGCTTAATTTTGGGCGGCGCGAGTACATTAACAATAATAATACTTGACCAGCTTGAGAATTACACTGACCTTCTTTATGATATACAGATTTATAATTACAGGGACCTTCTTTATGATATAATTGGCGTGTTGTGGGGGTGGGGGAGTCTATAGCAACTCCTACATTGAAAAAATCGGAATAAAGTAGGTATCTCAAGAGAAAAATGATACGTATTATTTTAAAATATTTTTTTTCTGAGAGAAGAGAAAATGTCCCCTCTTTTATCCCAAAGATTAATAAAGGCAAATACGAACTAGACTCGTAACTACAATCTGGAATTGTTACAAAAAGTTATTAACAAAACAGAACAATGAAACAAATTACAATATTTTACAAAATAGACTTGCACAAAAATTTCATTTCGGTCGCCTTCTATGACTTAGATCAGCGGTCGGCAACCTTTTGAACTTCATGGACCACTAAATGTAGAATTTTAAATTTTGGCGGATCGCTAATATGAATTTAGAAAAAAAGAGGTAAATACATTTATATAAAAATAATCGAATTTATTTTATTTTATTTTATTAATATGAAATGCACCCATTAAAGGTAACAAAGTTATAGCGGAATTATTTAAATAAAACAAATTGAAAATTTGAAGTTTATTCAAGTCTATTAGTAAGTTTTTTATTTAAAAATATTTTGCAAAAATAATTTTCAAGTAGGAATGCTTATGGATTTGTATCTGGTGCGTAAGGCGATTCTTGAAGATCCCGCCATTAATCCGTTGCTATGTCACGATTGTAGAAAATTATACTAGTAAACCATCCAGTAACTAGTTAGCAACAGTAATAGTAAGAAACTATTCAGTAACAAGTATTGAACATGACTTTGTAAGTCATATTAGGTTATACTATGACTGGATGATGTCACATTTGTTTACTTGTGTACTAGTGTTTATTTCGAGATTACATAACGTCTTAAACATATATACCATCCATAATACGTTTTGTTACTTGTCATTTTTTAATATGAAGATTCATAAAAATTGAAATATCGTCCCAATTTTTTTGCGGACCATCAAACATTTTGCACGGACGACCAGGGATCTGTGGACGATCGGTTGGCCACCACTGACTTACGCAACAGATAAAATAATATATTTACGATCTTAAAAAAGATTTACAAAGCAATCATTGAAAAATGGGGGAAAAAAAGGTAATACAAACTTTCAATAAGGCAGATAATATCCTTTTAGAAAAAGTTTCACGCATTCAATCAAAAGACGAAAGACACAGAACGATGGGAGATTTGGCAATTTCAAATCACTGGTGTCACGGGGTGTTTTTTACAATTTATCTTTTAAAGAAAAGTTCTGTTAGCAAGTTACAGTTCCTTTTTATTTATGCTTTTCAGGTGGCATCCAAATATATAAGTTACCTATTCCCGTACCAAATATTTATACACACTAATATAGCCGAAAAATGTTTACTAATTAATTATGTTAACGAAGTAAATTCTTATAGACTCAAATATAAATGACCAATATTAATTTTTTACCCTGGTAAAGATCGGGAAAAGAAACAACTTAATAACACCTTTTTTTTTTAAGAATTTCATCCCAAGCAAGACAGGGGTGCCACTAGCACGCAAGGGGTTACACAGAGTGAGAGCAAGAGTAAAGAGGGGTGTTTGGGAAAAGGATAAAGAGAAGGACGGATATCAGGGTCATGGCATCAGAAGATGTCGATTGACATTACATTTGAATGTTTGAAGATTATAGCTATCAGGGAAGCAAGTAAGAGGAAGGGAGTGCCACTGTCGGGAAGTGCGAGATAAGAAGCTGTTGGAGTAGAAGAGACAGCTACATTTAACTGTTTCCACAGTTAAAGGGTGGGACCGAGATGCCAACCTAGTAGCACGCTTAAATTTACGGAGTCCGGGTTCCAGTGAAAGTAGTTCGTCAAAGCAGTTGCCATGAAAATATTTGTAGAAAAGACAGAGGGAAGCAACGGCACATCTGTGAGAAAATGACTGTAGACGAGATACCAGGTCAGGACTTATCACATTGCATATCCGTCTCTTGATTTTGTTGAGGAAAAAATTGTGTAAATTTGTAAAAAAAAAAAAAATATTTTAAAATGCATTTTTAAAAATGAAGAATCTTTCTTGAAGACTTCCATTTTTATTCCTAATTTCAAACTAATATTCTAGATTTAATATTTCCAATCAGCAAAATAATTTGCTATATTTTAGTATTAATATTTTAAATTTAATATTTCCAATAAGCAAACTGCTTTGCTGTATTTCAAAGTGAATTTGAATAGATTGGAATGAGTTTTTTTTTATCTGTAAATACAACGTAATTCTCATTATTAAAAAATCTTTCAAAAATAAAATATATTTTTCTGAAACTTTATTTGAGGAAGATTAGCTGATTTAAAGTTTAATTAATCTGATTTGAAAAAGATATTACTTACTTTTAGTTTAAAATATCGGAGAAAAGCATTTTTAATATGGAGGTAGGTGTTTTTATGAGGTTTTGACAACTTCATCATATCTTATGTTTGGGAATTAAAAGGGGGACATAACTGTAACAATTACTTGACGAATATAATGTGAGTGCCTTATATATATATACATAAATATAAAAGTGAACATATAAGTCAACACTTAGAGGCGACAGTGCGTTTCATGCTAGATGCAATGGTCAGGCCACTTTTATATTTACACACGCTCTATCTCTGATAAATATAGCACATCTTAAGACTATATTTCTTTATATATATATATATATATATATATATATATATGATTGTCATCTAAAAAAAATACAATCTAAAAATATTTTTCTGGCTTTAAATAACCTGCAAATGGTTGATAAGCCGTAGAAAACGAATCAATGAAATCAATCATTTTTAATATATGTCTATATCTCTGAGATGAGGTATTATGATTACTTGCATTATTTGTACTGTTAATCCTCATCTTCAATGGCATATTCACAACGTTTCGGTCGTTGTACACTCCGGCCTACTTCAGGTGACTGGAATTTCGAACCGAACCCTTTATTTCGTCCACTGGGGTAGATTGTTCTAGTTCCACGTGCCATGCCTCTTCCAGATGTCTCAGTTATTTCCCTTTAGTAACTCAACTTTCCAAGTTTTGTTTCACCACTGCTGTTGCCTGGAACTGGACTCACAACTCTTTGAGTCTAGTCACTGGATTTAACCAACGTCTTTACCCACTGGGCCATATGTCTTTGAAAGGTTGTGAATATGGCAATGAAGATGAGGGTAACAGTTCGAATAATGTAAATAATGCAAGCAATCATTTTTTTAACTAACTCTTTATTATGAGCCCTCTTTTTGACGTAAAAATTGCAGAATCTCTATAGAAATGGTACAAGAAGAAGCTATGAAAGTAAAATGGTTTTACTATTATTAAATTATTCCAGGAATGGACGCGGAGAGAAATGTTTTAGAACTCAAAACAAGTAAATTTATTTCCTGCTCCTGTGAGCTGAAAATATGAATTTTTCTTCTCGGAAATTAAATTTCAGTTTTTACTAAAGGTAAAAATAGTTGAAATAAATTTCGGTCGCTACTTTTTTTTAATTTGTCTTATTTTTTTTTCCTCCTGGTGTATGACGCATCAAATCCAAAGAACGATTTAGAATATGAAGATAGTTACAAAAATAGGCAAAAAAGTGGGGGGGATGATGTGAGGGAAATAATTTAATGTTTTCTGCAGGAATCGTTTAGAGCGGTAAAGTTTATACTCGCAACGATGAGTAAAAAAATAGTTTAGTGAATATTGCATGTAAAATTTATCTACGAGAGACTTTAACTTCGCATATAAAACGCAGGGTGATTTCATAGTTTTTTTTTCGTCTTATAGCGATTTTCCAACCATAGCTTAGATGTGGCACAAGGCTGAAAGTATGGGGGACCCAGTGAGGATCGAATTCACTGCTCATTCGTAATTGTGTTAGAAAGACAAAGTTTGCTAACCATTACGTCGCCTCAGGGTGCCCAAGTGCGTCTTATATGCTGTTAAATACGGCTATGCACCATTTGCGCTCTATCTGTTCGTCCTTAAAGCAACTTCATCTAATAACTCTCTATCACGAGAAGTTATTGAGTTTTTTTTATTAGTGGAACAACAGTCCCCCCCTCCAAAAAAAAAGAAAAAAAAAGTAAAGTTAAATAAATAATTGTATCAGGCAAATGTCAGGCCTCAAAAATCTCCTAAGCCGGCCAAGCATATACATGAATACAGTATGGGAAACGAGTAATGCAGAGTGCAAGAGGAAACCAATAATAACAGCAAATTGTAATATGAGCTCTGGTAAAAAAAAAATTATTACTGAGACATTAGGTTTATAAGTGCCAAAAATTTAAACGTGGCTCAGTGGATAAAAGCGTTGATTGAAGTAATCCAGTGACTTGACACAAAGAGTTGTGAGTTCAAGACCTGGTCACAGTAAAGGTTAGCAAATACTTGGAGAGGTGAGTTACTGAAGGGAAATAACTGAAACTGAGATATCGGAAAGAGGTATGGCACGTGGAACTAGGACAATCTACAGCGGGAGACGAAATAAAGAGTTCGGCTCGAAATTCCAATTAACTGAAGAAGGCCGGAGCGTTCAACGGCTGAAAAGTTGTGAATATGAGAAAAAAGACGAGGACAACAGTCCGAATAATGTCAATAATATAAATAGCTACAATTTTTCATCTCAAAAATATAGACAATATTATTAAATAAATACATAATGAACTGAAAAAATAACGCTGACGTTATGTTGATTCATAAAACATCCGAAAGCAACATAATTTATTTCTTGCTTGCTTAAAATAATGACTTTTCACATTTCCAATTGTCCGACAAGTTTCAGGATATGTAAATAAAATTCAATGATTTTAATCCCAATTTTGATACTAATTTACATTTTGTTGTAGAGTTGGACCCAGCGTACTTCCTATGGGTAATTGAAGTGGACCCCATATAAGATTCACATGCGGACGTTGTAATAAATAAAGGGTAGAACGCGACAAATAAGTCCTTGAAAACTTATTGTGTCTGCGACCAAACTTATCTGCTGAAGAAGAGTCGATGTTTTCGTCATCTACAGACTCTGTGGTGATAATAATGTAGAGCTGGATGGTTCTGCAAGTGTTCATTTCGCAGGTCTTACCAAAAGTGAGTGTTCTTCAAAAAGAGGTAGAAAAGCGCGCCAATCAGCTGATTGGCTAACCTTAAATTGATAAAGGGAGATAATCATATATTCCTGCTCTTCCCTATTACTGTGACAATAGCAAGTAGCTACATCAGAGTTGGATTTTGAGTACTTAAGATTTTCCGTTCTGTAGTGATGTACTAAGCGTAGCTTAGATATAGCACAAGGCCGAAAGTATGGGGAACCCATTGAGGACCGAACTCACTACGTCTTGATCTTGCGTTTCAACCTTGCTGACCATTACATCATATTGCAGTGCCCCCACCTTTTTTTTCTTTTTTTTTTTCGTTCTATGTATGAAAGAAGGCTTTCTTTTCCTCTTCCTCTCTTGTTGAACTCTCTGCCCCTGGGCGGAGTGGAACCCATACGAGGTTTAGGGAGGTAGACAAACCCGACTCTGTATATACGGGGTCTACGGCAATTTTTGCCTGAGCCTACGGGCTGGGAACGCCCCACGTTAAAAACTGGCCTTGTGCCACATTTTGCTTTGTGTGGAGGTTGGTAAATAGAGAAAATTGAATAAACCTCTTTATTGTTTTTTTGTCTTCTACTCCTTCAATACTCTGTTTAACTACGGCTATTCAATAGCCGCTATTGTGAACAAAGATTAACATTACAATAGATTTTATCTTTTTTTTTTTTAAATCAACTCAAAGTTGACAATGAAAAATTGTTTAATAAATACACAACGTGCCATTTTCTGTTTCCCCAAAACTTCGAAAACGAATTTTAAGCAGGCAGTTAATGGGAACAGATTTGGTGTTGAGAAATTCCCGCTCTTTTGGCTACTTCCACCCCCACCTCACATATTATCAAGAAAAGACAAAAAAAACAAAAAAAAACACGGTTGTTATTATGGCGTAAGAGTTGACGTGCGACGAGAGATGGCCTGGTTTTATTGTTAACTGGTTGACAACATTTGGCCTACTTTTATCGGTCGACAATATTTCCAACACGGTGGGTTGTTCAAACGCCATATTACATTCAAAATAATATTTGAAAGGACGATGAGAAAATAGGTTAAACAACATGCAGTAAAAGCATCAAAACTCGTCTTATTACGCTGAGGTCAATGGAGCGTCATGTTGGCTTTTGTTCTCAGAAGTCAAGGTAAGAGGGTCGGTGACAGTGGCCAATTCATCTCTCCAAGTATATATATATATATATATATATATATATATATATATATTTAAATCAGTTAATATATAATATTTATGCTCTGTAAATTTACATTGAACACTGTTTTGTAAAAATAAGAAACACCGGATTATATATCTTATTGTTCTTTCTATTTTTACGATATATATATATATATATATATATATATATATATATATATATATATATATATATATATATATATGGGTAAAATAAACGGAGTATAATTCCACTGTACGAAACATTTAATTTAAAAGAGGGCTCAGTAGAGAACAGAGTTAAATATTATTTATTTTAAGATAATAAAACGTTAAAAATCGTTACATAATGGGAATTATGTTCCAACACCAGGAGACACATTTATGTTGCTGAAACATAATTGCTATTATGTATCGATTTTTAACATGTTTTAATATAGTAAAATAAATATTATATATATATATATATATATATATATATATATATATATGATATTTATTTTTTTATATATATATATATATATATATATATATATATATATATATATATATATATATATGTATATATATGTGTGTGTGTGTGTGTGTGTGTATATATTACAGTAAAATTTACCCTGTACAAATCCCGGGGGATACCTGAGGTAGAGGGTTACGTTAAGGGGTAGTTTATATGGATAGGAGGGGAAGATAAAGGCTGACTTTAGACTTGACCATTTTAAGATTGTAGTGATCGGGGAAACGTCCTCTTGCATATATATATATATATATATATATATATATATATATATATATATATATATATATATATATATATATATTATATATATATAAGAGAAAGAACACATTGAGTAAGAATCCAGAGATCTTAGCATTTACTTTTTTTTTTAAAAAAAAGGGCTCAATACAAAGTTAAGCAAAATATTAAAAACATTTTACATCGCTACATAAGACCTTTCATGTTTCTGAACTAATGGTTCCTCTTCGGGCGATGGTAGTATATATAGTGATTTTTCAATCGTAGCTTAGATATGGCACAAGGCCTTAAGTATGGGGACACCCAGTGAGTATCGAACTCACTACTCAGTCGTAATTGTTCTAGCGGGAGAAGCTTTGTAGTATATATATATATATATATATATATATATATATATATATATATATATATATGAAATGGACAAAATCCGACAATTATTTCTAAGACATGTTTATACGTTCTTTTTTTTATAGATACAAATATTTAAGCAAATACTCTGTTTTATAATAAACAGTATTAACGACATTTACCGGCCTGCATGTCCGAGAATTTGTCATAGAAAATATGCGTCCTCCGACAGGAATTGAACCTGTATCCTACACGGAACCGTCCTATCGCCTGATGTGCTTTACTGATTTAGTCACAGAAGAAAGTTTCGGTTAGCAAGATCGATTTTACTGTTTTTAAACTACAATTCTCCATGATTTTCTCACGTACATTCATATCTGCTGGATGTCTGTCCAAATGTAAACAAATGACGTCACACATTAAGTAAATGCTCTGTTTATAATAAAATAATATACTGTTTATTATAAACATAGCATTTATTTACATATTTGTATCTATAAGAAAAGAACGTATAAACATAAAAATGTCTAAAAAATAATTGTCGGTCTTTGTCCATTTCATAATGTGTGACGTCATTTGTTTAGATTTGGATACGCATCGAGCAGATATGACTGTACAAGAGAAAATCATAGAGAATTGTAGTTTAAAAACAGTAAAATTGACCTTCCTAACCGAAACGCTCCTCTGTGGCTAAATAGGTAAAGCACGTTAGGCTATATGACGCTTCCGTGTACGATAGAGGTTCGATTCCTGTCGGAGGCCACATATTTTCTATGAAAATTTCTCGAACATTCAGGTCGTTAATACTGTTTATTATAAACAGAGTATTTACTTAAATATTTGTATCTATAAAAAAAAAAGAACGTATATATATATAAAATAGGAAAGAACTCGTTATGGAAAATTATAAACAAAACTAGAACTTGTAAAACTTGGGATGACCCATGCCCTTTATGCCTGCATGAGAAACTACACATTATTAAGTTTTTAAATAATAAAAATCTATTAAACCATAGACAGTAGTTAACGGTTTTTTACCGACATCATCAACTTTTTGCATTGAATAATTAGCATAAAAACAAAGAAACAATAAAATAATTTTAAAAATCCATAGTCCTAATAAATAGTTTAAATCTCTACCAAAAAAGATAACCCTTTATGCAGTCGTCAAAAAACAAATGTTAGCGATTTACGACAGTTTTTATATACACAAAACCGTTTCAAAAAAATAAAAAATAAAATAAAAAAATAAATAAATCTCCATAGACGCTTAACCAGACTAGGCGATGTTTTCTTCCGCTTTTTTCTTACCCTGACTTGAAATCTGTGAATGTAACGGAGATATTGATACAATAAACAATCGCTCTAGCCGTTACCATAGAAATTTTGATTTTAATAATGAATATGCTTATAAAACACGTAAATTTCAGAAATAAGTTATTCCCCAAAAAATCTCGCTTGAAGATGGAACAGAGCTTAGTACTTTAATTCAATTTAATTCAAAGAATTATATTGAAGTTTTCGGCTCTTGTTTTAAAACGTGAGAACTCTTATGTAGCGTGTTGGAATCTTATTTTTAAATAAATAAATAATATATATATATATATATATATATATATATATATATATATATATATATATATATATATATATATGAATAAATCAAAAGGAAAGCTTATCCTAGCGATGAGTTTCGTTCTCTGATGGACTTTATTAATGCAGTAATGATATCTTTTTTTTATTGTTTTTTTATTTCACACACATACACATATACACACACACATACGCGCACGCACAAACGCGCATACATACATAATATATGCAGCAAACACGGTCTTACGCTCCCATAATAAGACATATTGTCGAAATGATGGTTTTTCCCATGACACTACGATGATTTTAAGTACCTTGAATTTTCAACAACGTTTATATTGTTTTAAAAAGCGACGTAGTTAATCTAAACACACCATGAAAGTGAATTTGTACATTTTCTTTTTCTTTTTTTTTTTTTTTTTTTTGAAGAACTGACAACAACAATAATAAACACTATTGTTTATTTACACTGTTTATAATCTTGTCCATTGGAATGGTTGCCAAAAAATCGGCTTGTTATGTGCTTGTTTTTTAACACATATATTTTTGTATTATTAATGATTCAAGAAAACAACGAAATTCCAAATGTGAATCAACAAGTATATATTGAAATAACATACAAGAACAAAATATACAATAATTTGTATTCAATGTATAGATTAAGGGAAAAGTAGTTGCTTCCCTTTTACCCTATTTTGATTTGTAATGGATTGTTCGAAAGAAAGTTCTCTTGAGAGAGAAATGTTCAGGAATCAATGTTAGAACAAGTCTGCTGTTAGAATAGATAACACAAGAATACAATTGATCAGAAAGTGTGTTGTGTTAGAGAAATCAACAGAGTCCTGGTTAATTGAACTTGGCTGAGTCACAGATATATATATATATATATATGTATTACAAAATTCTGTGTTTGTGTGTGCGTTTGAAATGTTGTGAGTAAAGTCATAGGTTTGTGTTGACAGGCGAAATTTGCTGGACTCTACTTGTGAAAAAGTCGCCTCTTTTAAAGCTACAGTTACGCTCCCAGCGAAAACGCGGGAAAAGTTTATTTTGCACTAAAATATGTGATTGGTTAAAATTTGACCAATCGCTAAATTTGTACTAACGAAGTAAGTAAGTTCAAAACCGAAAAATTCAAAGCAACGACTGCGATGGCTAAATTGTCCTATAGAAAGGCAGTATTGATTTATTAGCCAATCGCAGACGAATGAAATGTGGGCGTGGAAAAAAAATAGCAGTCGCTACAGGCTAATATCCAATTGATTCAAACTTTATAAAATTGTAAATAATAAGGATTTCCTTATACTTGGTTCACATATTTTAATGATTTAGTAAATGTTTATAGATTTATAAATAAAAATCTGTTCGTAAAATAATAAATATGTATTCGTCTTTATTTCTTTATAAATTGATAAATGATAAATATCGAACTGCATTTGTTTTAATTGTATTAGTTTTTTGAATGTTGTAAATAAAATTATTCTTGTAAATAAACAGTCGAATAAATAGATAGTGTTTAATATTTTTATTGTAAAATTGTATAAATTTAATTTTATCATATGTTTATATTAATGCTAATCCCCGCTTTTTAAAACAATGAACATTGATGAAGTGTGTAGGTAGTAAAAATAAAAGCGGCGTCATGGGGAGGGGGCTTTTTTTTGACATCCCGCCTTATTGCGGACACGTAACTTCATGTTTGCCATGTGTTTTTTTTATATTAGGGAAGTAATCCTTATTTTATACATGATACATTGAATGTTGCGGGTCGGTGTATGCGTGCCTCCTGAAATGGCCACAACAAACATGAAAGACTCGGGATATGAGTCCACGTAAAGAAGTGTAAAGAAAGCAGCAAGAACCGATAAATATGTACAAACAAATGATAATATATTAACAATAAAGGGTTGCAAGAGACAAAGACAATACTATGTGTAACAAATGAATGTGGAAACCGTTTTTGCTCAAAATATGTGTAGTCAGTGAATATGCGTACCTACGTGTATGTGTGTGTGTGTGTATTGTTCAAAGTATGTGAAGTGAGTGAATGTGCGTACATACGTGTGTGTGCGTGTGTGTTGTTCATGCGTTTCACAAAGGGAACGCGTTCTCCATGAGAGGTTGCATGTTGACGGATAAGCGGATAAGGCGAGAAGAGATTGAGAAAAATATCGCAGAATATTTATAGTCCCGAGAGCGTCCCCTAAGAGCAGTTTTGAAAATTAGGAGGAGGTAACCCGATATGAATAAGACGGATAAAAAAATATGTGGTGATTGTCAGAATCTGAGAGACCAGATTTTTGGTATTTAACTTTATTCGTACCATACGAAAGATCCTGGACAATAGAGGATCCCTAATTATTCCGAGTCAGATGGAAACTGTGGAAACACATAGAGTAATATTATCGTATTATATATCCAACCGAAACCCGTATGATGACAAATGGGGGCGTCTCCCAACGGACCACCTAGTTACTAATTAATAGTTAATTGATACCAAACAGACTATAATGGTGATGTGGTGGGAGAAAGTGATGAGGAAAATGTTGCATATTTGAGGAGACTTGCTGCCATTTGATCTTCAATGATTCGTCCGCCACCAGAAACATGTGACGAAACAAATATGAATAAGAAAACTTTCAGAAAAGATATGGCGTCAATTAACACACACACACACACACACACATGCACATGCACACAAACACACACACATACACACACATACACACATACACTTGAGATGGAGAGAAGGTGAGAGCAGGGAGACAGCTACGGAAAAAAGGAGGCAAGAGAGATGAAGACAGATGAAGGAAGCAGGGAGAAATCAGAATGAGTGAGAGCTAGGATGGAAAGGAGTTGAGAGGAGGGTTGAGTGGTGGAATAGGAGAATAAAAAGCGAAAATGAGTGAGAGAGAAACGAAGAGTAAGTTGGAGGGAGATAGATAGATAGATAGATAGATAGAGAGAGAGAGAGAGAGAGAGAGAGAGAGAGAGAGAGAGAGAGAGAGACGGGGGAGGATTTCAAAATTTTAATGTTTTTTGTCATTTTTTTTTTCGTTGCTTAAAATGACATTTTTAATAAAAATTCCAAGCCATTTCTGATTTTAAATGCCAGATTGCAAAATGATATCACGATTAAACTTTCATTTAAATCCATTTTTTGAATCCCCGCAAAAAGAAAAACAATCTTTTCTTTCAGGAAAAAAAAAGCCTCTGTATTTCATAAAACATCAATTCTCAGGCATTTTTATTCTATTTCCTTAAGCTTAATGGCTCAATGTTCAAGTGGTGTAATGATAAACGGTGTGGAGTTCGAATTCCTATCGGGTTCGTTACGGTCACACAAAAAGCCTTTGGGAAAGGCATGAATCCATTGCATCTTCTCTCAGCTATGAGTCAAACGGTAGGACAAACTTGGTTCTTCAGCCTTTGTTGGTAACAAGGACAATTCAAAACTGGTCATGAGGTTGACGAATTCATCCTGTAAAAACTTAAAAACCATTTGAGAAGTCGGGAGTTAAATATTGAAAATATATGGTCTAGTGCTTGTGCTATGTACCTAGGGATTATTGATAAAATTCAAAGATTCTGCAATGTTATCGGTCCTGCATTGACATCTCGGCTTCAGTTACATTCCCGACGCCGTAGCATCATAGCTTCTCTCTGCCATTTCTGTAAATATTTACATGGTAATTGTTCTGATAGTACCTTGATTTTATGAATTTAAAGCATCTAGAATCTATTAATTTAAATTACCTAGACCTTATGAATTTAAGGTACTTAGACTATGAATTTAAAATACTTACAATCTATGAATTTAAACTACCTAGACTTTATGAATTTAAAATACCTAGAATCTATGAATTTAAAGTCCCTAGATTTTATAAATTTAAAGTACCTACACTTTATGAATTTAAATTGCCTAGATTTTATGAATTTAAATTACCTAGACTTCATGAATTTAAAGTAACTAGAATCTATGAATTTGAAATACCTAGAATCTATGAATTTAAAGTACCTAGTCTATGAATTTAAAGTACCTAGATTTTATAAATTTAAAGTGCCTACACTTTATGAATTTAAATTACCTAGATTTTTTGAATTTCTGGTACCAAGACTTTATAAATTTAAAGTACCTAAACTTTAGGAATTTAAAGTATCTAGACTTTAGGAATTTAAAGTATCTAGAATCTATGAATTAAATTATATCTATGAATGAAGTATCTAGACCATAGGAATTTAAGTTCAGTACTATATTAGAAGCTAGATCTTATCATTTTACAGCTGAAAGGGATTTTACATCCAAATCACGCTGAAAACACCGGTTATCACCTTATCGCCGAGTGAGCAGTGTCGAATCCACTCAGCATTTAGATGGGGGCCCGCTTGCGAATACCGGGTACCGTAACAAACCCCGCCCGACAATCCGAAATGTAATTCTTCCTTAAACAATCTGCAGAGGAGAGACCAGTTTCTGGCAGATGTTCTCTTCTCTGGCCTAATTCTCAAAGAGTTCAAAAGCACATACGCGGCCTTGTAGGTGATGAATTGTTCTCAACCCGGCAACATTTATCCCACAGATGAAACATTTCCACCCTTTCACTACTATATTGTTATTAGTATAGAAGATAATTCTGACGAGTTACATTCCCCAGTTCCACCAGCTCGAACCTTCTTAGCTGGGATCCGTCATACCATGTTTCACGATGTCAAACACTCCCTATTCCCCTTGTATTCCTTTGACTAAAACAACTTCTTCCTCAGAACTGTAACTTTGTGGAACAAACTCCTGCGAGAATGCTTCCTTAACAACTACAATATTCTTTAAGTCCAGGGTCAGCCGATATCTACCTTGCTCTCCTTATGATACGCTCTCCCTTCCCCTCGTCTTTACAACAATCTCACTTTACTTTGAGTGGCTCATGGGCCTTGTATTGGGTGAACTGACAGTAAAAGTAGTGTTGATAGACCGTAAAAAAACAAGTCAATCAATTGGTTTTATAGAATGTCTATATGTTTTTATCGACCCCCAACAATGAGAAATAAAAATGGGACTGAAGCAATCGATAAAAAAGAACAAACAACTGCTCTCCATTAACCGCCATTTTGTTTTCACTCCGAATAGTTGGCGCGAAACTCTGTAGAATCCGGCCGTGTGTGTCTTCATGAATATTCTTCTGTCGTCTATGGCCACAAATTGCAGGTTACCGTTTTTTTTTTAGTGACAGCGTTGAGTAGAGTCTCTGAATGAAGAAAGACGCCGAACATGTGAGCATAAGAGTAAATCAGGATAGTGAAAAAAACAAAAGCAGCTATACATAGAGTACTGAACAGAACATTAAACCAAAGTATTTACAGTTAAGAGAAATCGGCACCGATTGAGGGGGAGGATTCGCAGAACTGAATCCAGAGGGTTTTTTTTCTGGCTGCTGAAAAAAATTAGCGGATCGAGTAATTTCTATGAGACATTCTGTAAATTAAACCGTTCCACCAGAAAAAAAGAAAAAAGAAAAAGAAAATAAATTACAAAGAATTGTTAGTGAGATCGATTCCTTTTCTTTTATGTACCGAGTGGTTAGAATGTTCGCATTCTGACCATGAGGCCCGGGTTCGAATCTCACAACGATCGATTTGTCAAGAAGTCTCCTTTCTTATGTTATCGTACTGGAAGGTCGATCCTAGCGTGAAGCACCTTTGGAAAGTACCTGAAAACCATTGTGAGTGAAATTGGGTAGACAGAACCCTTGGAGGCTGTCGCTAGCTATGCTATCACGAAGTCACAAGTCATCGTGGCCGAGGGCATGAGCGTGCTGCTCTTGTTCAAATTGTTAATCATGCTAGATAACACGCTCTTTCCCAGAAACTGTAACTAAGGTCTGCTCAGCAAAGTTGCAGTATGAACCAAAGGTGGACTCTGTGAGTGTTGAATAAACACAAATGCGCCTGAGCAAGCGTCTGCAATAGGGATTGGCTGGCCACCCTGGTAAAATACGAGTGGCCAGCTATACATGTACCGTGTCCATTTAGGACGTGGGCGCTCATAACTCTCCACAACATCATATCCTTTGTAGCACTACGTAAGGCTTGTCTTTTTGCTGTTAGTCCTAATCTCTGTTCTGTCGACCATTTACACAAGTTTGTGGGCACTTTGACGTGGTGTAATGGTTAACAAGCTTATCTCGCTAGACCGATTACGACTGAGTAGTCAGTTTGATTCTCACTGGGTGGCCCATGCTTTCGGCCTTATGCCACATCTAATCTACGCTTAGAAAATCGCCATTTGCACAAGCTCGGTATGTAGGTTACTTACTGCTTTCCTCTTGCCTCCAACATGCTCTGTGAGTGTGAATTTTTCCCAGCACTCTTTCTTTATTGTGTATCGTAGTAATTTCATTTGTCACTTTCTGACTCTATAGGTAAGTGTCATTTTGTTTCCATTTTCAATAAAACTTCGTCGTTGTCCACATGTTCAGTTCAGGGGCATTCTTAGCATCCTTCTGTAGGACCATATTTCTATTGCTTCAATTCTCTCCTTTATTTTGATGAGATTGCCTTACATTCACTACCATATAGGAGGACCTATATTACATAACAGTTCAGTACTCTTGTCTTTGTTTCTAACGAAATTTTATTGTTTCTTAATACTTCTCAAAGAGTTCAAAAGCACATACGCGGCCTTGTAGGTGATGAATTGTTCTCAACCCGGCAACATTTATCCCACAGATGAAACATTTCCACCCTTTCACTACTATATTGTTATTAGTATAGAAGATAATTCTGACGAGTTACATTCCCCAGTTCCACCAGCTCGAACTTTCTTAGTTGGGATCCGTCATACCATGCTTAGATTTTAGAAGGCATCTTTCTCTATTCAAGTGCGCCTTCGGATTTCCGTGTCACATTTTTCGCCTTCTGTTAAAACACATGACAGATATTTGAATGTTCGTATTTGCTTGATCTTCAATTTGTTGTTCGCATATTGGGCTGTTCCTTTTGCTCACAGCCAGACATTGTAACTTTTACAATTGATGTTTAGTCCTTTCTTCACGCTTTCCTTCATTATTTTCTAAAAGAGTTCTTGTAGTTTCCTTTCTGTGCCTGCTATCAACACTATATCATCTGCATATCTAACGATGTTAATATTATACCCGCTAATAATAAATGGTAGTAGCAATTGTAGTTCTCTCAGGACCACCTCACTGTAACGATTGAATATGTAAGGTGAGAATGCCCATCCCTCTCTTACGCCATTTTCTATTTTTTTGCATTGACTGAATTCTTTTTCTAACCAGATGAAGGCAGCTTTCACTCAGTATAACTTTCGATTAATTACGAATCCTGTAAAATTATTTATATATTCTGGACGCAACAAAAAAGGACCTTTTTGGAAATTCTCTAGTATTGTCTAATGATTATAAGAATTTGGACTTTATAATCACTCAAATTTTTATTCCTGCTCCTAACTGTAAACCCTACTGCATAACCCCCCCCACTACATACTAATTTCTGTTTATACAGCATGATGATATGCGTATTTGTTACGAGATAGTAGCTGTTGTTCTTGCCACATATCGCTGTGTGTAAATGTCTGTTTTTCAGGATTTCCTGCTGAAATTCCTCAGCGAGTGAACGGAAGATAATGAAGATTAAGAATAATTTGGCACTTATCAGTCAAGGATGCCTGATAGGCCGCATCTAGAGAAGATGAAGAGAGACAAACTGAGAGAGAAATTCCTTTGCTTGCATCTGGCGCAGCTGGTTGTATTTATTAGCAAAGGGAGGATATAGAAAGTCTGTCCGAAAATTAATCTAGCCATTCTAAATATCTCCGTTTTGATGCAAACTGGCAACCAACCTTACCGCAGATGTACGAACAGACACCCTGCTCTGAGATTACTTATTTAGCAGTGAGACGCTAATGGGCGATTTTATATATTGCGTCATGATCACTCTAACAATAACCCCGATCAAGCAGAATTTACTCCAACCGTAGTGTTCCATTCTCAATGACGTACCTAGCTTCAAGGTTTTGAGACTCAAGTTCAATCTAAAACTTAAGCTGGAATTTATATATAGGATCTATCATTAAAGACGCTGGAAATATTGTCTGTTTGTTGTACGGCTTCAAAAAATATCTGACTTGTTTTGTGGTGTTTCATGCCTACAGATTAGGTAACAAAATGGATGAATTCTGACATGTCTAGGCTGCTAAGTCCTCACTTTCCTGCCTTGATAGGGTTCAAAATCGTTTAAGCGATTGACCTTCTGGGCTAGGACCATGTTACTTATATAGTAAACAAACCACATCCTCTCCTTATTCAATCGACGAGTAAGTTACACTCAAACAGCTTTTTCCTCGTGAACCCTTACCCTATCAGGCAGATACTCTAGAGGACGTTTCCCCGATCTCTACAATCTTAACCTGTTCTAGTCTAAAGTCAGCCTCTATCTTCCCCTCCTATCTATATAAATTACCCCTTAACATAACCCTCTACCTCGAGTAGCCCCCGGGCCTTGTACAGGGTGAACCTTACTGTAAAAAAACAAAAAAACAAAAAACAAACACTTCAGCTTTTTTTCGCACGAACGCGAAGTTGCCCTTCTATCGCTATATCCACGGCAAATGTTCATATGAGCTACATTATTTAGTTCAGACCTTTACAGGTAGGAATCATAATTCTACGCGCACGTAGTTTAATCACCATCATGTTTCATTCGTAAGAAGGAAGATTCGTAATAAAATCCTTTTTTTTCCCCCAAGAGCTGCTACTTTGTGGAACAGACTCCTATGTGGCTGCTTCACTGAACAGTATCTCCTTAACCTCTTCAAGTCAAGGATCGATTGCTATCTATCCTCTTTATCCTTATAGGAGTCACTTCTTTCTACCATAATCTAACCCCTCTTATTAACACGAGATGCTTTTAAGTTTTTCCGTGGGTGAACCTTATAATAATATCTCTATCTATAAAAGGCAGGATGTGTGTGTGTGTGTGTGTAACGAATGCACGGCCGCAATTTTCGACGGATTTGCACCAACATTTACATGCACATGCTCCAAGTTAGCGAGAAGGCCAAGACCGACTTTGCATTTCCCAACTCCCATCGACAGTGGAAATAATCGATTTTTTCATGCTTCTACGGCAGTTTTCATGTAGTTTGCGACCTTTTTGTACTGGCCAGAGTGAGAGCCTTTAACTGGCTGCCACGAATAGGCAGGAAGATTCTATTGGCCAGCGTGAGAGCCAACAGCTGACTGACACGAATGTTAACTAGCATGCTAGCATGCAAAAAAAAAAAAAAAAAATCGATAGCTGCATTCGTCACAAGTGGGAAAAATTTAATCCTGCATGGCACTTTACTCCAATTGGCTCATTCGCTTGCTTAAACTCAACGTTGATTCCGATTCCGCAGAACTGGATTAGGTGTGAAAAAGTATATGTTGTTAACATTCTTTTTTCATTCGGTTTTTCCAGTTAGGAGTCTTTTTTTTTTTTAAAGCTCATCGTTTTGTGTTCATTTTGTTTAGTTCTTTTTTCGTATCAGATTTAAGAAAAATTCGCAGTGTGAGATAGGCAAGAAGTAAGGCATGTAGCAACATCAGCACGGCAAATTGCACTCCTTTAAAGGCAAGGAAGGGCAAAAACGTCAAGTGATAGCGATTGCTGCATGAGTTGTACGATTTTTGAATCAAGCACGGGCAACGCCGGGCCATGCTGCTAGTATATATATATATATATATATATATATATATATATATATATATATATATAGCTGTATAATCTTGTATTTCAGTGTCGCATTTTCTGAACACTGTTAAAAGACTTTCCAGATATTTAAATGTTTCTACTTGCTTGATATTGGTGTCTTTTTTAATCATCTCACCCCAAGCAAAGCCACTAAGATACAAAAGGTTTACCGAGCGGGAAAGAATATGAGGAAAAAAAAACTATTAAGGAAAGACAGGAACAAGAATTAAGAAGGGAGAAAATAACGATTGACATTATATTTAAATTTATGAGATCAAAGTTAACTGGAAACCAAGAACCCTAAAATTGCTCCGCAATCAAGAAATGCGAGAGAAGAAACTGTTAGCATAGAACTTACGGTTCTATCTAACTATTTCAACTGTAAAATGATGAGATCCCAGCCGCCAATCTAGTTCTGCGCTTAAATTTCATAAAGTCTAGCTACTATTGGGTTAGTCACACTTTACTTTGGAACTAACACAAATAAGAAGAATACTTTATCAATATAATAAAGATATTTATTTACATCTAAACATGAATACAATGGTTATATTTAATGGCTCCCCCACGTAGGTCGTATGTGGCACAAGGCCGAGTTTAACATGGGTTCTCTGAGCCCGTAGGCTCGGCCAAAAATATTTCCTTCGAACCCGTATAAACAGGTTCAGGGCCTGTTTACCTCCCCGGACGAAACTTTGCCCTCCGGCAAAGCCTCGTCCGGGTTCCTCTATGCCAAAGGCTGAGAGTTTGACAGTAATGAACGGTTTGGAGTACCGTTCCCAAATTGAATATAACGGTTAACATATATACAATGTTCTTTCCTATATATACAGAATATTTCAAGCGGACTTGCCCATTTGATGGAGTAAAATAACGGTAGAGAGCTTGTACGTTTAAGGCCCTCAGTAACTGGTACCACGGACTTAACCATCTGGCCTCTTCATCAAATCGGCTGAACCCATGTACCCACCCACCGAAAGATACATTTTAACATCCTACTGTGTTAGTTCCACTTTACTAAGAAGAATACTTCATCAACAAGTAATAAAGATATTTATTTACATCTAAACATGAATACAACGGTTAGCATAAACACAATGTCTACATACAGAGAATATGTCAGGCGGACATACCCATCTGGTGAAGTGAAATAGGGCTAAATACTTTGTACCTTTAAGACCCTCGGCAATTGGTATCGTTGGCAGCGTAGAGAATTTATTGTGTGTTACTTCGGTGCCTTCTCTGGTGCTGGTTTTGAACCAACGTGGTTTTATTTAGCAATTAGAGACCGCCTAACATCTTGTGACCAATCTCTCTCTCTAGGAACAGACGAATTACACAAACCCAACAGTTACCATGGAGGAAAGTTCATCAGAACAATTAATAAGGAAGGTATTTATAGAAAAGAGAAAGGGAAGCTAAATTACGGCGGTAGGAAAGTGACTGTAGCCGAGATGCCAGGTCGATAACATTGGAGATTTTTCTTTGGATTTTATCAAGAATCTCTAAATGTATAGCAGAAATTAGCAGACTAGGTGTGGCAGCAATACTCAAAGCATGGACGAATAATAGACTTATAAATGTAGCAGATAGATTTGTTATTTCTCCAATTTCCTTAATGCATTTTCTTTCTGATAATGGCCCTGATTCCACAGAGCACACAGTTCTTTTTTTGTCAAACGATTTTACAAGTAGATTCGTAATTTGGAAATTATTGTTGATCCTTGGGTTTCGAAAAGAAAACTGACTGACATCAGAGCTCGACCCAGCAAAAAGCTTTTATGATATTTCTAATAATAATAAATTACGTTTTCCTTTAGTAAGCTCATTGGGAACGATACTCAGTGAGTGTGAGTGTGAGTGCGAATGTGAGTGTGGGTGTGAGTGTTAGCTTGGGCTTAGAATTGGCGGATATTTTTCTACTCACATTTCTTTTTGGCTATAAATCTATTTCCGTCTTCCTGCAGCTTTGATGCAAAGCAGATATTAGGCGTCATCTCAGCGGTACTGATTAAGAAGGCACACAGGAAAGGAGGAGAGAATGAAAGCAATACAGGAAAAGAAAGAAAGAAAGAAAGAAAGGGGAAATGGAGAGGAAGAAAGAACGAGAGAAATACAGAGACAAATGGAGAGAGAGAAAGAAAGTAAGATAGGGAGAGAAAAAGAGAGAAATAGTGAGATAAAGAATAGAAAAGAAAAGAAGAAGAACGAGTGAAATTGAAAGAGAAAAACAGAGAGAGGAAGGCACTCAGGAAAGGAGGAGAGAAAGAAAGCAATACAAAGAAAGAAAGAAATAAAGAAAGAAAGAAAGAAAGAAAGAAAGAAAGAAAGAAAGCGGAAATGGAGTGGAAGAAAAAGCGAGAGAAATACAGAGAGACAAATGGAGATAGGAAAGAAATTAAGAAAGAAAGAGAGAGAGAAATAAATATTAGGTTGGTGCAAAAATAATGACGTAATAATGTCGTTTTTTGACGTCAAAAAACGACATTATCACGTCATTATTTTTGCACCAACCTAATAAATACAGACAGATAGACAGACAGAAAGAAAGAAAGAAAGAAAGAAAGAAAGAAAGAAAGAAAGGTAAAATAAGAAAGAAAAATACAAAGGGAAAGAAAGAACTAAATATATAGAGAGAAAGAGACAAAGATATAAAGATATAAGAGTGAAAGAGATGCAGAAAAGAAAAAAAGGAAAGAAACAGGAGGGCAAAAGAAAAAGAAAAAAATGGAGGGGGAGACAAAGCCAAATAAAAAAGGGAGACAAAGCAAAATAAAAAGGAAGAGAGAGAGAGAGAGAGAGAGAGAGAGAGAGAGAGAGAGAGAGAGAGAGAGAGAGTTTTATTTGAATGTAATCTTCCCATGAAACCTTATCGCTTAGGTAACTACCTTTGCATTCGTTGGCTTTTCGTCGTAAGCCAAGCGTTGCCTAGTAACGACGAGGAGCAGGCGCAGAGACGTTACGAATGCGATTTGGTGGTTTGATAATGAACTTTGAAAGCTCCCAGATGCGGGTAGATTCTACGCCATGTTGACAGTAGAGGCAACCGGTCCGGCGAATTAACAGAAGATTTATAAGTTTTCTCAAATTATGCTAGGGGGTCAGCCAAGAGTGATGGGGGATTTAGATATATGCAGAAGAGAGGTGGCGAGTAGTCCGTTTAGCTAGAGAAATACAGAGGATTAGCGATTTCGAATGCAACAACTGAAGGCTGACAAACATTGAAATCCAATTATTTTAATCGACATAAAAATGACAAAAAGCGAGAATAAGAAAAATATGTTACATTAGATAGAGTGAGGTTTTCAGGCATATATATTTCACCCTCTCTTTAGTTTTTGGATTTTTTCTTTTTTGTATTCGTTCTTTCTTTCTTTCTTTCTTTCTTTCTTTCTTTACGCCTTTTTACTGTGTTTCTTTTTTCCTTCCTTCTTTGTGACTTTTTACTATCGTTGTGTCTTTTTACTTTCTATGAGATTTTCTTTGTGACTTTTTACTGTTTTTTCTTTGTGCCTTTTTAATTTCTTTGTGTATTTATTTCTTTCTGTCTTTTTGCTGTGTTTCTTTCTTTCTTTCTTTCTTTCTTTACGCCTTTTTACTGTGTTTCTTTTTTCCTTCCTTCTTTGTGACTTTTTACTATCGTTGTGTCTTTTTACTTTCTATGAGATTTTCTTTGTGACTTTTTACTGTTTTTTCTTTGTGCCTTTTTAATTTCTTTGTGTATTTATTTCTTTCTGTCTTTTTGCTGTGTTTCTTTCTTTCTTTCTTTCTTTCTTTACGCCTTTTTACTGTGTTTCTTTTTTCCTTCCTTCTTTGTGACTTTTTACTATCGTTGTGTCTTTTTACTTTCTATGAGATTTTCTTTGTGACTTTTTACTGTTTTTTCTTTGTGCCTTTTTAATTTCTTTGTGTATTTATTTCTTTCTGCCTTTTTGCTGTGTTTCTTTCTTTCTTTCTTTCTTTCTTTACGCCTTTTTACTGTGTTTCTTTTTTCCTTCCTTCTTTGTGACTTTTTACTATCGTTGTGTCTTTTTACTTTCTATGAGATTTTCTTTGTGACTTTTTACTGTTTTTTCTTTGTGCCTTTTTAATTTCTTTGTGTATTTATTTCTTTCTGCCTTTTTGCTGTGTTTCTTTCTTTCTTTCTTTCTTTACGCCTTTTTACTGTGTTTCTTTTTTCCTTCCTTCTTTGTGACTTTTTACTATCGTTGTGTCTTTTTACTTTCTATGAGATTTTCTTTGTGACTTTTTACTGTTTTTTCTTTGTGCCTTTTTAATTTCTTTGTGTATTTATTTCTTTCTGTCTTTTTGCTGTGTTTCTTTCTTTCTTTCTTTCTTTCTTTCTTTCTTTCTTTACGCCTTTTTACTGTGTTTCTTTTTTCCTTCCTTCTTTGTGACTTTTTACTATCGTTGTGTCTTTTTACTTTCTATGAGATTTTCTTTGTGACTTTTTACTGTTTTTTCTTTGTGCCTTTTTAATTTCTTTGTGTATTTATTTCTTTCTGTCTTTTTGCTGTGTTTCTTTCTTTCTTTCTTTCTTTACGCCTTTTTACTGTGTTTCTTTTTTCCTTCCTTCTTTGTGACTTTTTACTATCGTTGTGTCTTTTTACTTTCTATGAGATTTTCTTTGTGACTTTTTACTGTTTTTTCTTTGTGCCTTTTTAATTTCTTTGTGTATTTATTTCTTTCTGCCTTTTTGCTGTGTTTCTTTCTTTCTTTCTTTCTTTCTTTCTTTCCTTGAGTTTTTCGTTTTTTATTTCTTTTCCTTTATTTCTAAATTATTAAGTTATACTGTTATTCAAAATTATATTTCCAGAGAGCGTCGCCATAAAACAATGGTTAACAATTTTATCTCTGTATCAGAACAAATTTAATAAATATCCACAAATTTCATTAGATAAATAATTCAGAATCACGTGGTATCCAATTTCATTATTATTATTATTATTATTACAGACAAATTACGAAATCACCATCTATTCATTTTCTAGTTGCAGACATGGCTTTAAAAATATAAAACACGCTTCTCAGAGTGGTGGTTTAATAATAATAATAATAATAATAATAATAATAATAATAATAATAATAATAATAACAGCATAGCTGACCATTCTTCACTAGGGCGGCTAGACAATGCCTATTGCAGACCCTTGCTCATGCAACAATCTTAACAGGGCCAGCACGCTCAAACCCTCGGCCGCGATGACTTGTGACTTCGTGCTAGCACAGCTATCGACGGCCCCTAGTCTACCCAATTTTACTCAGAAGACTTCGATCAATTCGTTGTATGGTTTTCAGGAACTTTAGAATATATATATATATATATATATATATATATATATATATATATATATATATGTGTGTGTGTGTGTGTGTGTGTATGTGTGTGTGTGTGTGTGTGTGTGTGTGTGAGTGTGTATACAACAGAAATCCCACAGCCCACACATTACGAAGGGGGTTATCTATGTAAAATATATTTTTTTTTTTTTTTTTTGCTCGGTGGAAAATGCCATGATGCCATTTCTAACCTTAGGTTTCTGGGTGGGACCCAGAAAGAAATTATAGTAAACACCAGAAATCAAAGGAAATAAATAATAATAATAATAATAATAATAATAATAATAATAATAATAATAATAATGCGTTTGTCCAAAATGCAGATTCTGTGATAAATATCCAGAAACAATTGATCATCTTGTATCCGGTTGCGCGGTATTGGCACCCACTGAATATAAAACCTGGCACGACAGAGTGGACCAATATCTGTAATGGAAAATCTGTAACTTCTACAGGAAGGAAACTTCAAGAAACTGGTATGAACACCACCCAGACCCGGTTACAGATATATGACCTGTAAGAATTTTATGGAACTTTTCAATACACACAGAGAGAACAATCAAAGCTAATCGCCCTATCATCGAGATTAGAGACCGCAAAGACAAAATGTTCCTTCTAATTGACATGGCAGTCCCTGCAGACTGCAATGTATCTTTGAAGATCTTAAAAAAAACTATCAAAATACAAGAACCTTGAAATTGAAATCTCAAAAATGTGGCGCATGAGGACATTAACATTTCTAGTTGTAGTTGGAGCCCTCGGATTCCAGTTGACTCACTGCAGGGATTCCTGGTAGCCTACGCCTTAAAGAAATACCAAAAATTGTACTCAAAAGTACAGCCCACGCCTTACGAAGGGCTTTATCTATGTAAAATATGTGTGACTTTTTTTTTTCAAAATTGCTCAATGTAAAATGTCATAACGCCATTTCTGACCTTAGGTCTCTGGAAAGAAATGAGTACACACCAGCAATCAAAGGAAATATAATAATAATAATAAAAGAAGTTCTTTGACTGACGATTGCTTGGAGATTAATCGCTGTGACAACATCTTTGTGTACAAGTGCAATGATATATGGATCTTGATAAACTTTGTGTCACTTTGGGATAAGAACACCGTGAAGGCAGAGCAGGCGGAAATGCAATGATAACAAAACCTGGCAGGTCAAATCAGAGAAACGTACCAAGCAGTAGCTTAAGTAATCCCTTTTTTGGTTGGCAAACTCGGGACTATTTCCAGGAATCTTTCTGCCTCGGGGATAGGTACCTGGCATCATGGTGAGTGGGCAGGCATCAGCGCTGCTTGGAACAATATATGCGTTGCTGAAAGTGTTTTGCCTCTAAGCTGTGAATAAGGGGCTGAGATATGTCAGTTATCACCCGGCCGAAACATCTGAGAATCGGAGAGGTGTTCAAAATTGATGATTAAAATAATTCGTTTAAGTTCAAATTTAGTCCCACAGATCTGCGATTTTCTTTTAGCCAACAGGGTTTACGCGTTTTTGTTGAGCTGGTTTACGTTAATATCTTTGATTGGTTATAGTCATGATGTGTTATATTGGTAAAGAGAAAGCCCATGTTAAAAATGCCCTTGTGCCACATCTTGCCTTGTGGGGAGGTTGGTAAATAGAAAGTAGGCCTGAGGTGGTAGATGTAGTAGCAATCGGTCATTTGATGTGACATATGCAGTAGGGAAATGGGGCACACTGCAATATAGTGTGTCCTCTGGGTTGCCCACCTGAGATAAACTGCAGTGACACCCTTCCATGCACGGCCTGGCGCTGCAAGAACACCAATATTATGCAACTATTGATCGGATCAGCTTTTCAACATGCTATGCAAGAGTTTGGGCCTCTAACTACCAGTTGGGAACAGCAACCGGAAAACTGTCAACCAGGTACACCCACTATCTAACACATAACAGTCTTGAGAGAAAAGGGGAGTGTACAGAAGAAAAGATAGCTGACTGAGTTAAGTAGATATAGACGGAGACATATGTATAAATGTCTGGGGATTCGAAAGAGAATTCCCTAGCCAGCGTGAGTTGTTCGCGGACATAAATTCCCAGGCTATGCTTCAGGATTTTCTAAGTAGAGAACGGTAACCAGGGATCGAGAAATCAGAAGAGGGGATTAAAGAATTAAGATTAGTTTCGCAGAGAGCTAGATTGTCCGGAGACTTTTAAAAAATGAACGATTCCACCTTGATAAAGTTAGTACAAATACAACAAATGTTGGAGAAGAAAAGGTTAAAGGGTTTATGCGTTTTTGTTGAGCTGGTTTAGGTTAATATCTTTTATTGGTTAATATCATGATGAGTTATATTGTTAAAGAAAAGTAGCAGTCATTCGTTGAATGTAACACGTGCTGGAAGGAAAATGACGCAGATTGCAACATGGTGTGGCCTCGGGGTTGCCAACTGGAGGTGTGCTTGAAGGGACACCTTTTCATGACACTGCAAGAACCCCGATATTATGCAACTGTTGATCAGTATGGACTGGCGATATGAGAGCCTATCTACTCCTATTTAAAAAAATCCCGATTTTGACTTCCAGATAAATTATTTCAAAGAATGATCTTCCTTTCAGATGCCTTATTTGTAGAGTCGGTGCCCCGGAACAAACATGTATACATACCTGTGTGCCCTTTAAAAAAAAAGAGGCGAAAAATGGTATGTAAAATATTTAAGTTTTAACTTAGTACGAATACCAACTCTTTCAAATTGCGTGTTTTGAAAAATGAAAACATTTATATATGTATATAAAGAAAAAGCGTTCAAGCAAAAAGGTAGGAAGAGAATGCAGATAATCAAAAGAAAAAAATATTAAATTAAAAACAAAAAGATACATTACATTAAAAAATGGTTGGTGCCGTCCATTTGCAGACAGGCGAAATTTCCTTTATCAGTGACATTTGACCAAAGTGTGAATTCTTGGATCGCCATGCTAAACTAATCTTAACTCTTCAATCCCCTTTTCTGATTTTTCAATTCCTGGCTATCTTCCTCTCCTGGCCTGGGAATTTTATATCCATGAACATTTCGCGATGGCTAGGGAACTCTCTCTTGAATTCCCAGGCGATTCTTATGTGAGTCTTCGTCTCTCACTATTTAACTTAGTACATTGTCTCTTCTTTCTCTACCCTTCTCCTTCCTCTCAAGACTGTTGCGAGCTAGATAGTATTTCCGATAATATAGACAAGGCCATCTCCCTACACCCTTTTGCAAACATATTCGTGTTTGGTGACTTTAATGCCCACCATATCAGGTGGCTTAAACACTCTGTCACTGACCTCGCCTGCATCCAAAACCATAATTTCTCAATCACTCAATTTTTCATGCAAGTGGTTGACTTCCCCACGCGATTCTCTAGTAACATTGACGGAAACGCTTCCCTTCTCGATCTCTTTTTTACCTCTATACCTCACTCTTGTTGTACTACGCAGCTCTGCCCTCTTGGCAGCTCTGATCATGTGGTAGTTTCTGTAAACACCTCCTTTACCTCCCTCAACAGCCAAGAAACTTCTACAAACAGAATATCCTTCTGTTATCAACGAGCAGATTGGGACTCATTCCATGATTTCCTTCGTGACGTTCCATGGAAAGAAGTTTTTAATCATCCTGTTCAAAAATGCGCGACTGAGGTCTCCTCCTGGGTGAAAGCCGGTATCAATGCTTTCATTCTAGCAAGGAAATACCAAGTTAAACCATGTTCCTCTTCTTGGTTCTCACCTGCATGCTCGGCTGCTATAGCCCACAGAAATCATTTTTCCATCCCTACTAGAGCGTCACGTCTGATTGCAACAGACGTCTGATTGTCTCTGCCCATAACGAGTGCAAGCGTGTCCTCAATGAAGCGAAGTCACTGTTTGCTGATAGAATCTCGCAAGTTTGATTCCAGAGATTATTAATGGTTCTGCGAGAGTGTGTTGAACAACAGCAAGTCCTTAATCCTTCCTCTATTCAATCAATTCGAAGTCCTGGCATCTACAGCAGATGAGACTGAATGCTTTGATCAACACTCGACTCATCTGGAGTGCCCACACATGATTTACAAGAGGAACTAAGGCTCTACTGAGTGATATGCGCAGAACTCCGTCACTGGTCTCGGATTTCTAAATTAGACTCTCATAAGGAAAGTGGAGGTGATGGGGTAGCAGCTGTCATCCTAATGAAATGTGCTTTCCGAACTGGCTCCAGTTCTCTTCAAACTCTACAACTACTGCCACGCGGCTTCCAGGTTTTCAGCTTGTTGGAAGTCCTCTTCTATAGTCCCTCACTCTGTGAGCAAATAAAAAACATTCCGGGCCAGATCCAGACCCACAATCCTGAAATTCTGGATTCCCAAGTTTTCATTTCAGGAATTGTTTTCGGGGATTTTTTTTTTCACATGATTATTTGGGGATGGAATTTTTTGTACGATAAAATATTTTATAACTTGGAAATAAATTTGGGAATACTCGAAATTAATTGCGAAATCTAGAGAATGTCACCCATGAAATAAAAATAATTATTTGCACGAAAAGTAAGGACCTACGTATATCAAATTATCTCTAAATTAAGTGGCGACAGAAGAATTATCGTCGAACTTTCTAAAGGTAAGCTTAAATATTAATGCAATACTTAAACGCAGCGATTAATTTTGGGTTCTTCTGTAGTTTTATTGTTGCCTATCACATCTACTCCTTATCTATTGTGATGAAGGCCCAATCAAGAGCCCTCCGCAGCAGCTAGTTTATATGACGCGCGACAGGACGGCTTTTAAGCTATTATATATATATGAGCTGTGATACAGTGGATGACGATATTAGCTGCCGAAAAAAATAATAAATTCGATCGAGCACTCTGGGGAGTTAAGCGCGAATTTGTAAACATTCACTATTACTGTTGATAATGTGAGGCTTTCCAAGCTGGATTGAGTTCTCTATGTTACTGGGTTGTTTATGAAAAATAAATACGTAAAACTTCCCCTTTCTTTCTGCCAGGCGTCGATAGTCTATGGGGTTAGAATCTCCCAGTGATGCCAAATCGGTCGGTTTTCGGTCGTGGCTTGAAGCGATCGAATGTCTATCCATACTGAAGAGCTATGATACAACGAAACACTCTGTGGATGACGATTATATATATATATATATATATATATATATATATATATATATATATGGAGAGAGAGAGAGAGAGAGAGAGAGAGAGAGAGAGAAGAGAGAAAGATGAGAAAAGGGAAACTGATCTTCGCCGTCGCATTTCGTCCCATTTATATACAAGAATAAATATTAGTTTTTCAAATTTTTTTAAACAGGTTTTGGTTATAGGAATACTGATAAATATGTAGTAGTTTAATGAAAAGTCTTGCAAGTTCATGCACATGAGGTGATACAATGTCTAATAAACGAAAGTGAGTAGGTGATTGATATATATATATATATATATATATATATATATATATATATATATATAGAGAGAGAGAGAGAGAGAGAGAGAGAGAGATACACCTAGGGAGCCAGACAAACCGAACTTTCCCTGACGATCCGTTTAGGTGAAACCTAGATAGGTTTGTCTGGCTCACTAGGTGTATCTAGGTCTGCGCTACGTTTGTATTGAGCTCTTTTGTTAGTTGTTTACTTATCGGGGTTTTTTCTTTGGGCTTCAGACCTGCATCTGTGCGATTTTTTTCGGCAGTAGTTCAATTTATGTAGCTCTTTCTTTTTTTAAAACCTTTTTTTCCCTCGAGTTTGATTTGATTATTGGCAAATCAAAAATTCGAGGGTTTTTCGAAACGTGTCTAGTTATCTATATTTGTATATATATATATATATATATATATATATATATGCAACCGGACGTCTAGCCATACTGAAGAGCTGTGAAACATGTAAACAGTGACTATTGTGGCTGATTTAGCGAGACTGTCGGTCATTGTGTGTTTATCTAAAAATAAACACGCTAAAATTCACCTTCATCCCTGCCGTGCGCCGACGGCTTAGTGGTAGAATCTCCGACTGACAATTCAGTCGAGTTTCGACGTCCGGACGTCTAGCCACACTGAAGAGCTGTGAAACAGCGAAACAGTCTGTCTGTGGATGACATTATATCTATCTATCTATCTATCTATCTATCTATATATATATATATATATATATATATATCTTACAATATAAGATAACATAATATAAACGGGTCAAACACTAATATTCCATGGTTTACTCGTTTTTGAGCCTTTTATGTTATATTCTTACGTTCTCCTGGACATTGAATAATTTAAAAAAAATAATATTTTCGCCTTCGTATATAAATAGATTTACTTTAATAAATTCCATCAGGACGAAACGCGTTGGCTACGATAAGTTTTCCGTTTTGTATTTATTCATATTGTCCTTTTACAGGTATGCTCTATCTGAAAGTTTTGGCACATATATCAATACAAATATAGGTCCCTTAAATTATATTGAAGTTTTTGGCTCTTGTTTTTGAAACATGAGAACTCTTATGTAGCGAAGGAATCATATTTAAAAAAATAAATAAATATGTGTGTGTGTGTGTGTGTATACGTGTATGAGCGTGACTGTGTGCGTGCATGAGGTGCAAAATTATATGTACCGTTGCAAATAAGAAGTATATTCGATGTTTGACACATGTTTGCAACAAATTGTTGTAATTTTTCAATTTCGTAACTGTGCGTCCTATTTTCAAACAGTTGTGTGTACATATGTATAAGTTTATATATATTTATGTGTTTGTCTGTGTGTGCGTGTCTTTGTATGTTTGTCCGTGTCTGTATGTGTGTGTCATCGCTAGTTTGAGTGTGCGTGATGACACTTAAAAAAAGCTTATAATGATGGATTCACTTCCTTTAAACGAAAATACTGTCGCCATGATTCCAATGCTAATTGAAACACTGCTTCGGGCATTTCTGGAGATAATGTTGATGAAAACTGGCTAAAGATTTTGCAACGACAGCACCACAAATAAAAGAAGAAATCTGAAGTAAAAATACAAATATTGGGGTTTCCATTCCATCTAAGCCTCGTAAAATGCAGAAAACACAATTCCAGCTGACATAGATACGTTAATAACTCATCATGTTTAATTGTTCTCTGACCGAAAACATTTCGTTTATATTTTTTTCAATTTATGATTTGAATTTAGGAAATATATATTCTCTGCTCAGGGCAAAATTTCATTGTCTTGCGGGCTGCTTTTATAGCCATTCAATATCGCCTCGGGTAAATTGAATAGGATTGACCTTGGCTTCCGTACTTTCGTGCTCTGCTTTTGCAATTCCCTGCGGCTTTTCGCTTATTCTCCCAAAACTTGGAAACATTACTTCAATAACACGTTCAAGTTTTGAATTCGCCAATGAAAGTATCGATTGGATTTTCGCTTGACTCAAGGCGACCAATGGTTGACGTCTTAAATGTTATCAAGGCATAAGACTCTTGAGAACGGAATCGTTCTTGATTTGCTCTGCAGCATCAATAAATTTGGACACCGAGGAAAGAGAAGGAAGCCTTGTTGAGTATTAATTAAAGGTGAAAAAGAAATGACATAGAAAAATAAAATAAAGTTCTTATTTGAAAGCAAAAAGACATCGTAGCAATATTGTGAGAAAAAGGGAATTGTAAAAATGGCCGATGTATTAAAACATGATGGAAATTGTCGTGTTTAAAGTTACTTTTTTAAGAAAGAAATATTTGAAATTATCCTAAAGGAGGGGGAAATATTTATCAACTTGTTGAGAATCTTTAAGATTGACAAATTAATTCTTAGATTAAATTATTGAAATAATACATCAATCAACCCCTCAAAAATGTGAACAGTTCATCAAAAAATATTTTGCATTTATTTTATTTTTCTGGGATGAGGAGTTATCATCATTTACATTTAATTCACAAATAAAGAGTACACTTTGAAATTACACAAAGGTTACCCAGTGCGAAAAATACATGAAGAAGGCCGAAGGACACAACGGTCTAAACGATAAAGACAATAGTCAGAGTGTAAATGATAAGGTAAAATATTTTACATATTTTATTTTTTTTTTTTGTGGTAAGGAGGAAATTCTTTCTTGGTTGGTTGAAGAATTTTCCAGAATGCTTCATATGTATAAAGAAGGTAAAAACAAATGTGCCTGAGTAGGCGTCTGCATTATGGATTGGTGAGTCAGCCTAAAAGACGGATGTGGTCAGAAACCGAGTAGCCGGACATTATACAGGGTGCGGCTGGTATCTTATGGATTAGTAAAAACCTTGCCGAACAAATGAATATAATTATATTTGATTACAATCACGTAAACATGAAATTTAGCTAACTATTATTCAGTAAAACATCAATAACTGCCTCTACACGAGGTCGAAATCGGCTGCAAGCTCTGATTAATTGGTCCTTATTTATATTACTCGAACTATTGCAGCTTTAAGAGAGTCTTTGGTGTCATGAGGCTGTTTATTAACCTCCTTCTCAACAACGATCCACGCATAATAGTCTATTGGATTGAGATCTGGAGAGTTAGGAGGCCAAATTTTGGGTGTGATGTCGTCGTACAAATGGTCAGCCATCCATTCTTGTGTTCGTAGAGCCTTGTGGGGTGGAGCCGAGTCTTGCTGGAATATATAAAACCTGCCGTTGCATATGTTGTAAATGTAGGGCTTGACAACTGTTTCTAGAACCTCAATGTAAGCAGCAGCATTTACTCTAAGACCATGTGGAAAAAAGTGTGTATTTTCAGACACATGCAGCTTTTTGGCAATTGACCTCATTGATTGACCTCGGTTTTCATCAATTGTCTTCTTGACTTCCTGAATAAATTTGAATGTTCACAATTTATCAGAACGTGCAGAATGTCTTTTACGTTTTGATACAGACATTGGGGAACTGACAGCGTCTTCTCTTTTCGTATCTTGTGGACAAACGATCTTGCAACTCTAAGGAAACTTGCAATATTCAAATCGCTATGATGAGCCTTTAATGCCACAATCACAGCATGCCTTTTTATTTCATTTGTTATCATAAGGTTTGCCATTCTTGATTTCTGAAAAATAAAAGCATTAGAAGTTAGTGGGAAGCAGTATCAATCTTAAATCTGTATGTTCTCAAATACCAGCCGCTCCCTGTATATACATTGTTGCAATGTCCATCGAACCACTCTGATGATGGCTCACGTAAGCCGAAAGGTTAGATCGATAAACAGAAAAATAAAAATATCCAAATGTTCGATAGTTTTTGTCTTTATTTTCTCAGGAAACTAAAGCCACTATACGAAGCTTAGAACGGCTCATGATCAAACATAATAGACATTCGTTGTCTGTTATATTTAACAATATATGTTTGAATAGATATATGTGTGTGTGCGTGTGTGTGTGTGTGTGTGCTTTAAAATATAGTTTTAACGTATGATATTTATAGGCCAAAAGTATTCAGTATCCAGGATAGATTAACAGGTAAATTAGAAATAACTGACTTTATTACACATACTGCCCCAATGACTAACATATATAAATAGTGGAGCCATATGGCCTTCAAATAGTCCAATACACATGGCTTGAAGATTGGCTTCAAGCATGAAACAGTGTCACCATACGGTGTTGAACTCTCTCTCTCTCTCTCTCTATATATATATATATATATATATGTGTATAATGGTGTATTTGGTAGCAATACTTCTTTTTGTATAGGTTTTATTGAATATGAATGACTATTAAGCTTTTTATTATATTTTTCTTGCATGCATAAAAGAAATTTCTTTTAGGGTCTGTATGGCAGTTCTTATACATTCCACTGTGCCACCATATATGCACACACACACACACAAATATATATATATATATATATATATATATATATATATATATATATATATATATATATATATATGTATACTCTTCGGTAAAACGAATCGAATTCTTTCAGTGACAGGCGTGTTTATCTAAAAATAAATACGCTTAATTTCACCTTCATCCTGCCGTGTCCCAAGGGGTAGATTCTCCGACTGACGCCAATTCAGCCGGGTTTCGAACCTAGCTAAAAGTAACCGGACGTCTAGTCACACTGACGAGCTGTGATACAGCGAAACTGTCTGTCTGTGGATGAAAATATATATATATATATATATATATATATATATATATATATATATATATATGTGTGTGTGTGTGTGTGTGTGTGTCCAGGTATGATGAGATCGAATAGAGTACACTTCCAACGTTCGTAACATTTAATTTAAAATTCCACACAGTACACAGTAGAGTCATGATTTATTTTAGGATATTACATCAAAAACATTAAGAATCGCTACACAATTGCAGTCGTTTTTCAACACATAACGATGCGTTTCCTTAAATTACTGGTGAGTGAACGATTAATTTGGTTTCAAAAGCAAAATAAATTGTCATTTTTTAATATATATATATATATATATATATATATATATATATAAAATAAAAGAATATAAAGGCTTGAATCAACTAATCGAATATGACCAACGTTAAATTCAAACTAAGCGAACAAGAAAAAAAATAGGAGTTTACTTACAATTGTATCATAGGCAAGATTTGACATCTATCACCAGCCAGACATTAACTTAAAGATTGATACACATGTTTACAATAAATGTATACATGCAAGACAGTCAACTTTCATAAAAAAATATAAAAGTGGGTGTGGAGGTTAGAAAAGTAATTTAACCGAATGCCAAACGTTCTTAAAAATTACACCTTTAAGTGCCGAATCCAGGTGCATCGTCAGTGTTGTTGCTCCCATGTCACTAGAAGTTTCGGGTCTAAATAAACAACAGACTTCTTCGATGAGCGACCCGACCGAATATGATCAGTATTCGGCCCGCACCCAGAATAAAATTTGCTACTGGATTTAGGACGTGCTTTATATAAGTTCCCCCCCAGAAAACAATAACTAATCAAGACTTTATTTGGGCTATTCGATGTTTTAGATCGGGTATGCTTGGTTGTACTGATCTTCCTACCTGCGACTAAGGTAGGTCGTAAAGGAAAGGAAAGATTACGTGTTTAAATATTTTTAAATCTACTCGAGAGAGCAGTAAAACACAATAATGAAGTCATTAAATATGCGACTGAATGCAACTCAAATAAATTGATTCTCTGAAGCTTCTCGCCATCTCTATATACAATTTTAACATACATATATACACATCTTTGTGAATTTCCTACATAATTCTTTTTGTAGTTGATAAATAAGAGGCGTCTTTAAGAAACTAGTAAATAATCTAAATATATAAAATTATTTGATAAATAATATGCAACCGTCAAATAAATATCATCAATTTAAGATTTTAATAAGACCAACCAATGAAAGTAAAATGTCAAAGATACTAACTAAATACCAATTCATCTATATAAGATGTTAATAATATCAACCAATCAATGTAAAATCAAAAATGCTAACTAAATACCAATACAAGTGTATGAGATGTTAATACTATTAGGAGATCAATGCAGGACTAATTTAAACCCCAAATTAATCATACAAATAGAAAGATAAGCCATATACGGTGCAACACAGTTCAACTAAAATCTAATAAAAACATTGTCAAATTTCAAAGTCTAACTGAATTCTAAGGTATTAGGTAGGCTGTGTTTACAATTTACCGTTAATTCAGATCTTTGATTTAATAAAGAATTCTTATCAAAGAACTTGATAATTTCCAAATTTTCATGTAAACACAGAAAACAGGGATCATATAAGGATCTACATGTCCTTACCATTCATTCATGCGTTGTGTGTTCTACGACATTAAACTATCCTGATCACAACATTAATTATTTGCACTCAACAAGTTTAACGAAATTTGCAATAACATAAATATGAATGCTGGTCGTTATTTTAAGAAGTAAGGGGGTACAAATGAATAGATTTCAAATTGACAACTTTTTACATTTCACTAAAATAGACGTTAAACACTTCTATCTTCCCTTCTTTCTTTCATTTATACATATTTTGTTTTTTTCCTACGCATTCAAAACGAAATAGTTAATTATATATGAGGTTTCATCATCAGGTCGAGAATTCTTGTTGGATTCTCCCGACCGTTCCTTCCAACCATCTCTGTCTGACATCGATGTCGGCAGGTCCTCCAGATGGCATCCAGAGTCATCTACAAGTTGGTCAATGTAAGTGTGATGAGGTCTTCCAACCGATCTTTTGCCGCGCAATGGGTTCCATAGGTGAGTGTCACTCACAAGTCCTGACTTACTTCTCCAGGCGTGACCAGCTAGCCGAAGCCTTCTCTCTCTCTCTCTCTTAGCGAAACTGAGGTAGGAGGAAGTTGACCATACAGGCTTTGCTTTGTTGGGTGTTTCTTCCAGCTGATGTCCAGTATAACTTGTAACATCCTTGTGTATGTTCCGTCAAGTTTTGGTGTTTCGTCAGTGTCCATCTTGTTGACCTGTAGAACAAGAGAAATTTTACTGTGACCTTAAAGAAGTCCTTCTAGGGATTGTCAGAGAGGGAGGATTTCCAAATGGTGCTCAGATCATCAAAGGCACCCAAGGCCTTATCTTTGTGGATTTTAATGTCTCTCTCCCTTGACTGGGTGTTGCTGCCGAGATAAACAAATTCCTGGACGAATTTGATGCTGTTGCCGTTTATCAGCTTAATTATGAGGTCCAACAGTTTGTTAAACACTTCTATTTTCCTTTCTTTCTTTCTAGCCAAATCCCCATCTTCCGAACATTTCTCTTAATAATAATTGTTGTGGAGTTCTCCCTCTACAGAGTCTACGTTGGGTTCTTCTCCCTACTATAAGATTAGTAGGAGAGAAGGCTTTGGGGGAACAGTCGTATAGATTAAGATATTGTGACCAAGTAAATGGTTAAAAAAATAACAAAACAAGTGTTGCAGATATATAATATATTAAACAGTATGTACAGCAGAAGAGTATTACACGACTAGTGTGTGTGTCGGTTCACCTAGCGTTCAATCGATTATACGACTGTTCGCCAAGGCCTTCTCTCCTACAATCTTATAGTAGGCAAAAGAGTCCAACATAGACTCTTTAGAGGGAGGACACCACAACAATAATCTATATATATAAAGTTTTAGCCTCTGTTTGTTATCGAACTCTTCTTGGGTTTGGTAGATAGACCCCTATAACCATATATATATATATATATATATATATATATATATATATATATATATATATATATATATATATATATATATATATATCCAGGGTACCTCCCTATCTATTGTGATGAAGGCTCAATCAAGAACCTTCCTAGGAATTAGCTTAAATGTCGCCCTATAGGGCGGTTTTTAAGCTAGTAAATAAATAAAGCTCAGTCATTCGTATCGAATATATAAAGTAATAAGTACAATTTGGCAAATGTCTGTTTTTTAGCTTTTAGAAACAAACAAAAGAATACTGAACTGTTATGCAATATCAGTCCTCCCATATGTCAGTGAATCCTGGACGATCTTACGAATGAAGAAGAGACTTGAAGCAACAGAAAAGTGGTTCTGTAGTAAAATGTTGAGAATACCATGGATTCTAACATGTGAGCAACGACGAAGATTTAAACAAAATGGAAATAAAAAAGACATATATTTAACAAAAGAGAAATTAAAAATTTATAGGATATCTAATGAGAAAAGAGGGCTTGGTAAATTTGACACTCACAGGGCAGATTGAAGGTAAGAGGGACAGAGGAAAACAATGCTTAAGATACCTAACAAGCTTGTTCAAATAGCTGGTAGAAAATATTACCGGAGATAGGAAATAGACAACATTTACTAAGAGCTACAAACGACAGGGAATTGCGGAGAGCCATGATCGCCTACGTCCTGAAGGGACACGGTGCATAAAGGAAGAAGAACGAGCTTGTTAAATGGATGGCAGAGCAAGGTTTAAGAGAGATAACAAAAGACAATTTTTTTAAGCACTACAAAGAACAGGAAATTGTGGAGAGCCATGATCACCAACATCCTGAAGGGAGTGGTACAGAATGAAGTTTCATTTTGTCAAAATACTGTTTTGATTAGTTATTTCCCCTTTGGTATGTTTGCTTCCTGTTTTAGTTGAATACTTCCTGTTTTGACTGTGATTTTGATTGGGTACTTCCGGTTTTAGTTGAATACTTCCTGTTTTCATTGGTTGTCCTTTGCTTTGATTCAATATTTCCTGTCTTCGACTCTGGTTTCGATTGGCTGCTTCCTGTTTTAATCAAGTAATTTGTATTTTGGTTTGTAGCTTCCTGTTTTGTTTGAATACTTCCTGTTTTGGCTAAATACTTCCGGTTCTGAAGCTTTATAACATTCATCAAATTCACAGAAAAAAAAAGCAAAAAAGCAAAAAACATTATAGCTTCGTGGTTATTGAATAATTTATTTGTGAGGGAATGATGGCGAATGGAAAGTGTTTTTGATTCATAGTTTGCAATCGATATGGTTATGTTGCAATCGATTGGTTTTCCTATAAATCGCCTGATTGCAGCCAAATCGATATCACCACATTTTACATTGATGAATTCTTTTTCATTTGAATCATTCAAAATTAAATGAGGCCATCCTAATTTATTTATTTCTAAGACAATGATTTATTTTCAATAATGTAAATGATTTCCGTTAATTGGCATCTTGTTTTGCGATGGAAATTCACCAGGTTTTCGCTATTTTAAGTCCTCGAATGAAAATGGTTTCGCTATTCAAAGTCCTCGAACGAAAATGGTTCTGTCCATGATCTACGAAGAGAAATGTTGAAAAAAAAATTATTGACAATATTTCAGAAAATAATTATCGTATTCATAAATTAAACTGAATAATTTGACTCCCCATGACTGAATCAATTGCTTTGATTGCATTGCAGGAAAATATATTGGCACATTAACTATACTCAATAAACAGAATTGATTGGTTTCTTACGGAGTATCATCCTTTTGTGCGTTATTTAAAACAATAAGATATTAGGTTGGTGCAAAAATAATGACGTAATAATGTCGTTTTTTGACGTATTTTTTAACGTCAAAAACGACATTATTACGTCATTATTTTTGCACCAACATAATACTTCGGTTGACAGTAAGGTGTATAAAGTACCAGGGTTCTCAAGTAGAACCCTATCGAATTAATGACCGAAGCCGATACTGTTAAACTTCGGTGATCGATCGTGAACCGGGGTTTTCAGTATGATTTGACCGTAAACTACAATAATCGGAAAATATAAACATTACAGAATAAACATTCGTAAATTCGAAAATACATATTAGAACATAAATAAATAAGGCTATATAATAAATGCCAATTCAGTTTAAATACAAAATGAGGTTCATTTTGACTTATACTCTTTTTCCACGTACCTAAGGGGCGTTACCAGAAATTAACCCTAGTGCTCATTTCAATTTCATTCATAGTTTGTGCGGGCACCTCGAGGCGGTGTAATGGTTAGCAAGCTTGTCTGGTTAGAACAATTACGACTGAGTAATGAATTCGATCCTCACTGGGTGTCCCCGACTTTTGGCCTTGTGCCACATCTAAGCTACACTTGGAAAATCATTTGAGGACCTCGAGGCGGTGTAATGGTTAGCAAGCTTGTCTCGTTAGGAAAATTACGACTCAGTAGTGAGTTCGATCGTCACTGGGTGCCCCATACTTTCGGCCTTGTACCACATCTTGGCTACGCTTGGAAAATCACTATTGGGCACCCAGAGGTAGTGTAGTGGTTAGCAAGCTTGTCTCGCTAGAATATTTACGACTGAATAGTGAGTTTGATCCTCACTGGGTGCCCCCTAGTTTCGGCCTTGCGCCGCATCTAAGATACTCTTGGAAAATCACTATCAGTTATGGCTGAAAAGTGAGCTTGATCTTCACTAGGTGTCTTTCATATTTTTCGTCGATGTACTTTTGTGTGTGCTCGTGTATATTTTAATGCAATGTCAGACCTAGATTTATTTCTAGAAATTAACAAAAATGCTAAAAAAAAAAAAAAAAATCATTACAGAATAATAAAATAAAATCTTTTAATTATCTAATTCTTAGACTTTAAAAAATAAGTTTCATTTTTCCCCTCTAAATTAATGATTTTATTGGTCAGAGCTGGGTAGAAGTTGCCCAGACTTTGTGGGAAAGGAATATATTATACCAACGTCCTATTTCAAATTGTGTGTGTGTATGTGTGCGGATGCTTGTGTCTATTCAATATGCATTGTGTTTTTTGAAAATTGTATTAAAATTTCAAAATATATTGTTTTTTGAAAATTGAATTAAAATTTCAAAATATATTGTATTTTTTGAAAATTGCCTTAAAATTTCAAAATATATTGTTTTTTGAAAATTGCATTAAAATTTCAAAATACATTGTTTTCTGAAAATTGCATTAAAATTTAAAAATATATTGTTTTCTGAAAATTGCCTTAAAATTTCAAAATATATTGTGTTTTCTGAAAATTGCATTAAAATTTCAAAATACATTGTATTTTTTGAAAATTGCATTCAAATTTCAAAATATATTGTTTTTTGTAAATTGCATTTAAATTTCAAAATATATTGTATTTTTTGAAAATTGCATTAAAATTTCAAAATATATTGTATTTTTTGAAAATTGCATTAAAATTTCAAAATATATTGTATTTTTTGAAAATTGCATTAAAATTTCAAAATATATTGTATTTTTTGAAAATTGCATTAAAATTTCAATATACATTGTGCCTTCTAAATTTTATCATTTTAAATTGTATTAATGTCTAGACAATTGTATTTATTGCATGGAAGGCAAACGCGTATTTAATGACACTCGACAGAAATGAGTCCATTCAGTAAACTATATGAGACGAAGCAGAATGCATTTTGCCCCGATCGGTGACAGTTTTGAGTGTCAGAGTGATGACATCCTGCTTTTTTTTTTTTTTTTTTTTTTTTTTTTCAGAAAACCTGATCCAGATGGTTTTCAACATATGAAATATACTGTTTTGTGATTGGATCATGAAGTTCAGCGTAATTTGTATGTTTATATTTCAAATTTGAAACAAGCATCTCTGATATGGCGCATTTTGTTAGATTGCCATCGATTGGCTAATATTAAATTGTTATCTTGCCTTCGATTGGCTAATTCAATGACATATCAACATTTGTTGGATCATTTAATGTCGAATATAAGTATCTCATGACAAAAATCGCCACGAAGCGGTATTTACCGACTTTCTCACGAAGGTAGGTTGCAACACAAGTTCAGTTTAAATGTTGAGTGTCCATACACATACATATAGGTCAGTGACAAAAATGACGGAGTACCCGCGACCACGGTCACGCTTGTGTTGTTATTCACCAACTCATACTCTTTAGTGCAATGAGGAAGGAGTTTATGCAGAGTTGAGACCCCCAGAGGCCAGGTATCGCCCATAATTATATAAGGAGAAGAACAGATACTACATTTTCATGTCTGGGCTTACGTTAGTTTCAAAATGTAGACGTAGGTTCGGTTAATACTAGGACCAAAAAGGTGGACGTAGGTCCGGTTTACACACGTGGCAAAAAGGTAGACATAGGTCTGCTTTACACGAGAATTAAAAGGTAGACACAGGTCCGGTTTGCACTGAGTTAAAAAAGATATACATAGGTCTATTTTTTCTTAGGTTAAAAAAAAAGGAGACATAAATTAGTTCGACACTCGCGTCAAAAAATACCCATTGGTCCGTTTTCCCTAGGTTAAAAATATAGACATAGATCTGGTATAAACTAGGTTAAGAACGTTGACATAGGTCTGGTTTACACTAGATTGAAATGTAGACATTGGTTTAGTGTGCACTAGGTTAAAATCTAGACATTGATCTGATTTACACTAGGTTAAAAACGTAGACATAGATCTGGTTTACATTAGGTTAAAAACGTTGACATAGGTCTGGTCTACACTAGCTTAAAAAAGTAGACATAGGTCTGGTTTACACCATGTTAAACATTGTAGATATATCTAGTATAAACAAGGTTAAAAATAAAGACATAGGTCTGGTTTACACTAGATTAAAATGTAGAGATTGGTTTGGTTTACACTAGGTTAAAAAATGTAGACATAGGTCTGGTTTAATCTAGGTTAAAAGAGTAGACATAGGTCTGATTTACACCATGTTAAACATTGTAGACATATATCTAGTATAAACAAGATTAACAATATAGATAAAGGCCTGGTTAGCACTAGGTTAAAATGTTGACGTAGGTCCAGTTTACACTCGTATAAATTCACTATTTACACTATTTACATTGTTTGAACTATTGATCTCATCGTTATTGTCATATTCACAACATTTCGGCCGTTGTGCGCTTCGACCTTCTTTAGGTGATATACCTTTATTTCGTCCACCGAGGTTGATTGGTCTAGTTTCATGTGCTATGCTTTTCTGGATATCTCAGTTTTCAGTTATTTCTTTTTAGTTTTTGTTCACCTTAGCGGCCAGGTATTGAATGAACAACCCTTTGGTTCAATACACTAGGTTACTTCAACCAACGCTTTTATCCACTGAACCATCTACCCTGGCGGACGAAATAAAGGGTTGGAAGAAGGCCGGAGCGTACAACTGCCGAAACACCGAGAATATGACAATAAATATGAGGACAATAGTCCGAACAATGTAAATAGTGTAAATAATTACAATACCTCATCTCATAAATATAGACAGATCCTGAAGAAGGTCGGATCGTACAACGACCGAAACATCGTGAATATGACAATAAACATGAGAACAATAGTCCGAACAATGTAAATAGTGTAAATAGTTACAATACCTTATCTCAGAAATATAAACAGATCCTGAAGAAGATCGGACCGTACTACGGCCGAAACATCGTGAACATGACAATAAACATGAGGACAATAGTCCGAACAATGTAAATAGTGTAAATAATTACAATACCTCATCTCATAAATATAGACAGATCCTGAAGAAGGTAGGACCGTACAACAACCGAAACATCGTGAATATGGCAATAAACATGAGAACAATAGTCCGAACAATGTAAATAGTGTAAATAGTTACAATACCTCATCTCAGAAATATAGACAGAGTATAAATTTACTCTCAACATATGTTTAAATTTTATTATAGTTCTAATCATCGCTTTTTAAAACAATAAACATTGTGCTGCAGAGACGGTAGTTAAAATAATAGACATTTATTTCTTTTGCGGGTACAAAGGTTTATGTTTGCCGGTTCTTTTGTTTTAATCACTTGTTGCTTGAAATTCTTCGTCACTCTATCGAGTCGGCCGTAGATTAATTTGTGACAGAAACAAAACATTTGTCGGAGTTAACTCCTCCTTAATTGTTCAAATTGTTCACTAGGGGGCCCTCTCGCTAGACTATACTGGGCGACTTCTTGCCTCGTTATTTTTTCTTCAGGCCTCGTGCTGCATTCTACCTCGCATAGAGGTCAGGTAAATGCTCTTTTTCAATTCTTCATTTTCAGCGAACACATCTACAATGTAAGCTCTCGCAGAAGACTGCGTCTCCCAACTTGTGGGAGACGCCATGAACATTATACACACATACACGTACGTACGAACATTCACCAAAATACAAAATCTTTACGTTCACACACAAACACAAATGTTAATGTCTATTTCCATTGTAAATTTTGTCGTTTAATATATATATATATATTTGCTGACACACACACACACACACACACACACACACACACACACACACACACACACATATATATATATATATATCGGTCTTGGTTTTGTTTACAATTCTTTATGATGGATTCAATCTCTGAGTCCGCCATGTTCTTGTAGTGGACCTTCTAGCAGGAATAAACGCACGTGTTCCTAATTCAACAACACATAAATCCACGGTCGGCTACACATTGTAAACGGTGTTTCATTAAAACGGATTATATATAAGGGTGTTTCATTAAGGCGGATCAAACTCAGCAGTAAATGAATCAGTGTTATTGGTGAAAATTAATTTATTTCTCTATTGGATCATGGTATTTAAAGTCATGGCAATTATGTGTAAAAAGTAATATCGCCCAAATGTCCGCCAAATTTGAAAGAAAAAGAAAAACATTATTAGACGCTTAAACTTAATCCACATTTAAAATCGATCCAAGTTATTGGAACATCCTTTACATCGAAAAAAGGCATTTTCTAAAATTCCTTTTCTTTCTGTTTGCTTTCTTTCTTAAAAGCACATCTGAAATATTCCGAGTTAACTGTGACTCCCGAAAGAAATATTTAAAAATAAACATCATAAATGCTTTATAATATCTAAATATTGAATTTTCAAAGTAAAAAAATTAAAATGAATAATTAGAAAACTGAATTTATAATTAGAATTTATGCATATTCAGTTTGAAAAATTAATTTTAAATAGTATTTAAAAATAAAAATTCATTATCCAAGAATTTTAAATGTAAAATATAAAGCTTAAAATTTTAAAAAGTTAAAATAAAAAATAAAAAAAATTAAATACGCAATAATGTCGTTAATCTCTGTCTAATTTTCACTTTCAACATTTAAAAGCGAGACACAAAATTATCAGCCAATTAAAAGCAAGACACAAAATTATCAGCCAATTAAATTGGAAGAAAATGACAATTACAATCAAAATAAATAAATAATTTGAAGATATTTCGTGAGGAAAGTATTTGTTAATTGTGCCTGTCATATCCACACTCAAGAATTTTTGTGCCTTTCTTCATGGTTAACTGAAACATGAAAAAGATCAGATTAACTAAATATATATATCTTGCATCAATATGAGTTCGATCCTCACTGGAGGTTCATAACTTTCGGCCTTGTACCACATGTAAGCTTCGTTTAGTAACTCACTTAGACACTTTGACGTGGCGCAGTGGTGATTTCCTAAGCGTAACTTAAATGTAGTACAAAGCCGAAAATTAAGGGCACTCAGTGAGGATCGAACTCAATACACAGTCGTAATTGATCTATCAAAGCAAGCTTGCTAACCAATGCACTACATCGAAGGGGCCTAATGATTTTCTAATCGTAGCTTAGATGTGGAACAAGGCCGGGAGATCGGGGCACCCAGTGAGGATCGAACTCAGTCGTAAGTGATCTAGCGAGGCACGCTACACCATTGCAGCAGTGGAGAACTTGAAGAGGGGAATTAACAGGAGATAACTGATAACTGACAACCAGATAGATAGATAGATAAAAGTTAATCTCTGCTGTATTTTAAATTTGAAGCAGAAAACATGAATAGAATAATATATTTGTCTATATTTCTGAGATGAGGTATTATTTACATTATTCGGACTCTCATCCTCATCTTTGTTGCCATGTTTAATGGAGCAAAATAAAGGTTTCAGTTCGACATTTCACCACCCGAGGAAGGCTGGAGAGTACAACGGCCGAAACGTTGTGTTAAATATGGCAACAAAGATGAGGACAATAGTCCCACCAATGTAAATAGTGTACATAATACCTCATACATTATGAAATGGACAAAGTCCGACAATTATTTTAAGACATTTTTTATGTTTATACATTCTTTTTATAGATACAAATATTTAAGTAAATGCTCTGTTTATAATATCCGTTATGATATATGTTATCCGACAGAAATTGAACCTGTATCCTATACGGAATCGTCATAATAGCCTGACGTGCTTTTACCGATTGAGCCACAGAGGAGTGTTTAGGTTAGCAAGGTCGATTTTACTGTTTTTAAATCACAACTCTCCATGATTTTCTTTCATACATTTATACCTGCCCAATGCGTATCCAAATGTAAACAAATGACGTCACACATTATGAAATGGACAAAATCCAACAATTATTTTAAGACATCGGAGGACGCATATCTTAAGACCTCGAAGGACGCATATTTTCTATGACAATTTCTCGGACATTCAGGCCGATAAATGTTGTTAATACTGTTTATTATAAACAGAGCATTTAATTGAATATTTGTATATATAAAAAGAATGTATAAACATAAAAAATGTCTTAAAATAATACTTCATCTAAAAAATATAGACAGATTCCTGGTGCCTCTCTCAAGTTTTTATGTTAGTGATTTTTTTCTACTCTTTAAATCCTACATGTTAGCTGTTACTTCTGTCAAGATTAATATTGGGAATGCCTTCGAAAATAACAATCTTTTTTCTTGGTTTTCTTGTAAATACTTTTCTTCATTGATATATTCAATCGTGATAACAATCTATCTGCGTGTATTAAATAAAGGGTCCAGTACTGGCAAGTACCTGATGAAGGCCGGAGCGTACAATTGCTGAAACATGATAATAATAACAAAAATGAGGACAATAGCCCGAGTGTACGTAATGCTAATAATGATAATTCCTCATTTCAGAAATTCAGTTAGAAATTAGGTCATCAGAGAAGTTCCAGCATTTCGGTGACTCACAACAGTTTGCATAGTAGCAGAGATAGGGGGGTATTTCCGATGTTTATGTGGTTGAGAGAGTCACGTATTCTCAAAGAATGATTCTCCAATAAGTAAGCTTGGCGTGGTGTATTTATTTCTAACGGAATTTCTTCTTCTTCTTCTTCTTCTTCTTCTTCTTCTTCTTCTTCTTCTTCTTCTTCTTCTTCTTCTTCTTCTCACTTCCGATTTCTCTTTCTTCTTCTTCTTCTCACTTCCGATTTCTCTTTCTTCTTCGTATACTTCTTCTCCTCCGCACCTCCTACTTCTTCTTCGTATTGATCTTCGTATTCTTCTTCTTATTATTACTTCTTCTTCTTCTTCTTCTTCTTCTTCTTCTTCTTCTTCTTCTTCTTCTTCTTCTTCTTCTTCTTCTTCCACTTCCGATTTCTTCTTCTTTTTTCTTCTTCTTTTCTTGTCCCCCTTACCTTTTATTTCTTCTTCTTCTTCTTTTCACTTCCGATTTCTTCTTCTTCTTCAGTTTCTTCTTTTCTTGTCCCCCTTACATTTTATCTTCTTCTTCTTCTTCTTCTTCTTCTTCTTCTTCTTCTTCTTCTTACTTCGGATTTCTCCTTCTTCTTCTTGTCCCCCTTACCTTTTATTTCTTCTTCTCCTCCTCCCTCTTCTTCTTCTTCTTTTTCTTCTTCTTCTTCTTCTTCTTCTTCTTCTTCTTCTTCTTCTTCTTCTTCTCACTTCCGATTTCTCCTTCTTCTTCTTCTGCTTCTTCTTTTCTTGTCTCCCTTACCTTTTATTTCTTCTTCTTCTTCGTCTTCTCACTTCCTATTTCTTCTTCTTCTCACCTCCTATTTTTCCTTCTTCGTAGTCTCCTTCTTTTCTTCATATTCTTCTTCGTATTCTTCTTCTTATTTCTTCTTCGTATTCTCCTTTTTCTTCTTCTCCCCACTTCTTCTTCTTTATCTTCTGTCTTATTCTTCTACTTCCCTCCTATCCTATTCGTCTTCATTTCCTCTTACTACTACTCCTTCTCCTTCTCCTTCTCCTCCCCTTCTTCTTCTTCTCTCTTCCTCATTCTTCTTCTCCAACTTTTTCTTTTTCTTTTTCTTCTCTCCTCCTCCTCCTTTTTTGTACCATGTCCCTTCAGGAGGTTGGTGATCATGGCTCTCCACTATCTCTTGTCCTTTGCAGCTCTGCAATTTTATCTTTTTGGTATCTTTCCTAATTACTGTTCTGGCATCAACTTTTCACAAGCATTTTAGGAAGGTTACATGCTCCTTTGACCCTCTTGCTTTCAATGTGCCAAGTGAGTGTCAAATTTTACAAACACTCTTTCCTCATTATCTGCCCAAGAAATTTCAACAATCATTTCTGCTGTTAAGTATGTGTCCTTTCTGTTTCCATTTTTTAAAACTTCGTCGTTGCTCACATGTTCAGTCCATATCATTCTCAGTATCCTTCTGTAGAAGTACATTTCTGTTGCGTCAAATCGTTTCTTCATCTGTGATGTAATTGACCAGCATTTACTGCCATGTAGGAGGACAAATATAACATAACAGTTCACCACTATTTACTTTGATTCTAATGAAATTTTCCTGTTTCTTGATACTTTGCTTAGGTTTTGGAAGGACTTCTAATTCTCTTAGAACACCCTAACTGCTTAGTTTATCACTAAGAATTCCATTAAACTCAAAAACTTTCTCTAAAAATTGAGATATTTGCATATTGCAAGAAGCTGTGTTTTATCCATTTGTCAGGAAAGCATCTTCTTTTCGCAGCGTCTGCCCCCAAAAGAGTTCCCTGCACAATCTGAACGTCACTGATTGGCTGTTAAGAATCACATGACCAGGCAAACGCGGTGAATATTAATTAGGGAAGTGGAAGGAAAGTTGCTAAACGGCAAACATATCAATCATAAAATTTAATTTTGTAATACAGAAAGTTCACTGAATACAAGGCTAGAGAGCCCTTTCAGGCAAAAGCTTACTGTTAAAATGTTTATGATGAATGTGATGTGAATGTAATACGACAATGTTAGAACAAGGACAATAGATAACGATTGGCCCTTGACTTGAAGAATATTTTAGCCTTCAGTTAAGCAACCAGGCGGGAGTCTGCTCCAAAAAGTAGCAGTTCTTCGAAAAGGCATTGGCTGAGAGAAATTTTTATTTTGCATTTGGAAGACAGGGGCAAATGAGGAGGATTCGATTCGGCGGAAGTGGTCGAGCCTGTCCTAGCTTCAAAGGCCTGAATTGGTAGAACAAAGAGAACTTCTGCTATGGAACAAGTGACAAAGAAGGAATAGGTCTGTGAAGTTGCCCCTGTGAGAAAGAAGCTACAGAATGGGGAATATGTCTTGCCTAACAAGACGGATTGAAGGATTTTAATCACTTTCTAACAACGCCTTTTAATAGAAAGGAAAAAATAGCCACCTAATTTTGGTGAGACTTTATCATTGCCATAGTAACACATTGGCGGAGTAGGTAATGGCTGCTTCAGTTACTGCTACGCAGTAACTACTTATTTAAGACGTTGCATACAGAGAAAGACAATATTCGGAAAATGAAAAATTGGAACTGGTCTGAACAGTAACATCGGCAAAAACAAACACCAGCTGACATGTTTAAAGACAGAATGCAAACATTATGGAGACGGATTTGTTTTCAAGAGTAAATGGAAGAATAATGTACATCGATGTTGGAAAGTATCAGATCGTGTGTCTGTAATACAGCTCAATTTTCAAGAAAAAACAAAACAAAAACATACTAATGTCAACAAACAGAATGGATCCAGAATGCCCAGCTAACAAAGCCAATGAGGTTTACTTTGAAAAGACTGTCTTCAAAAAGTTCAGAGGTCATCCAAGAACCACCACAGTTACAATGCTGAACCGAGACATTCAAAGAATAAGGCAGAAAGATCCCACGTTTTTTTTTTTTTAGAAATTTACAATCAAGGAAAATCTGCAACGAATCTTGCAGAGGACAGAGAATGCTTGACGAATCAGTATACAATGTCACTGAAGATGAGAGAACATGTTAATTCATGACCTCAAATCGAAACAGTTTTGATGATGATGTAACATAATTGCATTTTGAATGAGACTTTCTTAGCAATACAATTTGAGTACAGATGTCTGCATATTTTCAATTGTTATAAGCACCCGTAACATTTAATGCAACGGAATGTTGCTAGCTTAGTTATTGTCAGCTAGATTACATAAACAAAGTAGGAAAGACATGGCGGAAATTTTAGAAATGTTTACAACTTAATGACTTTTCGTCAGTTTTATTTTGTCGGATTTTATTATATTTCAGAAAACGATAAAATAAAACACGATAAAATAAAACTGGCGAAAATGAATCGGTTGTAAAAAACAACAAACCACCCCCAAAAAAACATGCGGATAGTGTGGCTGTTATATAGGCGGAAAGTCAAAATCGCCGAGATGAGTTCAAATTCCGGTCGATTCTCTTCGGTCAATACCTGAATACTTCTTCCTCCAGCTATACGTTACATAGCAAGTTAAAATGGGTTCTCTTGCCTTTACTGGCGGTCAGTGTAGGAGAAGGAAAATGCTTATAATGAAATGATCTGGTAGTCTAATAGCTCAACTCTAAGAGGGCAGGAGGACTCATTTTTATATATATTATTTAAAATTTGATATATTTGCACATTGCAAGAGGATATGTCTTATCCATGTGTTGTGAAAGCATCTTCTCTTGGTAGCGTCTCCCCACAAAACTACTCTATGTACAGTCCGGGCTTCGACTGAACGTTTATGGTTATATGGCGAAGATGAAGGAAAGTTAGCCAACTATTTTTTAAACATAGACCAAAAATATCTAAAAACAGGAGAAAAACACCAATATTTTAATCAATGGAAGAAAGAGAGCATTGGGAAAAATTTCTATTTAAAAGTTAGAAATAAATTGATTTAAAAAAGCATCAAATTCTATTTTATTTTCGTCGTAAGAATGAGAGGACAGTCGAGATGGAGTCATTTATTGATCGTTAGCTCGAGAAATTTGATCCCTGTACACTTCGAAACATTAACTCTATGACACTTGAGGATTAAAACAGGCGACAAATTCAAAACTGTTATCACTTTTCAGCCTTGACAAGGTTCAATGGCGTTTACATCAGATATTCTCAAATTGGGCGCTTTTTAAAAATGTAGTTGGGTTATGGACATTGTACATTTTGAAGTCTTGAACTGAGAAAGATATTAACTTCTTTATTGATGTGGAACTGAAAGAGAACAAAGTATTGATAGTGAGAATTGAAAGGGACGGATTGAGGAAGGTACTACTGCCGAGTTGGAATCTCGAGGAATGAACACTCCCCCCACCTCCATCTCAAATGAGGACAGAACAGATACTACACTTTGATCCTAACCAAAAGGCCAAAAATGCATTTATGGAATCTAAAAAGGAAATAATTCTGAACACGCGAAAAAAAAAAAAAAAAACTCCACTATCTATCTATCTATCTATCTATCTATCTATCTATCTATCTATCTATCTATGTATCTCAGTATATATTGTTTTGTTTGGTTTGATTTACGGCATATCAACCTCAAAGTGTTATTTATGCCGACAAGATTTTTATGGTTGGTAATATTTTTTCCAAAAATTATTGCTGGTAATATTTCTTCCAAAAAAGTATTGCTGGTAATAATCTATTGCCTCTAATAATTTTTCTTCGAAAATTTATTGCTCGTAATAATTTTTTACAAAAATGTATTGCTGGTATTAAAACCTATTTATTTTTTACAAATTTTGGCCACAGTTTGGAGGTTAACTATTTTGCCCATAGCTGGGACCCTAACAATTTCTTCCACCCCAGGTCAGGGTTTCCCCAAAAAGTATTGCTGGTATTAAAACCTATTATACTTTCATAGTGTTTTGAATAATTTTTAAAACTTTTTACACATAGCTGGGACCCTGACCCTTGTGTGATACGTGAACAGCAGATTTTCCAAGCCATCCTTTCTCATTACGTGACCTAGAAATTTCAGCTGCTACTTCCTGATGTAAATTATAAGTTTTATTTTTGTTTCCATTTTCTCCAAAACCTCATCGTTGTTTCATATGTTCCGTCCATGGTATCCTTAGCATCCTTCTGTGGAACCACACTTCTGTTACTTCATGTATGGGGAGATTGTTCAGCATTTGCTGCCGTGAAGGAGGACAGATATCATGTAACAGTTAAGTACTTACTCTTTTCTGTGTTACCAACGAAACCCTCCTGTTTTGTAATACCCTAGCTTTTGGAATGCGTCTTTGGCCATCCAAATACGTCTTCGGATCTCAGTGTCAAAATTTGCGTCCTCTATCAGAACACTTCCCAGATATTTAAATTTCCGGGCCTGCTTGATTTTAGTGTCCCCAACCTGTAGATCGCATTTCGGGCTCATCCTTTTGCCGAGGACAATGCATTATGTCTTCTTGTAGTTAACGCTTAGTCCCTTCTTCTCGCTCTCCTTTGCTACCTTCTGCATATTTTGTAGTTTCCTTTCTGTGTCTCGTATCAGCACTGTGTCATCTATTAATATTGTTGTCGCCAATGATGAAACCTGGTAGAATTTCCATTTCATTGTGGCAAGAATGCCATATGGCGACGTTGGAACTTCTACAGCTTGCCCACGGAGAACCCCTTAGTGTTGGAGGTTCGAGGGCTGTACAATGGCTTCAATATGGCACTGAGCTGAGGCCACGAAAGAAAAATGTGAACGGGTACTCCGAGACGACTATTGTCCTCATCTTTGTCGCCATATTTATTACAACGTTTCGGCCGTTGTACGCTCCGGGCTTCTTCTGGTGGTTGGAATGTCGAACTGAACCATTTATTTCGCTCACTGGAATAGACTGTTCTAGTTCCACGTGGCATGTCTAATGGGTGTCAGTTATCAGTTATCTAGGCCGAATCGTTGTAATAAATATGGCGACAAAGATGAGGAGAATAGTCTGAATAATGTAAATAGTATACACATTACCTCATCTCAGGAATATAGAAAGATACTGAAAGGCCGAAACGTTGTAATAAATATGGCGACAAAGATGAGGACAATAGTCCGAATAATGTAAATAGTATACATAATACCTCACTTCAGAAATATAGACAGATACTGAAAGGCCGAAACGTTGTAATAAATATGGCGACAAAGATGAGAATAATAGTCCGAATAATGTAAATAGTGTACATAATACCTCATCTCAGAAATATAGAAAGATACTGAACGGCCGAAACGTTGTAATCAATATGGCGACGAAGATGAGGACAATAGACCGAATAATGTAAATAGTGTACATAATACCTCATCTCGGAAATATAGACAGATACTGAAAGGCCGAAACGTTGTGATAAATTTGGCAACAAAGATGAGGACAATAGTCCGAATAATGTAAATAGTGTACATAATACCTCATTTCAGAAATATAGAAAGATACTGAAAGGCTGAAACGTTGTGATAAATATGGAGACAAAGATGAGGACAATAGTCCGAATAATATAAATAGTATACATAATACCTCATCTCAGAAATATTGACAGATACTGAAAGGCTGAAACGTTGTAATAAAAATGGCGACAAAGATGAGGACAATAGTCCGAATAATGTAAATAGTGTACATAATACCTCATCTCAGAAATATAGACAGATACTGAAAGGCCGAAACGTTGTGATAAATATGCAGACAAAGATGAGGTCAATAGTCCGAATAATGTAAATAGTGTACATAATACCTCATCACACATATATAGACAGATACTGAAAGGCCGAAACGTTGTGATAAATATGGGAACAAAGATGAGGACAATAGTCCGAATAATGTAAATAGTGTACATAATACCTCATCTCAGAAATATCGACAGATACTGAAAGGCTGAAACGTTGTAATAAATATGGCGACAAAGATGAGGCCAATAGTCCGAATAATGTAAATAGTGTACATAATACCTCATCTCAGAAATATTGACAGATACTGAAAGGCTGAAACGTTGTAATAAAAATGGCGACAAAGATGAGGACAATAGTCCGAATAATGTAAATAGTGTACATAATACCTCATCTCAGAAATATAGACAGATACTGAAAGGCCGAAACGTTGTGATAAATATGCAGACAAAGATGAGGTCAATAGTCCGAATAATGTAAATAGTGTACATAATACCTCATCACACATATATAGACAGATACTGAAAGGCCGAAACGTTGTGATAAATATGGAGACAAAGATGAGGACAATAGTCCGAATAATGTAAATAGTGTACATAATACCTCATCTCAGAAATATCGACAGATACTGAAAGGCTGAAACGTTGTAATAAATATGGCGACAAAGATGAGGCCAATAGTCCGAATAATGTAAATAGTGTACAAAATACCTCATCTCAGAAATATAGACAGATACTGAAAGGCCGAAACGTTGTAATAAATATGGCAACAAAGATGAGGACAATAGTCCGAATAATGTAAATAGTGTACATAATACCTCATCACAGAAATATTGACAGATACTGAAAGGCCGAAACGTTGTAATAAATATGGCGACAAGGATGAGGACAATAATCCGAATAATGTAAATAGTGTACATAATACCTCATTTCAGAAATATAGAAAGATACTGAAAGGCTGAAACGTTGTAATAAATATGGCGATAAAGATGAGGACAATAGTTCAAATAAGGTAAACAGTGTACATAATACCTCATCTCAGAAATATCGACAGATGCTGAAAAGCCGAAACTTTGTATAAATATGGCGACAAAGATGAGGATAATAGTCCGAATAATGTAAATAGTGTACATAATACCTCATCTCAGAAATATTGACAGATACTGAAATGCTGAAACGTTATAATAAAAATGGCGACAAAGATGAGGACAATAGTCCGAATAATGTAAATAGTGTACATAATACCTCATCACAGAAATATCGACAGATACTGAAAGGCCGAAACGTTGTAATAAATATGGCGACAAGGATGAGGACAATAGTCCGAATAATGTAAATAGTGTACATAATACCTCATTTCAGAAATATAGAAAGATACTGAAAGGCTGAAACGTTGTAATAAATATGGCGATAAAGATGAGGACAATAGTTCAAATTAGGTAAACAGTGTACATAATACCTCATCTCAGAAATATCGACAGATGCTGAAAAGCCGAAACTTTGTATAAATATGGCGACAAAGATGAGGATAATAGTCCGAATAATGTAAATAGTGTACATAATACCTCATCTCAGAAATATTGACAGATACTGAAAGGCTGAAACGTTGTAATAAAAATGGCGACAAAAATGAGGACAATAGTCCGAATAATGTAAATAGTGTACATAATACCTCATCTCAGAAATATAGACAGATACTGAAAGGCCGAAACTTTGTGATAAATATGCAGACAAAGATGAGGTCAATAGTCCGAATAATGTAAATAGTGTACATAATACCTCATCTCACATATATAGACAGATACTGAAAGGCCGAAACGTTGTGATAAATATGGGAACAAAGATGAGGACAATAGTCCGAATAATGTAAATAGTGTACATAATACCTCATTTCAGAAATATAGAAAGATACTGAAAGGCTGAAACGTTGTAATAAATATGGTGACAAAGATGAGGACAATAGTCCGTATAATGTAAATAGTGTACATAATACCTCATCTCAGAAATATCGACAGATGCTGAAAAGCCGAAACTTTGTATAAATATGGCGACAAAGATGAGGATAATAGTCCGAATAATGTAAATAGTGTACATAATACCTCATCTCAGAAATATTGACAGATACTGAAAGGCTGAAACGTTGTAATAAAAATGGCGACAAAAATGAGGACAATAGTCCGAATAATGTAAATAGTGTACATAATACCTCATCTCAGAAATATAGACAGATACTGAAAGGCTGAAACTTTGTGATAAATATGCAGACAAAGATGAGGTCAATAGTCCGAATAATGTAAATAGTGTACATAATACCTCATCTCACATATATAGACAGATACTGAAAGGCCGAAACGTTGTGATAAATATGGGAACAAAGATGAGGACAATAGTCCGAATAATGTAAATAGTGTACATAATACCTCATTTCAGAAATATAGAAAGATACTGAAAGGCTGAAACGTTGTAATAAATATGGTGACAAAGATGAGGACAATAGTCCGTATAATGTAAATAGTGTACATAATACCTTATCTCAGAAATATCGACAGATACTGAAACGCCGAAACGTTGTGATAAATATGGCGACAAAGATGAGGACAATACTCCGAATAATGTAAATAGTGTACATAATACCCCATCTCAGAAATATCGACAGATACTGAAAGGCTGAAACGTTGTAATAAATATGGCGACAAAGATGAGGCCAATAGTCCGAATAATGTAAATAGTGTACATAATACCCCATCTCAGAAATATCGACAGATACTGAAAGGCTGAAACGTTGTAATAAATATGGCGACAAAGATGAGGCCAATAGTCCGAATAATGTAAATAGTGTACATAATGCCTCATCTCAGAAATATCGACAGATACTGAAAGGGCGAAACGTTGTAATAAATATGGCGACAAAGATGAGGACAATAGTCCGAATAATGTAAATAGTGTACATAATACCTCATTTCAGAAATATAGAAAGATACTGAAAGGCTGAAACGTTGTAATAAATATGGTGACAAAGATGAGGACAATAGTCCGTATAATGTAAATAGTGTACATAATACCTTATCTCAGAAATATCGACAGATACTGAAACGCTGAAACGTTGTGATAAATATGGCGACAAAGATGAGGACAATACTCCGAATAATGTAAATAGTGTACATAATACCCCATCTCAGAAATATCGACAGATACTGAAAGGCTGAAACGTTGTAATAAATATGGCGACAAAGATGAGGCCAATAGTCCGAATAATGTAAATAATGTACATAATACCCCATCTCAGAAATATCGACATATACTGAAAGGCTGAAACGTTGTAATAAATATGGCGACAAAGATGAGGCCAATAGTCCGAATAATGTAAACAGTGTACATAATGCCTCATTTCAGAAATATCGACAGATACTGAAAGGGCGAAACGTTGTAATAAATATGGCGACAAAGATGAGGACAATAGTCCGAATAATGTAAATAGTATACACATTACCTCATCTCAGAAATATAGACAGATACTGAAAGCCTGAAACGTTGTAATAAATATGGCGACAAAGATGAGGACAATAGTCCGAATAATGTAAATAGTATACACATTACCTCATCTCAGAAATATAGACAGATACTGAAAGGCTGAAACGTTGTAATAAATATGGCGACAAAGATGAGGACAATAGTCCGAATAATGTAAATAGTGTACACATTACCTCATCTCAGAAATATAGACAGATACTGAAAGGCTGAAACGATGTAATAAATATGGCGACAAAGATGAGGAGAATAGTCCGAATAATGTAAATAGTGTATCAGAAATGGCATCTTGAAATTTTCCACTGAATAATTAAAAAACAAAAAAGAAAAACAAAACACATGTTTTACATAGATAAAGCCGTTCGTAAGGTGTAAGTTGTACTCGTGAGAACAATCTTTTATATTTTTTAAGGCATGGGCTACCAGGAATCCCTTCTATGAATCTATTGGAATCTTTTCCAACCAATCTGAGGGCTCCAACTATAACAGATTTATATTATTATTATTATTATTATTATTATTATTATTATTATTATTATTATGATATTTTCCATTGATCATTTCTTAACTCTGTAACCGTGTCTGAGTGATGTTCATACAATTTCTTGCGGTTTCCTTCCCGTAAGTATTTTCCAGTGCAAATATTGGCCCACTCTATCATGCCCAATTTTATATTCAATGGGTGATAACACTGTGCAACCTGATACAAGAGGGTCAATGGCTTCAGGATATTTATCACAGAATCTGCATATTATTATTATTATTATTATTATTATTATTATTATTATTATTATTATCATCATTATTATTAATGTGTCTTGCCCTTGCCTTGTGGAGTACGATTTGACCCCAAGTCGCAATTAAAGACTTCAATAGACAATATTTTTTTTTTTTGTATATATAAGAAGATATAAATAAATAACGAGATGATATGTAATCAATAATGTAATTCTGGTCACAGTATGGAAAAAATATTCGGAAGATATGAAGAATACCCATGAGTATCATTTTTATTTATTTTATTTTTTTTTTTTTGCAATTCACATATTTACGGACTGCCAGAAATTTGATCCACATATTTGTTTGACCCTTTTGAAATCATTCCAAAATCCCAAATAACAACTTTAATGCTGCTTTGTTCTTGTTGCTATTATTATTATTTGTTTATTTTTTTTTTTGCCATAAACTGAAGGGTCATATGGGGTTTGCTAAAAAGACACACAAGAAAAGAGGCTTGGAATCAACAAGATTTCAATTGTGAATCCAATAAAGCAACAGAATTACATTTTGCTTTCCATTCTTTGAGTCCTTTTTGTTGACATCTTTTGCTTTTCATTTCGTCCCGTGATCGGAATCATTCCAAGAAATGTGTTTGGTTAACCTTTCAAGTGAAAGGGCAATCAATCGATCAGCCATTTCCAATCGATGGTGTTGTTTTGACATCATCAACAAATCGGCGTTGGTGATTAGAATTTATTTTCTACAGTTTACGGTGTTTCTCGTGGAACACATCCAATTCCATTGCTGTCTGATTTCTTTTCATTTCCTCAACGAATGCCTCAATAACTGAAGTCAATAGTTGAATTCCGATCTTCTTTTTTTTTTAAATGTTTGGTGAGATTTGATGGAATGGACGAATATCAGACGGTGCTTTTTTTTATTTTCATTTTGAATTGGGAACTTCTTTCAGGTCGCTATTTTAGATTTTAATACGAATATGTTTTCGAGTAAATATCTGTTCTAATTTTGACATGGTTAGTCAAAGAACGCAAGAAATTAAGCGTAAACGATTTTTATTTGATTCGAAAAAAAATAAAAACAAAAAAAAAACAAACCCGGAATTGGCGTTTTTGGCATTGTTCTTCTTTTTAACTGCTTCCATTTGAATTCAGTTTTTGAATATTTTTGGTCTCAGACGAGTTCTTCGCGTTTTTGTATGTCTATCAGCATCATCATCATCAGCAGCAGTGGCATCATCATCATGATCAAGTTTCAGCCATTGAGAAGTCTGGCTTTCTTCTGCTGTTTGCAGAGTCGCGAACTCTTCAACGAATTTCGAACTGAACCCATCTTTGATTAGCAGGTGTAATTATTATTATTATTATTATTATTATTATTATTATTATTAGTAGTAGTAGTAGTAGTAGTAGTAGCAGTAATACTCGTAGTAGTAATAGTAGTAGCAGCAGTATTTGATTTGATTAACTATCCTATTCAACTCTTGGGTGTCTCGTCCGAGTGATGATGATCATATATTAGTTCCTACCCGCAGCTCACACTCATAAACTTTCATCAGCACATGAGCTGCCACCTGAACACGTCCAGTTATTATTATTATTATTATTATTATTATTATTATTATTATTGTTTCCTTTGATTTCTGTTGTATACTAATTTCCGTCCGGGTCCCAACCAGAGACCTAAGATCAGAAATGGAATCATGATATTTTCCTCTGAACATTTTTGCAAAAAAAAAAAAATAAAAAATATTATAACAACAACAACAACAACAAAAGAAGAAACCCAAGATAACATAAATTTTACATAGGTAAAGCCCTTTGAAAGGTGTGGGCTGTACTTATGAATACATTTTTTTTTTTTAATTTAAGGCATGGGTCAAGAGGGATTCCTTCAATGAGTCTATCGGAACCTTTTCCAGTGAAGCTGACAGTGATCCTATTTCTCCGGTCGAAAGGTGTATCAGGGGCTGAAATTCATCGAGAGGGAGAGGACCTTTAACACAATACGGCGACAGTTCACTAGCGCGTAGAAGTGTGTATGAGTGGCTCGAGAATAAAAGTGGTTGGACAAGCGTGACGTTCGAGGTCTCTCGTCATCCTCCACCGTTGACTTGACAAAGATTCAGTAAGCTCGAGAGATGGTAATGGCGGACCGATGAGTTATCATCGATGAGGTAGCATGTTCTCGGCAGATTCGGATCACTGCTCTTTGTTCCCCATTTGTTCACACTGCTGTAAAAGCAGGAGGAAAAAATCTCAAACTTCGATCACGTGACCACAATAGTAAGCACGCATGCGCAGAAGGCAGCGTGACAAACCTAAAGATATCTTATGGCGAAAGTGTAGATACTTTTTTTTTTTTACTTATCATCGCATTTGCAGTAACAATTAGTTTTGTATATAAAATGATTTCCAATATCTTTGTTGACAAGGGAACCAATATTGTTAGATATTTCATAGGCGACATGCTGAAGACAACTGCTGCTATTTACGAGGTTGCGGAAAAGTTCTTGGGTCGACAGAGATGGGTATGAACTTGTGCCATGAAGCGTTTATGCTATTTCAAATATTCAACAAAATTGGCAAAACTTTTCTCAAGATTCTATGATTCTTACCACCAAAATATAATATGTCATAGGTAAGACAATAAACTACATCCGGCAGCAAGGCTTCCAATCAAGAGGTTTTGAGGAGCGTGAAACAATCTCTTAATTGCTGGTGTTCACAGGTCCACCCTGACCCGCGGTGGTAGCACCTGTTAGAGTCTCACCTACCCCAAAACTGGAGTCAAAACACTATGAAATATAAAATTACTTGCAAAACTTTGTGTAAAAAATTATTACTGGCAATAAAAATCTTGTCGGCATTAAATAACCCATTGAGGTTGATAAGCCGTAAAACAAAGCAAACCAAAACATTATGGTGTTTAGTGATTAGAATAATTGCACTCTTGTTGCTGATATCACCTCCCAAACCGCCTGAAGATTTGAGGGCATAAAATTGCGTTAAAAATATATTTGTTTTTAACCATAACATGTGTTCATAATATTTCGATATCGGCATTAATTCCGTTCTGGGTACTACAATAATCTACATCCAACAGCAAGGCCTCTGATCAGGAGGTTTTGGCGAGCGTGGAACCAACTCTTAATTTCTGGTGTTCTCAGATCCACACTAACCCGGGGTAATAGCACCTCTTAGGTTCCTAACTATAGGCAAATAGTTGATCCCCAAAATGGGGTCAAAACACTAAGTAAGTGTAAAAATAGGTTTTAGTACCAGAAATACTTTACATTTTAGTCGGCATATTTATTACAACGTTTCGGCCGTTGTACGCTCCGGCCTTCTTCAGGTGGTTGGAATGTTGAACTGAACCATTTATTTCGCTCGCTCGGGTAAACTGTTCTAGTTCCAAGTGGCGTGTTTAATGGATGTCAGTTATCAGTTATCTCCTGGTAATTCTCCTATCCACGTTCTCCACTGCCTTAACCCAGTCGATATTTCTGAGATGAGGTATTATGTACACTATTTACATTATTCGGACTATTGTCCTCATCTTTGTCGCCACATTTATTGCAACGTTTCGGCCTTTCAGTATCTGTCTATATTTCTGAGATGAAGTATTATGTATACTATTTACATTATTCGGACTATTGTCCTCATCTTTGTCACCATAATCATTATACTAATAAATATAGCGACAAAGATCATCTCAGAAATATAGACTGATACACAAATACACAAAATTATTACCAGCAATATATTTTTGAAAAAAAAAAAAATATAGCGAACAATAAAAATCTTGTCGGCATTAAATAACCCATTGGTGTTGATATACCGTAAAACAAACCAAACCAAATATAGATAGATAAATAGATAGATAGATATGGAGAGACCTAGATATATAGACTGATAGATAAAAAATATTAGCAGTAATCTTTTCAGCATTAAATAACCCATTGAGGTTGATTTGCCGTAAAACAAACCAAACCAAATCAAATGAAAACAAACCAAAACATTCTGATGCTTAGTGATTTGAATTCTTGCAATATACTTGCGGATATCTCCTTCCAAACCGCCAAAAAATTGTCACCTTTCCAAATATTGGAGCAAAATCTACACATTTTTACCTTCAATTTAAAAAAAGACCAACTTCAATTTACAAAATGGTCAGCTTCAAATAAAAACAAGGTTCATTTCTTAAATTCACTTGATGAAGCCTTTTAGGTAGGTCACTCGCTGCTTTATCTCTTGATTTTGATATACCCTGTGAGTGTCAAGTTTTCTAAACCCTCTATTCTCATTATGTGCCCTATACGTTTCAAATGTATCTTTCTCATGTTAAGTATGTACCCTTTTGTTTGCACTTTCTCGAAACCTTCATTGTTGCTCGCATGTTCAGACCATGGTATGCTTATTATCCTTCTATAGGACCACATACACCTCAAGTCTCTTCTTCATTCGTAAGAAGACTGCCCAGGATTCAATGCTATATAAAATAACTGATATTACACAACTGTTCAGTAATCTTTTGTTCGTTTCTGTCATTTTCCTGTTCCTTATTTCTTTGCTTATCTTTTCCAAGGCCTCTTTCGCTATCTCAATGCGCCTTAGGATTTCGTCGTGTCATATTCAGTCCTCTGTTAAAACATTTCCTACATTTTAAAATGTTTGTATTTTCTTGATTTTGTTGTCTCTAATTTGTCGTTCGCATCTTGGATTGTTTCCTTTGATGACAACTATACACTCGGTTTCCTTACAACTGATGTTTAGTCCTTTCTTCTAGCTTTCCTTTACTGCTTCCTGTGGCTTCCTTTTTTGCATCTGCTATCAACACTGTGTCATCTGCAAATGTCATATTGTTAAGATTGTGACCGCCACTCCAGGAAATGACATAACCTCTTGAATTCTAGAGTTGCCAATGAATAAGTTAGACTCAAATAGTGAATGAATGATGTCATATTGTAGGAAAAGGTTTAAATCCTCAGTTTATGATATATCCACTGATGTCCACTGAAACATCAATTCATGTTTTAAGTGTAAAAAAAAGGGACGGTGTGGAAAATTTGTATATATTTGCATTTGTTCCATTTGTCTACATTTTGTCATTTCTTTAATTTTAGTGAAACATTGGGCTTGTCTATAACAATAAAGACTATATTGAAATTTTCTTTTAAAATTTTAAGGTCAAATTACGCCGAAGTAACCTGTTCAGTTACTGGATTTAATCAATATCGACCTCGATCATTACTTAGATAGTGGGCTGTTTGGGAAAACCAGGTACTATAGACCCCGAAATATGTTTCAGTTTGAAATAACCCACAAAAGGTTGATAAGCCTTAAAAAAAAGAATCAATCAATCGTATTTCTTTAAAGAAAGAAATCCAACGTTTCTTATTGTTTGTAAATATTTCTATTTATTTGTATTGCTTTTGTGTAACTGATACATTTTTCTTGGTCATTTTTTTTCAGCCACCAGATTTATGGAGAGACGTAATTAATTTCCCAAATCCACTTTTGGCATCTTCTCTTCAACCCACGCCACATCAAAAATAAATAAAACTAAATGAATAAATAAAATAATCTATGATTATTCTGAATTTATCGTTACGTTTCGCTAATCCGGTGCATTTTTCTATAATTCTCTCGAATTTTATTTTGAATGATATTATCGTCTGCCAGATGGTTTAAAGAGAAAAACACAATGTTTTCATTGAAGTCTTTCTCAATTAAATTTTTAAAAGTAATAACCTAAAAATAATAAGAATGGAAACAATATGTCTACTACACACGTCGATGCAACTTCAAAAGTTTATCGGATACGACAAGCACAAAAAGAAAGAACGAAGTAAAAAATGGTGGAAGTGTTATTAAGAAAACACTTAAACAGATTGGCGAAACAGATTTTTTTTAAACGATTTCTTACGAAAAGATTTATTTTAATTAAATAACAAACGGGAAGTTAAAAAAAATATTAAATTAAAAATACATAATTTAAAAATGGGAAAAAAAAACAACTCCGAATTGGGTAAAAAGACATCAGTAATGCCCAGTTACCAATGTCGTGAAGACAGTTTTAAAAATGACGTTTGTAAATAAAAAGAAAGTACAGTTAACTCTTTCAAAACCCAAAGGTCGATTTGTGTTATATAGGAATAAAGTGTCACTGCCGACACTTGAGTTTAAACATAGATCGCCAGTGAGCAAACACAGGCGATCCCATTATTGAATTAAGTGGATCACGTGACCATAAGTAGGAAGTCACGTGACGTTTAACTGATCGCTATTTCTAGTCTATCCTCTATTACTATACGGTCCGCTATTCTATATTCTCTTCACTATACTATTCCTCTATTCAGATCACTATACTGATTACTATTAGGATCACTATACAATGGTTACTTTTCCAGCGAGTATTATCGAGCAAGTACTATTAGTGCGAGATTATTCGAAGGCGTCCAACACCAGTATTGTTCAACGGCGTTACTATAGTTGTATCTGCGATTACAAAGTCTCTACTACAATGAGCATTACAAAAGTGACAACGGTTATTCGTCGACATCACAAAAATTTGGCACTGTAACGATAATTTGAATAGCACTCCACTTCTAAAATGATAAAAAAATCAATATTTTTCGATTCTGGCAAATGGAATATTTAGAAGGAATTTGAATTAATGCTAAGCTACAAAAATGATTCCCTTCGCCAAAAAATTATTTCCCAATTTCTTTACAAACGTAATCTTTTTTCCTGTAGCTTCCTTTTAATGAAATCAAAATATTTCTTAATCTGATACATCGTCGAGTGGAATTTGGCAGTTTTCTTGTGGCATTCTTCGATAAAAGGTGACGTGTTATACTGGATCATACGATAAATCAGCAAAAAGGATTAATCTGTTATCAAACTATTATTAATCCATTATTGAATGTGAGAGGCAAGATACTTTGGTCTGACACAGTAAGAATCTACATGACCAAAACATTGACTTGAAAACTCGAGTCATGTCCCTAAATAACCCCCGGTCGCATCAATAATTTTATATATATGTCACAGATGGCGTTCAATTCGTCCAGAAATGTCTAATCTGTCATCTTTTCACATACAACCGTTTTCACAATAATTTAAATTATTAAAACGAATATATCTTTTGAATCTTAAAACCTTCATGATACACTATATATTGGCGCTACACAATCACAAACAAAATGCTATAACAAAAACCATATCATACGGACAACAGCAACAAAAATTGTCTTGTACATGAAACTAGAAGAGAAAATAATTGAGATTATCAAGATATTTAACTTTACACATTACCTTAGACAAAACAGCTTACGACCAAATCCCGTCGAAATACTGCTTCCCGTACTAAAATTACGCAACGTCGAGCCTGGTCAGTACCTAGATGGGTAACCGCCTGGGAATCACAGGTGCTGTAAGCTTAGATGTGCGGCTGTAATGGAAAATGGCTCGGTATTCTTAATCGGAGAGTCGAGTTCCCGTACGATCAATGTAGTTAAGCAATATCAAGTTTGGTCAGTACTTAAGTACCTAAACGAGTAACCGCTTGGGAATGTTAAGTCCTGTAAGCTTGGATGTGCGGGGTGGGGTTATAATGGATAATGGTACGGAATTGTTAATCGGAGAATCAAGTTCCCGTACGGTCACTGAAGTTAAGCAACGTCGAGCTTGGTCAATACCTAGATGGGTGACTGCTTGGGAATACCAGGTGCTGTAAGCCTGGATGTGCGGGCAGTATAAGGGTCTTATGGCCACATCACATTGAAATACTTGCTCCCGTATGATCACGGAAGTTAAGTAACGTCGTGACTGGTCCGTACCTAGATGGGTAACCGCTTGAGAATACCAGATGCTGTAATCTTGGATGTGTGGGTGGTGTAATGGATAATGGGTTAGAATTGTTAATCGGAGAGTCGAGTTTCCGTACGACCACCGAAGTTAAGCAACGTCGAGCCTGATCAGTACCTATATGGGTAACCGCTTGGGAATACCAGGTGCTGTAAGCTTGGATGTGCGGGTGGTGTAATAGATAATAGCTCGGAATTGTTAATAGCGGAAGTTGAAACTTACTGGCATATACCCTTAAAAAAGTATGAAGGACCACCTATGGGTTATTTCGAAAGTCTAGTTTCGCTAAGCCATTCTTCTTCCTCGTTATGTGTTGTTTTTCTCTGTCCCTCTTGTTCTCAACCTGTTCTGTGTGTATCAGATTTTCCAAGCCCTTTTTCCTCTTGATGCTCCCTAGAATTATCTAAAAAAAAATACTTAAAATCTGAAATAAATTTTGGCTTTAAATACCCTGCAGAGGGTTGACACGTCGTAGAAAACGAATCAAAGATTCAACCATTTAACAAATAACCTATTCCCATAAACCCTAAAAAAAAAAGGCGCTAACAGTAGATGTTTCACACTATCAAAAACAAAAGATTTGGAAGGAAACTACTATCAGTTCTAAAAAGAGCACTAACAGCAGATTAAAAGGTCTAATTTTCTTGTTTTTAAATAACCTGCAGAGGGCTGATAAGCCATAGAAAACGAATCAAACAAAAGGTTTTGAAACGAAATACCCATGAATACTAGAAAGAGCGTTATTAGCTGTCTTAAAAAAAGTGTCATGTCTTGAAGACTTGTTTTAAGAAAATGATTTTATAAATGACAAGTGACAGTAATTTCAAATGGTTGTTTGCACAATTACTGCTGAATGTTCCCCGTATGGAAACAGCTATTTTCACCATTACCGTGTTTTTCCCGGGGGGCATTAGAGGGAAGAGATCATAATTGAAAAGACCATTTCTCCCTTGGTGTTAACCGCTAAGTCAACTTCGCATATTTGAACACCAGCGGTCAGTCTAGCATTTTACAAGAGTTGGTGATACATAAGTTGTACAAAAACTGTAGCGAGGTTATTATCACAGTGACCCTTCCTCAACGCATTCTAGAAAGATGGCCGATAAAACGACACCGATATTTTTATTTTGTTTCTCTGTGGGCCATGCTACTACTGTTGTTTCTGTGACGTGAGTAAAATATCGATCGATTATATCGTCGCCGTTGAATTTTTCTCTTCCTTCATTTATTTTTTAAACTCTTGATAGCTATTCGCTTTACTTGCTATTTTTGACCGGGCGCAATCTCCGCGCCTCACATTCCCAGCAATAAATGAAAACGTTTCCATAGTAACGGGCAGCGCTGGAAATCAGTTACTATGATACCTCCCCCCCAAATATTTATCATCCGGCCTTCTATGTTTAATATTATTTGCTTTGGTCGCTTTTTTGTTTTCTTTCTTCTTTTCCATTTTTTTTTTAAAAGTGCAAACAGTCGGACTTGGATACGCATCCATATTACATAAAAAAAAAAATAAAATAAAAAAAAAAAAAATAAAAAAAAAAATGCAATATCAGATTCTTTCTTCATTTTGCACTTTATTGTATTCGCTTAAGCAGACGACAATTTTTCAAAATGGCTTCCCAGCGGAATGAAGTTTTTTTTTTTTAATGTTGACCATTTTATTTTTTTTAATCTTTTTCCACGATGTAAAAGCACGTTTCAGTATTTGCAGTAGCAGGATGATGAGTTATTAGATATTCACAAATTGTTTGTTCAAACTTTACATCATTTTTCAGCTTATTTATATTGGGCCCGTTGTCTGACTGATCCACAGTCCAAACGAAGCTATTCCTGAATTTGTGAAGCCTAACGAGAAAACTAAACTAAAATAAAATAAAATAAAAAACAACAAAAAACAATCATTTTTTTTTCATTACATTTTCTGCTGCTGTAGAAATTAGGTATGAATGAATGGAAATAAACTCTGAAATGTGAATTGAAAAGTTGAACTAGTTTTTTTCGGCTTCAGCTTACGACTGTTGATTTCAATGACAAAAATGACGTATAGACAAAGGTCATTACCATAGCGCGACATTTAACAAAATCTTGCGAATCATTTCGTTATTATACACAGTTTAATTCTAACTGCGTGTTCTATTACTCTGTCCTTGTACCACACATAGCCGAGCTGCGTGAATCGCTAGTTAAGACATAAGTATTTCCCGTTTTGGATAATTGTAATAACGAAATGTTTCATTGTAACTAATCATCATACATTGATAAAGTCCAAAATGTCTCCGAGTCCTTGTGGGTGACGAATTATTTTCTATCCTCCAAACTCTCTCCCACAGTCGGGGTGAGGCAAGCCTCTTGTTGCTCTATCGCTACTTCCATGGAAAGTGCTCGCATGAGTGACATTCCTTCATGGATAAGACCCACCATGCCATTCACATTGGATGAAACCACTCGCATTCCTTTCCGTATTCCATCGGTGAGAAGAAAGTTCCACTCGAACAGCTTCTTCCCGCGAACCATGGCTCAGTGCAGTGGAACCGACTCCCAAGAGGATGTTTCCCCGATCACTACAATCATAACCTGTTCAAATCTAGGGTTAACCGTTATCTTCCCCTCCTATCCATATAAACTATCCATTGGTGAGAAGTAAGTTCCACTCGAACAGATTCTTCCCGCGAACCATTGCTCTGTGGAACAGAACTCCCAAGATGATGTTTCCCTGATCACTACAATCATAACCTGTTCAAGTCTAGAGTTAACCGTTATCTTCCCCTCCTATCCATATAAACTCCCCATTGGTGAGAAGTAAGTTCCACTCGAACAGATTCTTCCCGCGAATCACGGCTCAGTACAGTGGAACCGACTCCCAAGAGGATGTTTCCCTGATCACTACAATCATAACCTGTTCAAATCTAGGGTTAACCGTTATCTTTCCCTCCTGTCCATATAAACTCCCCATTGGTGAGAAGTAAGTTCCACTCGAACAGATTCTTCCCGCGAACCATTGCTCTGTGGAACAGAACTCCCAAGAGGATGTTTCCCCGATCTCTACAATCTTAACCTGTTCAAGTCTAGGGTTAACCGTTATCTTCCCCTCTTATCCGTACAAACTTTCCCTTAACGTAATCCTCTACGTCGAGTGGTCTCCGGGTACACGGTGAACCTTACCGCAAAAAAAAAAAAAAAAGAAAAAGAAAAAAAAGTCAAGAGTTCTAGCAAGGAAATAAAGGCATAGAGACATCTAGAAAAAAAATGTAGTGGTTATGGTCAACGAGACGTACAAGAGCGAAAATTGTTTACAAAGTTTCGTTTTGGAGAAAAGTTGTTGGAAGGTGAATCCAGAGACGGTCTTTCATTAAATTTTGCGAATGAAGCTCTAAAATCTACAATCGAAGTAACCTACGGCAAAATACTCGGGTATTAGCAAAGTTGTTGAACACAATATAATCTCTCATATATCGAAACTACAAGGGAAAGTCCGCAAATTAGAAGCTAACCATTGAAGCGGACCGATGATATGCAAAACGGATATTATTGATAACAGACGATAGAAAATATGACACCGAGACCCGAAGATACACTGGAACAACGAAAGATAAAGTATAATGAAATAGTTAAAAACAACAAAATTTGTCATCAATTATTATGTTATATCAATTCGTCCATATGGCAGTGGATTCTGGATAATTTCCTCACAAATGAAACAGAGAATTGGGACAACAGATATGTGGTTCTCCAGAAGCATGCTGGGAATACCATAGAGGGGAACATCCGAAGAACGAGAAAGTTTTAAGGAAAATGGAAGCAAAAGGGCAATTATACTTAGAGTAAGAAATGAACAGTTTAAATTTATAAGACAAATGGCTTACGGCCATAGAGCGTTGAAACTCAGGTTCCTGTAAGATTTGTGAGATGATAGATAGATACTTAAAGGAAACGTTGTAATAAATATGGCGACAAAGGTGAGGACAATAGTCCGAATAATGTAAATAGTGTACATAATACCTCATCTCAGAAATATAGACAGATACTGAAAGGCCGAAACGTTGTGATAAATATGGCAGCAAAGATGAGGACAAGAGCCCGAATAATGTAAATAATGTACATAATACCTCATCTCAGAAATATAGACAGATACTGAAAGGCTGAAACGTTGTAATAAATATGGCGACAAAGATGAGGACAATAGTCCGAATAATGTAAATAGTGTACATAATACCTCATCTCAGAAATATAGACAGATACTGAAAGGCCGAAACGTTGTAATAAATATGGCGACAAAGGTGAGGACAATAGTCCGAATAATGTAAATAGTGTACATAATACCTCATCTCAGAAATATAGACAGATACTGAAATGCCGAAACGTTGTAATAAATATGGCGACAAAGATGAGGACAATAGTCCGAATAATGTAAATAGTGTACATAATATCTCATCTCAGAAATATAGACAGCTACTAGTTCAAGTATTGTACAAATGTTATGGTCAGACATTGTAAGTTACTTCGACTGGCTAATTATTTAACATTGCATATTTCCTTACGAATGAACTGACATTCAACTTCAATAACCATCTTTTGAAAAAGAATATTCCTTCGATACATGACTCGACAAGATATTTAATTTGTTTAAGACATGACAATATTGCATGTTCCGAATCCCTAATGTTCTGTGTTTTCAGCTTTAGTTTATAACTGTCATTTCATTTGTAAAGAATTTATCTAATTTTTTTTCCTCATCGCTAATTATTTAGATGCTTATAACAAAGATGCAGATTGTATTTCCGTTTAAATGCTCTGATACAACGCGAGGGACGACATAGCAGCCATGATCGGCGCCATTTTAGTTGCCCTGTGCCACTGATTGGCTGCTTTAATTGCTTCATTAAATGGCCGCCTTACAGCGACAATTTGCGAAAGCCAGAATAAAAGGACAAATGCGAAACGGGCAAAATAAATGGAGTCCAGAATTTCTCATGTTGTTTTCTCGAAAACTGAACACACAAAGGTTCGCTTTAATGGGGGATAAACGCAAATTTCCGGCTGTTGACATGAATGACGTCAATTCGCAGATGTCGTCAAAAATAGCGAATATATTGTATGGCTTGAATAAAACGCATTCAGGTGTTTTTCCTTCTGTTCCGTTTAGTGCTTTATTTTTTCACTGAATTTGTATTTTTGGCAGCTTTTCAGTTGACGATTCACCTGTTGATGTACACATTGTGTTCGAATTTCTCAATTTAACTCAAAATGTTTTGCTGTGTTTATCGTAAATATATATATATAAAAAAAAAAACTCAAAACCTGAAATGCAGAAAAAAATTCATTGTATTACCATGAAACCAAAAATAGACTATCCCTTTCTTGCTAGAGTTGCCAAATCCTCACTTTTTAACCTTGACGGAGTTCAAAATCGATTATTTGTCACTCTGCAGTCTCTTTCGCCACAGACGCAAAGTTGCAAGCCTATCCCTACCCTAACACTATTTTCAATGCGCTATTTAGATCTACTAGTTCAGACATTTATAACTAGAACATTTTACACCCACAGAGTCGAATCACCCACGTTTCCTCTGTAAGAAGGAAATTCCATTCAGAAATTTTTTTTTCTGAGAACTGCTACTCCGTGGAATAAACTTCCGGTTGGATGTTTTCTGGAACATCACAATCTTAATCTTTTCAACTCAAGGACCAATCGACCTCTATCATTATTATGATAATCTTCACTTACTTCTTTCTCTTGCATTAAGTAACCCTCTACTAGGAGTGGCTCTTGAGCATTGTATTGTGTGAACATTACTGTACAAAAAAGTGAAATAATATATCTAATATTTTAATTTTTACATTAAGCTATTTTATTTACTAATGGAACTTTGATTGTGCTGCGCCAAACTTTTATGTAAAGGAGATGTTGAACACTAGTCTTACAATCTTGTCTCTAATGTCGACCATTAGTGCCGACAGTGAATGGGCCATTATCATGTTGTTTTCTGAGGTCTGTAACTTGACTTTTCTCCCTATAATGGGAAATTCTTATATCCGTAATCTATATAATGTCATTTTGATTCCGACATTTAATGGCGATAGCAAGTCTCATCAACTACGATGATTCGGCTCAAGAAATTTGGTTGCATTCGGCGGTCTTTTTATTCTAGTGCGAGCAAAAGCGGTCGCCATCTTGCCCAATGTTCCAAATTTGCCAATATCATACCATATTAAAAACGAATGTTCAATGCGATTATCTCCCCTTTTATAGGTGGAATTTACTAAGGTTGTCCCCTTGGACGCATAACGAAAGTCTGGGTTGACGATAACCAGTTGATGTGCAGACCGCGAGGAAGACAGAAGTGTTAGCCAGCGGAATTTAGGAGTAGGAGCGAAAGCTATGCGGCCTATATTAGGCACGTAAAAGATATCACCCGGACTAGATGAGCCCCTCCCAGGAGAATTACAAATCAGACCTACTTTATATTCGTTCTTTCGTACACTTCTTGAATTTTTTCATATGTGCTATAATTTTTCTCTGTGTCGGACAAATTGTAACAAATATAGATATATTCATGCTTAACATATTGAACAACATGTTTCTATATTCTAGTACTCTATATCAAACGTTTTCAAGTACAACTCATTTTTTAATTAATTTCTTTGTGTTATTGTAGTCCTTCTTGCCGTCGTGTTAAGGTATCACGGAAATACTAATGTCTAATATGGATCTTGGAGAATGGAGAAAAACGAGTATTTTCTTCTCGTTCAAAGCAACTCCATTAGCGAGATTTAATTCCCTAGTCGTAATCCGCTTTTCAGTTATCGTCACTATTGAAGCGGATTACCCACTACCTAACCGTGTTCACATCCAGTATTTGATTTTCGTAAAGGTACAGTAAGTGTCGGTGACTGTCTATGGATGCAATTTTGTCTGCATGACAATTCTGCATTGTAAACACCTTCTTAATGTATGTCTGTTTGTGTGATACCATTACACTCAAGATCCGATTTTGACCAAACCTGGCACATACATTGTACAATGTAAGAGATAGGTTCTTAGTGTAAAAAATCGATAATTTTAAAAAAAATCACTAATCGATAAAGCCGATCAAAAATCGATAAATTGAACATTTTTCTTTCGATTTCTTTCAAACTCGGTATGTAGGTTACTTAGGTCATGACGAGCTCAACGAGGCCTCATTTTTATTTCTGTACCACTGCATTTAGCGAAAAACCAGAATTTTCAAGCAATCTAATACAAACTTCACTCAATTGTATCCAACAATAAGTTGTTTAACAGTCATTTAACTTGATAATTGAGTCCACCCGTATAGTGAATAATGAAAGTACTTTGAAGTAATTGAAAATGGGCTCCTACATCTAAACATGATGTTCTTTTTTCTCCATTCTAATTAAACGATTTTTCTGATCAACCAGCTCGATATGGCTGCTAGTCTGAAACAAGACAAATGTTTATAGATTCTTGGTGAAAGGTTGCAATCTGTACTGCGTTTCCACTAACATCCCTCTCCAGCGTCATGAGACAACATGATAAAACAGTAGGCATTATATATTGGAACGATCTTATAAAGTTGAAAATGTATGACCGTTCGAACCCCCCACTTAAAACTAATTAAAAATGTGACATAAGGTGTGTTTTTATCATTCATATATACCAACATGTGTCTTATTTCTTGCCCAACTTAGCGATTATTGCTTAATGAAGATGTTTGTATATTCAGCTTTAAAAATGTATTTTTTAAAATAATTATTCGTCATTCGCGTCCAATTTGGCCTTGTGTGGTCTTTTATAAAAAAGCGTTTGTTTTGCTGATCTATCTTTATTAGTAAATTAGTTATTAGTCAACCAACCAAGGTTCAATATTAGAAAATTACATATAGAATTTTTTTTAAGCATTCAACCCCAAGCAAGGCGGGAAGCCACTAGCACGCAAGGGGTTACAGAGAGTTGGAGCGAGAGCAAAGAGGAGTGATAGAGGAAAGGATGAAGAGAAGGTTAGGGGATAGATCAGGGCATATGGAGACGTCGATTGACATTACATTTGAATAGTTGGAGATTATAGCTATCAGGGAAACAAGAAATGGGGAGGGAGACATGAAACTATTGGAGTAGAAGAGACGGCTACTTTTAACAGTTTCGACAGTGAAAGGGTGAGAGCGAGATGCCAGCCTAGTTGAAAGCTTAAATTCATGAAGTTTGGGAACCAGCGAAAGCAGTTCATCGGAGCAGTTACCGTGAAAGTATTTGTAAAAAAGACAGAGGGAGGCAACAGCATGTTTGTGAGAGAACGACTGCAGACAAGCTGCCAGATCAGGGCCATTTACATTGCATATCCGTCTCTGAATTTTATCAAAGACCTTGAGACAAACAGAAGGGGCTCCAGACCATATATGGCAGCAATAGTCCATGCAAGGGCGAATGGTTGATTTGTAGATTTGAAGGTTCGACTCCTGCGAGAAAAATTTCCTGGTGCGGTATAGGGAGCCGACTTTCCTTGCGGTGGAAGAAGCTATTGACTCAGTTCAGCGGACAATGTGAGACCGAGCAGTCGCAAAGATGTGCTCTCGTGGAGTTGAGCGTCATTCTAATGGGAGGCAGGGATGGTTCTCTCTGGTGAATAGTAGAGAGCAGTAGTTATTCAAATGAAGATATTTCCAGTCCCTAAACAGGTAACGAGTTGAGCATTTAGATATCAGTGTGAAAATAAAATAATGTAAACAATATATAAAGGGAAGTAAGAAACGTTGAAGTTTTTAATTGTACATATTTGAAACTTGTCATTTTGACCCTACGCTGGGTGCACAATTTTCAAACAGTTTAGTGAAAGAAAGGATTTCAGTACACAAACATTAGTGCTAATATTAGGTTGGTACAAAAATAATATCGTTTTTAGTAACATATGTGAGAAAACGACATTATTTTTGCACCAACCTATATAATATATAATTTTTTCAAAGTAAATTTTATCAACTGGGGATTTTTACTCCATCTGTTCTTTCTATCGCTTATATATATATACAAACAAAATAAATAGAATAACATATGTATTTTTCTTTTTTCTTCAGTAATTCTATAATTTTAAACATAATAGACATTAAATTTAAATTTTAATATGGGTAATTTTTAGTTTTTCATTTCAAATTTTATCGTATAATTTAATACTTATTAGTTAGAATAAATTCTATTTTAGTCAAACTCCAACATTAAGGCATTAAATAGTTATTATAACCTTAGTTCGTTGTCAAGTTTTTGAATGCTCGTATACTTGTATTTTGATTGGTCATTCCAGCTTATGTAACAGCGTTTCCCCTTGCGAGTGGTGGTTAATTAATTTGAACCTTTTAAAACCCTTTATTCTACATTCAACGTCATCACTTGATAAGACACCATAGGTGTTAAAACAAAATGGCTATTTTTGTCGTGATTTTATAACATATTTATATTATAATTTTCGAATAAATAATTATATATATATATATATATATATATATTTGAAATATGCAGTTCGATTCATTGCACTCAGATTCGTAATTTCGGCTAGAACACATGATGCAACACATCGTTTCTTGCATAGCATTTTTACCGTTTGTCAACAGTACAATTTATATTAAAGCTGCTAATTGTTATTTTCTTATCTGTTCCATGCGCATGCGCGGAGAAGAATCGCGAAGAATTTGGCCGCCCGTTTTCCACAAGAAGAGAAACTGTTTTTCTTTCTTTCCTTTCCTTTCGAAAAGGTTTCTTTCGTCCCAATTATCTTCATTTGCTGTGATGTCATTCAGCTAATTGATTTATGAACTATACTTGTTTACAATGTACAGCCGGGAGTTTGCAAATATGTCTGTTGCATAATGAATTAAAATGCTTGTCTTTATCGTAATTCATCTGAATGAAAGCCGTAATCGTTTGCACAAAATAAAATAATAATAATAATAATAATAATAATAATAATAATAATAATAAAAAACAAGCAAGAAGCAAATTATTTTATTCAAAAGAATGACGATACTTGTCAAAGTTATAAATGGTTTTCAAATCAAATCAAAAACAATGTGGAATGAAAGACATTATGTAGAATAAGATTTTTATAGAGTTTTTGCGAAATTCGACAGGCGAAAAAAAAACGTGAGACAATTGTTTAATTTATCGCGTGTGTTTGTAAACACACGTGTGTAGAAATTATTTTACATAACCATTGAAAATTCCAGGCAGGAACATCTTCTAAGTATTTATAGTAATATCGGTTTCTATTCGAAAAATTGGCATATTTAAAATAAATCTAAAGAATGCTTTTATTTGCTATTGTCTTTCTTGGCTGCTACAAAAGAACGAACATGTTTGCAATGTAAACAGAAGCACCAAATAATCACATTAGTACATCCATTGCTTTCGTTGGCAAAACGCTGACAAAATGGCTGATTCTTCATTATGTTATGATCCAATAATCATAATTACATTTGCAAATTTTTGGTTGCTAATTAGCTATAGAAAAATGCCCCAGCAGAGAATGAGATAAGAGACAAAAAAGTTGGGGGGGGGGGGAGAGAAAAATAAAGAGAATAGAGAGATAGAGTGGTGAGGGTGAGGATTGAAGTATATACAAAGAAAAAGAAGAAAGAAAGAGACAAGAAATAATTATAGAGGGAAAGAGATAGAAAAAAGAGAACGAGTGATGGAGAGAAAGAGACAGGGGGGAAAGAGAGAAAGAGAACGGTAGAAAGAAAGAAAAACAGAGAAAAAAGAGAAAGAGAGAGAGAAAAAGCGATAAAAAAGAAAAAGATTAAGAAACTGAAAGGCAAAAGAGAAAGAGAGGGACAGAGAGAAAGGTGGAGGGAAAAAGTAAGAAAGCAAAAAGAGAGCAAAAAAAAAAAGGAGGAAATATATAAAGAGAAGGAGAAAGAAAAACAGAATAAGAGTAAAGATATATATATATATATATATATGGAGAGAGAGAGAGAAAGAGACAAAGAAAAATAGAGAAAGAAAAACAATAGATTGTGAGAGCAGGTGAGAAAAAGAGAGAGCGTGGTAGATTATAGAGAAATGCAAAGAGAAAGGAAAAAGAAATAAAAAGAGAGACGAAGAGAAGAGAGAATGAAAGAAAGAGATAGATTGAGACAAAGAGGGAAAGAGATAAAGGGAAAGTGACAGAGAAGGAGAAAGACAAAAAGTGAGAATATAGAGTAAGAGACTGCGAAAGAAAATGAGAGGGAGAAACAAAGAGAAAGGAAAAGAGAGTAAATAAAATACGAAGAGACCAAAAGGCAGTCAGAGAGAAAGAAGAGAAAAAGAGAAAAGAGAAAGAGAAATTGATAGAGAGAAAAAGAGTAAAAGACTGGGAGTGAAAACAAGATGCAAAGGGAAAGGAAGACAGTAAGAAAAACGGAGAATGAGAAAAAAGAGAGAGAAAAGATAGAGACAAAGATAGATCTAGAGAGAGAGTAAGAGAAAGAGAGGAAGAAACAAAGAGAAAGGAAAAGAGAGTAAATAAAATTTAAAGAGGACAAAGTAGAGGAGAGACAGAGAGCGAGAAAATGATAAAGACAGAGAGAAAGTGTTAAAGAGAGGAAGTGAAAAAAAGAAAGAAAGAGAGCGGCAGAGTGTGATAGAAAGGGAGAATGAGAACTAAAGAGAAAGACAAATATAAACAAAGATAGATAGATAGAAATAGATAGATACATAGATAGATAGATAGAAGCAGATAGATAAATACATAGATAGATAGATAAGTAGATAGATAGATAAGTAGATAGATAGGAATATATATATATATATATATATATATATATATATATATATATATATATATATATATAGAGAGAGAGAGAGAGAGAGAGAGAGAGAGAGAGAGAGAGCAATAGAAAAGGGCAGGGAAGCCAAACTTTCCAACTCTTTAGATTCAATTAGTTCTCAGGAATTCAACATAAGGATTTTGCTTTTTCCTTCGTAAATAAACAACAGGAAATTTTACTTATATCTTAAAAAATAACGCTATTGAGTAAGCATTTAGTTTTGTCATTTAAATCTTTTGTATATTCGTAAGTAAATAGGGAAAACCTTTCCACGTAACTTATTTACCTATTCTACTTCTACGGCCATCGGCAGGATCTTTCATTGCGAAAAAAAAACATCTTTCTTCTTTCTTTACCGTGGATTCACCCTGTAAGAGGCACGGTTTATGACGATATGTTGGGAAGATATAAACAGTGTAGATATAAACAGTATGGACAACAAACCCTGCATAGTTATAGTGACTATAAGTTTCACACCTCAAGAGATCTTTAGATACACACGCGCATTTATATTCGAATGGCCTGAAGATTGCGTTCAGTCATTAAACAGACTCGTTGTCCTCAGTATCCACTTTTATATTTACATACGATCTATCTCTGATAGTGAACACTTTTACCCATAAATAAAGCATACCTATATATATATATATATATATATATATATATATATATATATATAAAGCATACCTGAAAACTATCTAAATATATAGCATACCTGAAAAATCTATCTATCTATCTATCTATCTATCTGTATATATATATATATATATATATATATATATATATAAGATATATATATATAAAACCAGACGACATGCATTGAACGAATGTCAAAATTCGTTGAAAAAAGGCACCTCAACCCTATCTAGATTTAACCTCTATTTCGAATGTAAGTCATAATTGATACAATAATAGTTAATAAAAAAAAGAACACCCTATCACTCCTGTCTGAATGATTTGGTTTCTCTGTATCCTTGGAAACAAAAATTATAAATGTATATGCTATTAAAACTCAGTAAATTTCAACATAAATTATTCCAAAATCCGCTTGAAGATGAAACAGAACTAATGCTTTTGATTTAATTCTATAATTGAATTTGAAGATTTTAGTTTCCGTTTTTGAAACATGGTAATTTCCAGTGTAGCGATGAAACCATATTTTTAAATCAGTTAATTTGTAATATTTATGCTCTGTAAATTTACATTGAGAACTGTTTTGTAAAAATAAAAATATCAATAAGAACACCGAACATCTTACTGTTCTTTCTTTGTTTTTACTATAATATATATATATATATATATATATATATATATATATAATATATATATATATATATATATAGTACAGGTAATCGATCCGTTGGTATATAATACGGGTGGATCCTAGTTATAATGATTATTAAAACAGATCCACAGAGAGCTCCATGTTTTTATTTTAACAGAGTATATGTATTTGTACAGCAAAAAAAATTACCTCAACATCGAATAGACTATTTCAAACCGGTAGTCGCCTTGTTAATTGGAGTGGGTCCAACCTAACAGAGACTGGCTTCGAAAAATACATAAATAAGCTCTCTGAAGAAAAGTACTTAGTGGCTGACGAAAGGACGGTTTGAAATAGTCTATTCCGATATTGAGGTAATTATTTGTTTTTTTGCTATATATATATATATATATATATATATATATATATATATATATATATATATATATTAATTAGTACATATACGTGTATCTACTTTTTGGTGTGCGACTAAAGTTTCGCAGGATTACCAGCTCGTCGGGCACAAGATATACCTTTGCTCTGTACAACCTCATCGAGCACTATTACAAACCTCATGTATAAATTTGAAGATTATTTATTTGCTTGTGCACGCGCGTATACCCTTCCTTATGTCTAGCTGTTTGATTTATCTATCTTATATATATATATATATATATATATATATATATATATATATATTGTTTAAAATTTCCTTTTTTCTTTTTCATACAATGATGTTCACCCTGTACAAAAACCGAGTGCCACTCGAGGTAGAGGGTTATAGAGTAAGAGGCAGAGTTTATGTAGATATGTGGGGAAGATAACAGTTAACCCCAGACATGAACAGGTTAAAATTGTACTATTTCGGTTTCGAGTGGAGCATACTTCTCACCAGTGAAATAGAAAAGGTAATCCAGGTGGTTCCTTACAATGTGGCTAGCACGGCGGGTCCTAGACATTAATGTTGAACTGGGGGGACTAAGGAATATAGTTCATCTGAGCACTTTCCATGGAAGTAGCGAAGGAGCAGTGAGATGCTTCCGATGTTTCGTCTGTAAGAGAGGGGGGTTGTATGATGGAAAAGAATTTAACACCTACAAGGACCCGGAGACACTTTTTTGGACTCTGTCGTGAGGACTGCAGAGATCCTGATCAAATATGATAGTACTCCACTTTAGGTCTGATCTGGCCCTTGTAAAGATAGAGCATAACAGGAGGAGTCAGGTACTTGCTGTAGAACTGACATGTAACGGACCATTTTTCCAGCATCTTTAGCGATTGATCGTATATACGAGTTCCACTCGAGGTCTGAGATGAGCTTAAGGCCCAATAGTGGCTCAAGGCACGTGACCTCCCCCAGGAAAACATTCATTTATCATGACTGGTGATAGTTCAGGGTTCGATCGGCGACTGAACTGTTACGCAATGCAAGTCCTCCTATATAATAGTGAATGCTGGGTAATCTCTTCAGAGATGAAGAGGCGGACGAGATGCAATAAAAATGTGTGATTCTGCAGAAGGATGCTGAGAATACCATGGACTGAACATGTAAGTAATGACGAAATCTTAGAGAAAGCGGAAATAAAAACGACACTTTTCACTTAACATCAGAAAGAGACAGGTGAGGGTTTATAATGAGGAAAGAAGGTTTGGAAAATTTGATACTCGCAGGACAGATTGAAAGCAAGAAGGACACAGGAAAACACTGCCTAATCTATGTAGTGAGCTTGGGTAATGATGAGGATGTCGGAAAAGGGTTTAGGTGGGAGATAGAAACGGACAAAATTTTAAGAGCTACAAAGGACAGGAAATTGTTGAGAGCCATAACCGCCAACATCCTGAAAGTATACGGCACACAAAAGAAGACTGTTAGTAAATTTGCTTTAAACTCTTTACTTAGTTTCGAAGACAATAGGAGAGTGATATAAGCGATTCTCACGAATCAATCGTCAGGTCATGAAATAGATTGTCGCCTCTGAGTGTTGATCTCAATGTACACGTTTATATTTACATGCGCTCTATCCCTGATATTGAGCACTTTAAGCCATAAATAGTGCGTACCTTATTATATATATATATATATATATATATATATATATATATATATATATATATATATATATATATATATATATAAGGAAGAGGTTGTAGTAGTTCCAACGAGAGAAAAGAACAGAGAAACCACAAACATTTTTGGCTGTACTGTGGATTTTTTTTTTAAATATTATGCTTTATTTTCCATAATTTTGCTACACGGGTTTCCGGTATCGTGACCTTCCTCAGGCAAAGGGTGGAGATTTACACATATTATTAAAAATAATTAATTTTTTTCTTTATGTTTTTCGATGTTAAATATTCTTGATATAAGACATTATCCTTTTTTGTGTTAGTAATCCAAACGTCTTTCTTGAAATACATACATACATACATACATATATATATATATATATATATATATATATATATATATTTATATAGTGCATACTTTATTTTATATATATATATATATATATTATCACACACACACACACACACAAATATATATATATATATATATATATATATATATATATATATATACAGTATTGAAACCTGTATGACTCCAAAGTCAAACTAACAGAAAAATAGAACATTAGTCGTGACTACTATATCTATTAAACCTACTAGTATATATTAAAGTTACTATATATATATATATATATATATATATATATATATATATATATAATTATTTATTTAAAATTTGATTCCAACACGCTACATAAGAGTTCTCATGTTTCAAAACAAAAGCCGAAAACTTCAATATAATTATTAGAATTAAATTGAATTAAAGTATGCTCTGTTCCATCTTCAAGCGAAAATTTTTTTTTTGGAATAACTTATTTCTGAAATTTACGTGTTTTAATAGCATATTCATTATTGACATCAAAATTTCCATGGTAACTGCTATCGCGATTCTTTAAATAGAAGGAGTGTAGGGTGTTAATAATTTGTATCAGTATAAAGTTACATTCATAGATGTCAAGTCAGGTTAAGGTTGGGGTGTCTAAATTTAAAACGGAAGATGATTTCGCCTAGTCTGGTTTACGTGTTTATGGAGATTTATTTATTTTTTTATTTTATTTTTTCCTGGAAGGGTTTTAAGTATATAAAAAACTGCAGTAACATTTGTTTTTTGCCGACTTCATAAAGGGTTATCTTTTTTTGTAGAGTATTTAAACTATTTATTAGGACTATGGATTTTTAAAATTATTCTATTGTTTGTTTGTTTTTATGCTAATTATTCAATGCAAAAATTTGATGATGTCGGGAAAAAACCCGTTAACTCATGTCTATTGTTTAATAGATTTTTATTATTTAGAAACTTAATAATGTGTAGTTTCTCATGCAGGCATAAAGGGCATGGGTCATCCCAAGTTTTACAAGTTCTAGTTTTGTTTATAATTTTCCATTTTACTTTTGGTGTTTTATTCATTTCCTTCATATATATATATATATATATATATATATATATATATATATATATATGAAATCTACATGACTACAAAGTCAAATTAACAGAAAAAATAGAAGACTTCATAAAACACATAGGATTGAAACAGCAACAAATACAATGATAATGGTGACAACAACAATGAAATGCCCGCCACAATAAAACGACCTCATAACAATGACTTAAAAAATATCTTACTTATTATAAAACGCAGATTGTGTGTGTCTGTACTTTTATATATTGGATCGAATTTCCTACATTTTTCAACCGATTTCAACAAAACTTCTCAGGACTACGTAAAATTACCTTGCGGTGGTTCTAACAGCGCCAAAAATTGGAAAAACACAATTGTTTTTGCACGAAATCAATTTGAAAACACGATTAAGATGCATAACGAGAATGAAAGGGAGACAACTCACATCGAGTTATACTTATTATAAAACCCAGGTTGTTTGTGTGTGTTCGCTTATATTATGGGGTCCACCCTTTTCTGATATAAATGGACTCGTCCTGCTGCCATAAAATAGCCACAGTCAGTCATAAAGTCTGAGGGTAGAGGAACGGGTAGAGGAACAGGGTGGAGAAACAGAGTGGAAAGTACATAGACACTGTGATTGAGTTGACGTTAGAAGTCAGTTACAAGGACGCCTGACTCTAAGGAAGTTTACTTTGAGACTGTATATAGCGATCTTTGATTAATACTAACCGGCGTTCCTGGATTTTACTAACAGCATTACCTTTTGTTTTTTGAGTAAATACATTTAATTTCTTAGCTTAAATACTTGCGTTTGTCATTTATTGGAGACCGATTTTTCACGCGGAATTCACAACAGTTTATATATGGGATCGGATTTCCTACGTTTTTCAACCGATTTCAACAAAACTTCACTTTTCTTTTTTGGCAGGTAGTGTTTCTTATTTTCTTGCACACTTTTTTCTTTATTTTTACATTCAGAATGCTTTACAATTCCATTTATAAGACAATTGTTTATAATAAAATTCTGTTCAATCGGTAGACTCATAACGATTGAAAACAATGTTTTTGTTTGAGTTTGGGTTTGACCAATTCGTAAAAAAAACCCAAAAAACCCCAAAAAACAAAAAGATGGAACTAATTATGACATGCGTGTCCGTCAACCTTAAACAATAATCTTTATGATGGTCGATATTTGATCTATCTCTTACTGTTGCATCCCCGGGCAACGCCGGGCTCTACTGCTAGTAATCAATAATTAGGAAATAAGGAAAGTCAACAATAATTCCCCACCTCCGCCCCAAAAAAAGACTTGAAAGATCAAAAATGATAAACAACTTAAAAAATTATTTATAAAAGCAGATAAATCCAGGATAATCTATAAAATCATCAATTACAATAACGTAGGCCACAAAGAAGTCACTAAATTTTACAAAAGCACTAATAACTAATAACGAAACAGAACGTGATATAAAAAAGTTGCTAAAAACATAGTCACTAAACTAGAATTTGACAATAAGTTAAAACAAGTAGCCTAAGTAGAACCATTTATCAAATTAAAAGACCAAAGAGACAACTTCCGATCAAACCAACATGCAGACTACTAAACCCCACAAAAAGCAACATTGTGAAAATAAAAAGCAAATAAATATTAATCAAATATGTTCAAAGTTAGAAGAATACTAAACATAAACCAATGGAAAACTGCTAAAACAAATACAACAATCAATTGGTGCAATAACATTAGAAACAAAGAAAACTATCCTTTTATACAATTAGACATAAAAGATTTCTACCTATCTATTAATGAGCATACACCATACAACGCATTAAACTCAGCAAAACAATACATCAATATCCACAATGAGGACATAAATATAATTAAACACAGCTGAAAATCAATATTATACCACAATAAAATATATCGACAAAAAGGCCAGTAAAAATAATAATAATAATAACTGACGTAAAAATGGGTAGCTATGATGGCTCAAATGCAAACACATAGGCATATATATAATCAATAAATTAACAAATATTATTAACAGAAAGATAGTAGTCTATACAGGGACGACGGTCTATTAATCCTAAGAAACTGGAACGACAGAACTGCAGAGAAATAAAACAAGAAATATTGAAATCCTTCCAAACCCTACGATTTACAATAGATATCAAATCAAAAACTGGTAAATTTCTTAGATTTGACATTCAACTTAAGCAAGAAACCATACAGAAAACCAAACAACGACCCAATATAAATTAGCAAAAATTCTAACTTATTTAAACAAATATCCATATTTATAAATAAAAGAATTTAAACAAATTCTAGCATCCTAAAAATATTCAATGAAAATTTCAAAAAATATATCAATTAGCCCTAAGAAACAGCGGCTATTCAAACAAAGAAGAATACAAAAACGAAAATAGTCCAAACAAAAGCAAAAAAAAAAAAAAAAATTGGGTTCACCCACTCCTATAACAATACAATAAAAACATAGGGAAATATTCTTGACAAACACTTCTCTAAGAACGGCAAATGATAAAATATTATCAACAAAAATGCAATCAAAATTAATTACAGCTGTATTGATAACCTTGTGAAAATAACTAAGCAAAATGAAAAAAATACTCAACGAAACAACAATAACAATAGAATTCAACATAATAACATCATTAAATGTAACTGAAGAAACAAACAAAATTGCCCACTTAGCAATAAGTTCTTAACCAATAACATAATATACAAAGCCATCGTAAATAATAACATCAACACGGACGAAAAAATTACACAAGGGCCACAGAAAGAAAAAAACAAAACATTTAAAGAGACATATTACCACAAAATGTCATTTGAAAGTAATGAAATGGATAAACGATACAACCCTATCAAAATACACATGGAGCCCCAAAAAATAATCCCACCAAAATCAAATGGTAAATTATAAAAAGAGCAGCTCCATAAAGTATTAACAGCAAAAAGTGTCATGCCTTGAAGAAAAATTAGCAATAATTAGTTTTAAAACCACAATAAACTCTTAAACAAGAAAACTGAAATAATACGTAAATGTAGGCATTTAATAAATATTTACTAACTAAAAATAAACAAATAAATATGAATAAAACAAATATTAACTTTTAAAAGAATAATACGAAATTTAAATAGATAAAAGAAGCAAATATAATATAACCTTAATTTATTAATAAACAAATAAACGAACAAATATTAAACTGCACATTTATCTATGTACATGTGGGCATGCCCACACACAAACAGACAAGCAACGAACAAAACTAATCCCAATAATTAATAACTCAATATATAAAACCAAAGTAAAAACAAATAAACTAATAACCATAAAATAAAAATAAAAATGAAACGATAACAAATGATATCACCATACACTTAATTACATACAATACTTAACAATTATATATATATATATATATATATATATATATATATATATATATAATAGCTGGCCACTCGCATCCGAGGATACGCGTGTATTAGGGTGGTGAGCCACTCCTTATTGCAGACACTCGCTCACGCACATTTGCATTTGTTCAACACCCACAGAGCCAACATGTGGTTTATACTACATCTATACTAAGCAGACTGTAGTTACAGTTTCTGGGAAAGAGCGTGTTATCTAGCGTGATCAACAATCGGAACAAGGCCAGCGCACTCAAAACCTCGGTTACGATGACTTATGACTTCATGCTAGAACAGCTATCGACGGCCCCCAAGGGTTCAGCCTACCTAGTTTCACTCACAAGGCTGGGGTCATCTCGTGGTATGGTTTTCAGGCACTTTCTAAAGGTGCAATACGCTGTGATCGCCCCCACCAGATCGTTAACATCAGCAAGTCTAACTCCTGACTAATCGGCCGTCCTGAGATTCAAACCCAGGTCTCATATATATATATATATATATATATATATATATATATATATATATATATATATATGTGTGTGTGTGTGTGTGTGTGTGCGCGTGTGTGCATAATGATATTTAAAATATTAAATAACTTCACCATTTATTCTCTAGTTTATTACTAACAAAGCACAGACTTAAGTATCCATGTACACACGTACACGCGTCTCTGTGTACATATGCACGCATACTTATACCTATATACGCACGCGAATATACGTGTACATGTGCGTATAAATAGGTATATAATTACAGATATATGCACATAAATTCTAACAATAATAAATAAATTTAATTATAAATTTAATCTCCTACAGTTTATACTGTTATCAGTAAAACCAATTAAAAATCCAAATAATAGCCCAGTGAACACATATAAATACGTGTATGTATGCATGTGTGTATTAGATATATATGTGTGTGTATGTATTTAACATTTAAGCATTAGCATCATTGGTATCATATATATATATATATATCGAATTTTTATTGCCTAAAGATTAATACCATTTATTTAAATAAAAACGTAAATAAATAAAAATAAAACTTCCCTTGGAAAATGCCCATAAATAAAAATAAATAAATAATTAAAGAAAAATAAGTGACATGTTTAGAGCCGGAACAAAACGAGACTAAGACTGGTACAGATAAAAAAAAAAAAACACAAAGAAAAGGGCAAAATGATCATGACGCACATCCGTTTAGACGAATGCACCCAAGCGTGCAGACAAAGGCAAGCACAAACACAGAGAATGTAATATAAAATTTACACCAGTGTCAATGTGTATAAAAAGAAAAAATATAAGCAGTAAATTGCTGATACCCACTGAAGAGTGGATGAATAAGTACGTCTAAGAAACTCAGCCGAGATGCTGAAAGAAGTTAACATCACTCAACAAATTTTATTCAGATCAATTCTCTCTCTCTCTATATATATATGAATTAATACTTCGGGTAATCATTCGTGGTGGGTGGGTATGCGATCATGGCTCTTCACAGAATCTTTTTTTTTTCTTTTATTATTTGTAAATTCTTTGGGAAGATTGTAATTGTGCAGTAATTTCTCCTTGCCTTCTTCACGATTTGGAATTCAAACTTTTTCTTCGAGATTAGCTGCTGCGCAAAGCTAAATAGCCCAGTCTATTCTGCTATTTATCTCATAATTGGGTGGGGAGTAGAGATGGCTTCATGTCTTTGTGCAAAAGGCAACGCCACAGACTAGCGTAGAATTTGAATTTGCCTCCTCAACTCTATTTTTCGAAGCGGTAACCGCTACACTGTCCGCAGAAATAACGTTACTAAACTCGAATTGACTTTTTACCCTCCCCACTTTCTATTTACTCAACCTCTTTCTGTTTTATTCCGCCCACCAAGCATTTAGACCACTTTCTAACAGGCAAAAGATTTTAGTTTTCGAGTCAAGATCGTAGCAAAGACACCTTTGGTAAATTCATAGGTTATTTGAATAAAGAATTCTGAAGAAATTGACGACGTATTGCCAACGTGAAAATAAATTTGTTGGGGTCATAGGAAACATTTTGCTTAATCAAAGAAACAGTTTTCTTTTTGAAAAATTATATTGGAAAACTTGACATTATGGCAACAATGAATTTGCATTGCTGTGAATATTTTTTTTTCTTTTTTTATGAAGGCGTAATTAGCCTAGTGTTTATTCGTTCAGTTTAAACGCTCAAAAAATATTTGAATATAAAAAAAGAAAATAGATGGAAGACGAAACCAAAGTCAAAATAGCTGAATTCTACTTCAAGGACCAGACAATTCTATCAGTTTCTGCATACGTACTAATTGAAAACAAGACATCGTTTGGTTGCTAAATAGTTTCGTAATTCTTACTCCAGTGGTCGATGATCGAACACAAATAAAAAACCGAATTTTTCTATACTGTTAAAAAAATAAATAAATAAATAAATACAGCCAGTCAGATCTTGCTTAGAACACTGATGCATTATTAATTTAGTTATGACGATCTGGGCAGTGATGGCATCCAAACATTTTACGAATCAGTTCTCTGACACAAGAATCACATAGTAATTCAGATGAATAGTTGTCTTCTCGAAGAGAATCCTTTCGCTGTTTGTCTCCTGGTAGAATTCAAATAGGATTCATACACACGACAACATAGTGCTAAAAATCGTTAAAGACTCCAAGAAAAAAAAAAAAAAAAAAAAAATGGTTGTCTCGTTATACCGCTATAGAAAGAACCTGATTCTACCATTTTTTTAAATCATTTCATCTCAAGCAAGGTGGGAATGCCACTAATACGCAGGGGGTTACGGAGAGTGAAAGTGAGAGAAAAGACTCAGAATAGGGAGGAGTGAGGAAAGGACAAAAGATGAACGGGTTTCAAGAAGACAAGATGGCGGTTGACGTTGAATTTAAATTTTTGAAGATTGTATTCATCAGGGAGACAAGTAAACGGAAGTTAGTTTCACAGGTGCAAGAAAAGAAACTTTTGCAATAGAAATGATGCTTGCATTTAGCTATTTTAACAGCTAATAGGTGGGACCTTGATTCCAATCTAGTAACACGCTTAAATTCATGTAGTCGGGGTACCAAGGAAAAAAGCTCGTCAGAGCAGTTGCCATGAAAATATTTGCAGAAAAGACTGAGGGATGCCGCATCACATCTACGAGAAAGTAATTGAAGTCGAGATGCCAATGTACCTGATTCTACCTTTTTTTTTTTTTAGTCATTTCACCCTAAGCAAAGCGGGAATGCCACTAGTACGCAGGGGTTTACAGGGGCTGAAAGTGAGAGAGAAGACTGAGTATAGTGAGGATCGAGGAAAGGAAAAAAGATGAACGGGATTCAAGAAGATAGAAGATGGCGATTGACGTGGCATTTAAATTTTTGAAGATTGTAGTTTTCACGGAAGCAAGTAAACGGAAGATAGGTAGGAAGTGCGAGAAAAGTCGCAGTTGGATTTAGCTATTTCAGCAGTGGGACCTAGATGCCAATCTAGTAACACGCTTAAATTCATGTAGTCTGGGTACCAGCTGCCGTGATCTAACTTAACAGGAGGTAGTTCCTATCTATAGCGAAGATGGCTTCCGAAAGCTACGCAAAGTATTAAGAAACAGAAAAAAACATAGTTAGAAAGAAATAAATGAGTACTGAACTGCAAAGTAATATCGATCTTCCTAGATAGCAGTTAATGCTGGACAATTTCCTTACAGATGAAGAGGAAACTTGAGGCGTCAGAAATGTGGTTCTACAGAAGGATGCTGAGAAAACCATGAATGGAACAACGCGGAGGTTTTCAGGAAACTGTAATCAAAATGGACACCTGTACTTCGAATGAGAAATAGACAGTAGAAATTTTTGAGTCACCTAAGGCAGAAAGACGGCTTGGTGAATTTGATACTCACTGGTCATATTAAAGTCAGTAAATTGGAGACGGAAACATCTAGTAACTTACCTAATGAGCTTGTGGAAATGGATAGTTGAACATAGCCTGGAAGGGACAGTAAGAAAAAAAAACATTGTTTAGAACAATGTAATATCACTCCTCTTTTATGGCATTGAATGCTGGGTAATTTCCTCACGGATGAAGAGAAAACAACATGCTGTTCTACAGAAGGATACTGAGAATACTATAAAAAGAACATGTGAGCAACAAAGCAGTTTTAAGGAAAATAGGTACAAATGGACTGTTAGTTATTTGCCATGCGTGATACATGCTTAGACGATCATGTATCTTTCGATACATAACTGACGAGGCAGATTTTTTCCCGCAGTAGGTTGCCATTTCTTTCTGCAGTAGACCAGTTGTCATTCAGGTCTGTCCTGCTATTTACCCATAGCTGGGGGGAGGGAAGAGTATCCATACCTTTCACAAGGATATTATCACGTAAGTGAATGTAATGGATTCGACTGGAATTTGAAATCGGCTCTCCTATTCCTCAATCAGAGCCGCTATCCATCGTGCTTCCTCACTAGAGGACATTTATAATCAGAGAAGATCAACTAAAATTCCTGAGATATATACGGAAGAAAGAAGGCTTGGAAAATATGATACACAGAGGTTATATTGAAGCTGTTTGGTTTGGCTTGGTTTGTTTTGTTTTACAACATATCAAACTCAGTGGGTTATTTAATTCCAAAAATATTTTTATTGCTAGTAATATTTTTTTCAAAAATGTATTGCTATTATTGCTAAGAATTCATTGCTGGTAATATTTTTTCAAAAATGTATTGCTGGTATCAAAACCCATTTTTACACTTTTATAGTGTTTTGAGCCCAGTTTTGGGGTTATTTGCCCATAGCTAGGACCCTAACAGATGCTACCACCTGAGTCAGGGTGGACCGGGGAACACCAATTAAGAGGTGGTTGCACGCTCCTCAAAACATCATGATCAGAAGGCTTGTTTGTTGGATATAATTTATCGTCTTACCCAAAAGGTGAATATAGTTTATCGTCATACCCAGGAGGCGGATGTAGTTTATCAGAGTGAAGCATATACTAAACTAAACAAGTTTAATAATCAGTACATGAACGCCTATTGACGATAAGGTTGTTTATTTTATAATTGATTGACAGAACACGAACCGGTAGGGAAAAAAACCGTAAAAAAACATTGTTTAGAGTTGCAAACGATAGAAACTGTGGCGAGCCATGATCGTACATGTCTCATAAAAGAATGTACAGGTGTACATTAGAAAAACAAGTGGTGAGAATCGATCTTACAATATTAGTAAAGGTCTAATGAGACGGACGTATTAGCGATCAGTCTAGAGCAGGCATTCATTTATATTAGAAGAAACTTCAATGTTTTGAAATCTTTTTGAAGGCACAGAATGAAATTAACACTTTTCCGGCACTCATTAATTACTTTAAAATAGAATTAAATTTGATTTTAAAAATACATGTAGATTAGATGTAATTATGAGGATTAAATTATTAAGTTAATTACAAGAATTAATTACAAGAATTCCTTTTTACTATTCATTTATTGATCAGTAATCAAATTAATATATTTAATCAGCCTCCTTGAAGCAAAGGACGCCTCCAGTAAAAATTCTCTGCCCTATAAAGTCATAATGGAGTTCACTGAGTCAATCAACTTGATTAGAATTAGTGTCGAAAATCTTACTAGAGATTATCCTTTCCAAGAGATGAAAATGTTTTTGTTGAGTTCCATTCATTTAAGATCAAATCCGACCTTCTTTTACCTGAGTAGTTGAATCAAGTACAATTCATTTGAACTTATGGACACTGAATGAACAGTGCATTGACTCAGGTGGACACAAAAGCTGCTTTGTTTTATTTCTTAATTTTGTATTAGGGCGTCCGGAAACTAATTACGTATTTCACCGCCATGAGTAAACCAACCAAGGTTCAATATTAGGAAATTACATCTAGAATTTTTTTAAGCAAGGCGGGAAGCCACTAGCACGCAAGGAGTTACAGGAAGTTGGGGCGAGAGGAGTGATAGAGGAAAGGATGAAGAGAACGTTAGGGGATAGATTAGACATCTGGAGACGTCGATTGACATTATATTTGAATAGTTGGAGATTATAGTTATCAGGAAAACAAGAAATGGGGAGGGAGTTCCACAGGCGAGAAGTGCGAGACATGATGCTATTGGAGTAGAAGAGACGGCTACATTTAACAGTTACGACAGTGAAAGGGCGAGAGCGAGATGCCAGCGTAGTTGAACGCTTAATTTCATCGGAGCAGTTACCATGAAATTATTTGTAAAAAAGACGGAGGGAGGCAACGGTACGTCTGTGAGAGAGCGATTGCAGACGAGATGCTAGTCGAGTAGTGTTATATATTCATAAAGTTTAGGTACAATAGCGAAGAGTTCATTACAATTATCACGACAGTATTTATAGAAAAGGCAGAGGGAGGCAACTTTGCGGTGGCGGGAAAGACACTGAAGCCGAGACGCCAGATCAGGATCAATAATATTGCAGGTTCTTCTTTGGATTTTATCAAGGATCTTTAGATAAATTTCAGGAATACCGGACCATATGTGGTAGTAATATTCTAAGGATGGACGATTGGTAGACTTATAGATATGTAAGATAGATTCTGGAGAGACAAAAATTGTCTTGTACGATACAGTGACCCGACTTTCTTAGCAACAGACCTAGTAATGAATTCAATATAGTCTTTCCACTTCATGTGTGCCGAAAACGTTAGCCCGAGAAGGCGCAATGAGTCACTCTCCTAGAGGTTAGCATCAGCCATGTTGATGGAAACCAGAAAAAGGTATCTCAGATGATTAATAGAGAACATTATAGTTTTGAAGGCGTTATAATGAATAAACTATCCTTCGCCCCAGTTTATAACAAACTGAAGGTCGTTTTTGACATCAGCCGCCGATTTGGCCATATCGGGCCGATCGGACTTACTATTGAGATAGGTGAAAATGGTTGTGTCATCAGTATAGATACCAAGTTGAGAGCTGATGACATCGGGAAGGTTCTTCTGTATTTTCCAGTTGGTTAATGATAAGAACGTTTTGAGGCATAGTTAGGTATGATGGATAAGCTGATACCGAAAACCATCACCGGTATTTTCTTATGATAATTTCTTTTTACAATAATAATAATAATAATAATAATAATAATAATAATAATATCCTGATTCTGCACTAAGAATGGTTTTCATGGCTTCTGTTATTAATTCACTGGAAGCGTTAACAGGTACTTGTTTTTCTTGGACAATTTAGATAGAGTATTGCAAATATCCCCTTTCAGTACCCACTGATTTGCTTGTCAGTTCCCTAACCTTAACTATCTGAACATGTCCCCTATTGTGCATCCCTGTTTATGAGTTGGATTTAGTGTTGATTTGTTTAACGACATATCATCTATGGGTCATTTTAATGCCGAAATTTAATTTTCTTGGTAGCTTTGAATTAAGAAAAACAATAACGAAGTTTGTACTGACCATTACTCTACAGGTGCCGCTTTTGATTAATACTGAGGAAATTATTGTAAACACAGAAATCACACACACACAAGCATACTTACGAACTTATAGAGATATGTGTAAACATACACAAAGACGCAGCTAGACGTTACGTCAATTTGGAGATAGCCTGTCGCTTGATGAGCTCTGAATTCTTTCTTCAAAAACCAGATTGTGTTTTTTTCTTCTGTAATTCATATCAAATTAACATTTATCGCCCTTTGGTAAAAGAAAAACTTGACAGAATTGAGACAGTCCAAAAACGGAAAGAAAAGTAAAAAAAATAAAAAAATGTTTAAAAAGTGAGAAAAGCAGATTATTATTATCATTTTTTATTATTATTATTATTATTATTATTATTATTATTATTATTATTATTATTATTTCTTTTGATTTCTGATGTGTACTCATTTCTTTCCGTGTCCCGCCCAGGGACCTAAAGTGAGAAATGGCATCATGACGTTTTCCACTGAAAAAAAAAAAAAAAAAAAAAAATATATATATATATATATATATATATATATATATATATATATATATATATATATATATATATATATAGATAAAGCCCTTCGTAAAGTGTGGGCTGTACTTGTGAGAACAATTCTTTGTATTTCTTTGATGCATGGGCTTCCAGGAATCCATTCAATTAGTCTACTGGAATCTTTTCCAACCAATCCTAGGGCTCCGGCCACAACAGGGATTTTTGATGTTCCCATGGGCCACATTATTATTATTATTGTTATTATTATTATTATTATTATTATTATTATTATTATTATTATTATTATTGTCGTTGTTGTTGCTGCTGTTGGTGTTATTTCTCAAAATGTTTTACGAAAATTTATTTTAAAAAAATCTATAGAAATTTATTAAGAAAATCTATTCTTCCGACAACAAAAGAAGTTAAACAAAAACAAAACAAAAACGATATCAGCCTGACCAGTTTGCATTTAAAACTTGAACGGACAGACGGACAGACAGACAGACAGATAGTTCAGTTAAAATAAATAAATAAAAGCACGATTCCACTATGGACAATACACTTAAAACTTTTTTTGTGGGTAGTCTGATGGTTAACAAGCTCATCGTAAACTAATTTATTAGTGTAGTGACTTTAATCTTCACTGAATCCCATACCGCAGTGGACCAAGCTATATACTTTGCGTGCCAAATTATTATCAAGATAACTTTTTTCTAATATTTCAAAAACCGTCCAATCAATTCACAGAAAATTTTCACACAATGTTAGCAACACTGACCTGCGCAATCACCGAAATTTTCGTACTGGTCTGCGCAATGTAAACAAACTGGCGCCATTTATCTCAGAGATATAAACAGATATTGAAAAAAAAATCCAATCACTTGAAGACGGCTGGAGCGTACAACAGCCGAAATGTTGTGAATAAGGCAATGAAGATGAGGATAACAGTCTAAATAATGTAAATAATCCTAGTAGCTCCGCATTCATTTCCAGATTTCTAAATATTGCTCTGCGACAACCGCTTTTGAAAATAGTATTCATGGAAGACACGCACGCACACAGAAGTGCGCAAACACCTTTGTAATTATTTATTTGACTTTTCACTATTCTTAAGCTCCGAAAATTGAATTATTTAACATGGTAGAATGTCTTTGGAAATGTGCTTCTATAATGATCAGGAGTCGGAAAGTAAAGAGGAGACATCTACTGAATAAAAAGATAAATGAAAACAACAAACCTAAAAAAAATTACTGAATCATCGATGCGAAGTTTCTGTAATTAATCATATTGTCATCCAGTTAATATCAAATATGGACTTTTATATATTATTTTTTTCTTTTTCCTGTAGTGAATTTGAAACTAAAGAAGGTTTGCTTTTGATTTGTTTTGTTTTACGGCATATTAATTTCATTGGTTTATTTAATGCCGATAATGTATTGCTGGTAATTTTTTTTCAAAAATGTATTGCTGGTAATAATATTTTGCTGGTAATATTTTTTTCTTTATAAAGGTATTACTGGTAATTTTTTTTCCCAAAAAATGTATTGCTGATAATAATATATTTCTGGTAATAATTATTTTTCAAAAATTCATTGCTGGTAAGAATTTTTTTTACAAAAATGTATTGCTGGTATTAAAACCTATTTTTACACTTTCATAGCGTTTCGACGCCAATTTGGGGTTAAATATTTGCCCATAACTGGAGCCATAACAGGTGCTACCACCCCATGTCAGGGTGGACCTGGGAACACCAGCAATTAAAAGGTGGATCCACGCTCCTCAAAACATCCTGATCAGAGATGTTGCAGTCGGATATAGTTTATCGTCTTAACCAGGACAGCTCATTGTTGTTGTTGGTGGTGGTGGGGTTATCCCTCTGCAGAAGTGCAGTCGGCGTATTCATAAACCCCAGCCGACAGGGTGGAGTAAAGAGGAGATATTGAATTAGTAAAATGATAAATGAAAACAACAAACCTGAAAAAAATTACTGAACCATCGATGCGAATTTTCTGTAATTAATCATATTGTCATCCAGTTAATATCAAATATGGACCTTTATATACTATTTTTTTCTTTTTCCTGTAGTGAATTTGTATAAGAGAGAATGGATTTAAAAGCAAGCAGCGCTCCATGTTATTACAGGTGAACCTCGAAGACCGTATTGTCAATCAATATACATATTAAGAACACTAGTTAGAGTCAGCCTGATTAATGGGTCAGGTGAAAAATAGATAAATAAGCAAACAGTTCAGAGCAAATATATATATTTCCTCCAACCATATACATCAGCAAAATTCTCCGCGGAAATTTCGCCTGTTTCTTTACACATCAGTCTACCCGAAACTCATTGAAGTAAACCAATATTATCATTAAATAAATTAGGTGACCTAATAATATTTGGTTAGTTTAATTTGGCAATAAGTTAGATCTCACAACAGTAGTTGTGTCCCTTCAGTGTGTCTTTGTGTGTCAAATCTTTTAAACTCACTTTCCTCATGATGTGTATCTTAATGATTTTTTGTTTACATTTCCTTAAAATTATTTCTCGTTGATCACATGGTTCATTTATGGTATTTTCAAAGTCGGAATTAAAAAAAAAAGATATAGCATCAGTCGGAATCATCCAGTGATTGCATCAGATTTTCATCACGCCCAGACACTATTGTCTCGACTGTCGATTAGTTGTCCTGCGGCCATTGTCTGCGATGGACGTTACTCCAAGGTAGTGTACAAAAATTGTAACGCTGCACGAACACAATGGCAAGTCTTACCAATGAGTAAATCAAAGTACTATAAAAAAAACTGGAAACTCTCCCGATTTAAATCCAATCGAGAATCTGTGCTCAATCTGCAAGGAACGACTTTCATGGAATGGACATACGAAATACTAACATGTGCTCTGGGTCATGTTTCACTGGAAAAGTACGAAAAAAAGTAAATAATAACGGAATTATTCGTTGTATTTAACACCCCCGCGGATCGTATGTGGCACAAGGCCGGGTTTATCGTGGGTTCTCGGAGCCCGTAGTCTCGGCCAAAAAAATTCCCTTTGAACCCTCATAAACGGGTTCTGGGCCTGTCTACTTCCCTTCGCCAAAGCCTCGTCCGGGTTCCTCTCTACCGAGGCAGAGAGTTTGACAGTCGAACGGGCTATGGCACCGTTTCAACGGAATTATTCGTTTTGTTTCAATTAATTTGCACAAGGGTATATAATGTCTTTTGGTGGGATGTCCGTATTTCCGACAGGAACAGTTTATTGTTGCATGCTGGGAATAATTTTATTATTTTTATTTTTATTTTTTATTTTAAACAGGGTATAATATTATTGCTTTATTTTATTTATAATTTTCATTATTATTATTATTTTATATTTTACTTTTATTTATTTATAATAATAATAATGATATCCCTGCAAAAAATGAGACTAGCAGAAGACACTGCAAACACAGATTGGTTGAAATCAAGAATGAGAAAAAATTAAAAAATTTTTTAAAGTGCAGGTAATCCATCTGAGAATGGTCTGCTCGGGCGGTCGAAATACAGAATACAAAAAAAAAAAAAAAAAAAAAAATAAAAAAATAATAATATGAAAGTAAAAAATATATATATATATATATGTATATCTCAGAGATTTCTACTGTCTCTTTCCGATTTTCGTTTCTATATTCCGTAAAACTTTCTTGTTGCTCATATGTTCCATTTATGGTATTTTCTCAAAACTAGAATTAAAAAGAACGTCCATAAAAGGAAATCACCCAGTCAGAATGGAAATCATTAGACAAGATGGCGTTCGGAAACAAGGACAAAAAAAAAAAAAAAAAACAATTTGAGAAAAGCATAAAAGTACCAGGAATTAATGACAACATTAATTGAAATCAAGAAACAGAAAAAAGATCAGCAGTACGCTTCTCTCAGTGAGAATCGAACTCTTTATAGTGATTTACCAAGCGTAGCTTAGATGTGGCACAAGGCCGAAAGAAGGGGGTACCCAGTGGATTGTCGAAACACAGAAGAGCGGAAAAATAATAATCATAATAATAATAAAATATAAATAAATAAAAAAGTAAAAATATTGCACAATTTATAGTGACAGGGTAAAAAAAAAAGAACATTATACTGGGACGGTATAAGCCTAGAATTACCAACTTCCACAGCAGAAAATAAATAAATATATTCATACATACATACGTACATGTATCACGCACAAGTTTGTGGATGCCACTAAGAATCGAACTAACGCACATGATAGTAGAAAACAATAGCCCCTCCCCGAGCTTCACATATACACATATGCACACACACGCCCCCCCCCCAAAAAAAAAAATGTAAGAAAAAATAGTATGAATCATCTCCTGAGAATCGGACACTTTATAGTCGGGATGGCAAATACGAGAATTACAAAAGAAATAAAAAAAAAGTTGCAAAGAAAGAAAGAAAGAAAGAAACAAATAAAGGGGGCATAAACAAAGGGTGAAATGGAGAGGAAGAAAGAACGAGAGATATAGGGAGACAAATGGGGAGAGAGAGTGAGAAAGAAAGAAAGAAAGAAAGAAAGAAAGAAGGAAAGAAAGAAAGGTGAAATGGATGGAATAAAGAACGCGAGAATGGAAAGAAAGAAACAAACACAGAAACAAAGAAACAAACAAAGAAAAGAGAAAATGGAGAAAGATACAAAAATACAGAGAGAAAACTGGAGAGAGAGAGAAAGAAAGCAACATAGGGAAAGAAAGAAAGAAACATAAAAAGAAAGAAAAAATAAATAGAGAAAGGGGAAGAAAGAAAGAAAGGAAGAAAGAAAGAAAAGAAAAGAAAAGAAAAAAGAAAAGATGAATAAAATAAATAAAAAAGCGCAGGAAAAAAAGAAAGAAAGAAAGAAAGAAGGAAAGGAATAAAAAACGCAAAGAAAAAAGAAAGAAAAAATGCAAAGAAATAAACGCAAAGAAATTAAAGAAAGAAAGAAAGACGCAAAGAAGGAAAGAAAGAATGAAAGAAAGAAAAAAACAAGAAAGAAAGAAGAGAAAAAAAGCAAAAAAAAGGAAGAAAGAAAGAAAGAAAAAAGAAAGAAAGAAAAGAAAAGAAAAGAAAAGAAAAGAAAAGAAAAGAAAAGAAAAGAAAAGAATAGAATAGAAAACCATGACAACGGTAGTAAACAAAAGAATGAATCATCCATTATGGATCCCGGATTTAGAACCAGAATGGTCTGACAGATTTTGAAACAGTCGACACTATATTTATCACAAAGATTATTTATTTATTTTATTTTTTTTTATAGCAGTTCACCAATCGAAATTTATGAACTGGAATGAAGTTTATTGAAAGAATAAAAATATTTCTAGATAAGAAAATCTGTTTGACGTTGTATCTTGTCTTAGACTGCAGTAAACTTCGCAAATATGCAGAATCTTTGATTTTCGATCGAAGTCGGATACACATTGCGCGAACTAAGCATGTATTTGCCTTTGGTATCTTGTTTAATGATCAAATCGATTCCGAGAAGACTGAAGTGTACCTAACTATGGCAGACACTGGTAATGCAGACATTCATTTTTGTTACGTTTGGATGCTGCGCCGAACACACATCAAGATCTTCATTAAAACATTACCTCCCTGGCTTTCCTACCAGTTCCGCATCGTTGCTAAAACCGTTCTTTCTTCTACACACGCTATTTGTTATCTTCACTGATCATTTTTTTCCCCGGGCTTTGCTTACAAGGAGTCATTTGTGTTATTAGCTTACCGTCTCTCCCTTTGTTGTTGCTATTGGCCACACAGAGACCGAGCGGGGTTGGAAGAATAAAAAGCACGTAAATGGGCGTGTCCGTGCATCGCAACCAAACCCATTCGTCCAGACAAACCCCACGATGATGTCATTTTTGAGTTGCTTAGATTAATGCATATTTGCTCCAAACAATAGCATTTTAGTTGAACACGCAGAATACATATTCACTCTGATATATATATATATATATATATATATATATATATATATATATATATATATATATATAATTCGCAGACAGTTTTGTTTCGCTGTATCACAGCTCCTTATTGGGACTAGACGCCCGAAAACCTCAAGCTAGAATCGAAACCCGACCGATTTGGTGTCAGTCGGAATTTCTACCCATAAGCCATCAACACTCGACAGAGAGAAACTGCTAATTCTAGCGTATTGTTTTTATGAAAGTAAACAAACGACCGTCAATCCGAGAGCTCGTATTTATTTCACTGAAGAGCTTTGCGTATATATATATATATATATATATATATATATATATATATATATATATATATATATATATATATATATATATATATATATATATATATATATATATATATATATAACTACATTCGTCTCAGAAAACCTTCGTTTTCTTGATTTGCTAATGATCAAATCAATTTCGAAGGAAAAAAAGTTTTTTAAAAAAGAAAGCGCAAGTAACATGAACGCCTGTCGGAAATAATAGTACAGCATACAGGTCCAAAACCCAAACAAAAAAAACCCCGATACAAGTAATCAACTAACTAAAAAAAGTGCTCAAGACAAAAGTAGAGCAGACCTAGTCAAACCTAAAGAGCCAGACAAAGCCGGCTTTCCCTGACGATCCGCTTAGGTGAAACCTTGGTAGGTTTGTCTGGCTCTCTAGGTTTGACTATATATATATATATATATATATATATATATATATATATATATATATATATTTACATGTATATATATATATATATATATATATATATATATTTACATACGCTCTATCTTTGATATTGAGCACTTTATCCCATAAAAATAGCACACCTTAAAATTATATTTCTTCATCTCTCTCTCTCTCTCTCTCTCCCTCTCTCTCTCTCTCTCTATATATATATATATATATATATATATATATATATATATATATGATATGAACTGGTGCACTAAAGATCAAAGTTTCCAAAAGCAAAAAAACACAGAAACAAATTCCGACTACGCTACCTAAATTCACAACACAGGTCAAAAATGAAACAAGTAACAACTCTAAATCTAAAAGCATTTATTCCAAATACCAATCTTCAGAACCAAAGGTAATATACTAATAGAGATAGTAATATTAGCAGTTTCCGTATAAGGAAACATTCGGTATTTATTGACTGAGTAGCTTGTAATGCTGAGTGTTGCCATTTTTTTTTCAAAACTAAGTGCGATATTCATCTTAGGATCACCTCGAGTAGTTATTATTCAGTACTGATCCCTATGTCCACGCCTTCAATGTTTATAAACACTATATCTTCAATATTGAACAGGCTTACTCTTTAAATATAGCAAAATTAAATGCAATTTACATATATAGTCAACCACATACAAACGGTTTCGCTGTATCACAGCTCATCAATTGCAATTCGCATATATATATATATATATATATTATTTTTTTATTATAATTTTATCATATAGACAAAACCATTTTACTCACTACAAAGATGCAAACTGCAATTCGACGGGTAAGAATCGAAAATTGTCCATTTATATATATATGAAATGGACAAAGTCTGACACTTATTTAAGACATTTTTTGTTCTTTTTATAGATACAAATATTTAAGTAAATTCTATGTCTATAATAAACAGTATTAAACAATATGTACCGGCCTGAATGTCCGATAAATTTTTATAGAAAATATGCGCCCTCCGACAAGAATCGAACCTGTATCCTATCAATCGGTAAGAGCACGTCAGGCTATATGACGGTTCCGTATAGGATACAGGTTCGATTCCTGTTGAACGAAGAATATTTTCTATGAAAATTTCTCTGTAAATGTTGTTAATATTGTTTATTATAAACAGAGCATTTACTTAAATATTTGTATCTATAAAAAGAATGTATAAACATAAAAATGTCTTATATATATATATATATATATATATATATATATATATATATATATATATATATATATATATATATATATATATATATAGTAACTAAATGATAAATTCGAAAAACATTTTGACTAAAGCGTTTTGTCTTGTAGAAGCACTTCGGCTTAAATTTGATGTTTTTGTTGATGAAATTACACATGTACAGGGAGTGGAAGGGTAGATATCAAAATGCAAACATTACTTACAATATTTTGCAACTTTCGGCCTTGTGCCACATCTAAGCCGGGCTTAGAAAATCAATATAATATTTCACATTCAGGAAACGCTAAAGATATTGGCGCGCTGAAATTTAAAAGTTTTAAATTAATTTTTTTTCTGCTCAGACACATCTGGGTACGTAGACGGGTCGATTTCATTCTTTTTATTTCCACTTCTCTGTTTTTTTTTATCACTACATACATAATTCAATCAACAAAAACATTATCAATAAAATCGTTACACATATTTTTTTTCACTTTGTCCTTCATTTGCATAACACTCTTTCTGATAGGTACACATTTATATATCATATTTTTGCATATATATGTATGAACACTAATTTGGGTGGACGCTTACATCGATTCATACCCATGAGTACTTACGGGGACTTTATTCGCGAGTCGTACTGAATACATCATCCCAGTCGAACTGATATGAATAATTAATCGGACAGGAGCGTTTGAAAAACATTTCCTGTGTTGTGCCACACCCCCACACCCTGATGTTACAGCCAACAACTTATTAATGTTGTTGCTGCTTTTAAAAAAATCTTTGGCGTTAGCTTTTTTCTCTCTTATCAGATCTAGTCACAAAACCAAAGAAAATCGATAGTTTGACGAAATGAAACAATACCCCCCCTCAAAAAAAAACAAAACAAAAAAACAAAAAAAACAGTGGAAATAATAAAATTACTACTACTATTATTATAAGTTATAATATTGTATATTTATCAGCAAGTGAGAGCAAGTGTTTTCCCCTCAACAGAACCTTCCTCGGTATCCTAAATATTGCTGAGCTTTTTGATTAACTAACATCTTCAAATTTTAATTTTAATGTAAGGTATTAGTATATTCACATAAGGTATTTGTATATTTATCAGCAAGTCACAGCAAGTGTTTTCTCATCACCAGGACCTTCCTCGGTATCCTAAATGGTGCTGTGCTTTTTCACAATCTAAATTCTTCTTCAGATTTGAATTTTACTGCTGTCATATTTGGACAGGAGCTGTTCAGTTCTCACTTTCCAGTACCGACAGAGTCCAAAAGTATATCCGCGTCCTTGAGGGTGACAAATTATTTTCCATCCTGCAACTCCTCTCACTCACACAGACGAAACATAGCAAGCCTCTCACTGCTCATTTACTACTTCCAGGGAAAGTGCTTTGACAAAGTACATTCCTTAGTTCGACCAGTTCTAACCTTCACGGCTAGGACCCACCATGTCTCAATTTATCGACCATTCTAGTTTCAATTTCCTTTTCTCCTATACTTAATTTATTATGACTCTACCATACAACTAAGTATTAGAAGTGTTTAGCTCTTATTAATTCCACATCCTTATGATGGATTCATGCTCGGTGCCATCACTGGTTTCATTCTAATCCCAGATCACAATGTTAAATAATACTTTCAGACTATTAATTTTTAGTGGCAGTGTATTTTGACTCAGACATTCTGAGGCTGATCCTTAAGGTCAGATGATAGACAAAACAGAGGAAGTCGTTTTTGATTGGTTAAAACTATCATGGGGAGGTTAGACTGATAGAAAGAGATTTCAGGGAGTTACGTTTTACACGACATATAGAGTAAACGTGGTTATTTCGTGTCTCGAGGAACTTGCTCCCCAGCTGGGTTGATAAAGCGCCCCCACTGACTAGTTAAAGATGTACACGTTGACGAGTTTAATACAATAGTTAAGTTTAAAATTCCTTTTCTTGAAGTTCTCTTTCATCTTCGGACTCCAAAAACATTCGACACCCGACCGGGAGAAGACGAGCGAGAAAATATACAACGCTATGAAATCTACCACGTCAACCAAAACACATCCCAAGAAGAGATGTCGGGGGAAACAACAATAGTTTCTGTTTTGGAAAGGTTTATCTTGAGTCCTATTTCATTTGGTAGAGGATGTTCATTTTTAGTTTAAGATCAAAACCAAAGAAAACCCCAACTCTAGCAGATATTCTGTAGTCTTAGAGCTAATAAAAAATTCAATTATTACTCTGAACAAACCCGAAAGAGAGTTGAATTGATTTTCCATTTAAGAAAGAGGACCTACAACGGGGAGAATCTGTGAGTAACGAACGAAGTCTTAACAAAATCGAAATAATAAAGAAACATTGAATGAGAAAGAGACAATATGAAATATCAGAGACGACAATCAGACACCGGCCGGCCGGACATACTGAAATCAAGAGAAGCAGGGGATAACTGCGAGTAATCAACTTAAAGAGTTTTATGAAGAGCACGAGGGAACAGTGACTGGGAAGGCAGATAAATGGTTGAAAGTTAATTAGAGCAGCAAAAATACGAAGTTGTGGAGAGCTATGTTTACTTATATCATGAAGGACATACCACATAAAGAGGAATACTGAAAAGCAATAATTTTATTTTATTTAGTATATTTTACAAACATGTAATACGGTTTCACCAGTATAAATGGAAAGTGTAAGAGATTTCTTTTAAATTATCTTGAATGTAAAAAAAAAATGTTTCATATTAACACCCCCACAACCACCACTCGTTTGATAGTGTGGCCTGAAAGAAAAATTCGTATCTAAAAATTTATGATGTACCCCCTTGTGCAAATTAATTGAAACAACAGCTTTCGTTTCCTTTCTTTCACCATACGGTCAGTTTTAGACCCACTGGAGTGACAGAGTGTAATCAATTTCTATTTTTCTTTCCTCAGATTAGGTCATTTGCAGTGGTGTGCAGTAATATGAATCTGTTTTCTGGGTGTATGATGAAATTTGTTTGACCGTGAAAAATATTCAGTTATCCGTGATTGCATCAAATTTTTATCACGCGCAGACTGTCGATTAGTTGTACTACGGCCATTATCTGCGATGGACGTTACTCCAAGAAGCGTACAACGCTGCACGAACACACTGGCGAGACTTAACTGTGAGCAAATCAAAGTACTATAGACTAGCCCGGAAACTCTCCCGATTTAAATCCAATTGAGAATCTGTGGTCAGTCTGCAAGGAACGACTTCAAAGTACTAACATGCGCACTGGCTCATGTTTCATTGGAAAAATACGAAAAAAAATGTAAATAAAAACATAATTATTCGTTTTGTTTCAATTAATTTGCAAAAGAGTATAGATACGAAATATTCGATAAACTGTTATTCTAAAATCAAATTTCTGATGTCGCTTCAGAATCAAGTAAGGTAGCCCGTGTGGAGAAATTCAGGTTCTAAAAACGGTTTCTTAATAGAACGATTCTAGACTTCCTTTATCAATTCATGAGTAACATTCTTTAGGAGTCAGAACAAATAGTTTTGTTGTTATCAATCTTGGTCGAAACTATTGGTTTGGAAATCGTTCATGTTAAGTATAACACTACATGCTTTTCAGATCAAATGTGTTGGCTTCTGTTGTCCAAACGGTTGTGGGAATCCACGCCCGCAAGATCAATTCACAGCGATTATATTGATTTATTCAACATCGTTATCAAATACATGACGCAGGAACGATGAAACTTAAGTATTACCTGTTAATTATTATTTACATTGTTCAGACTGTTGTCCTCATCGTTATTGTCATATTCACGACATTTCAACCATTGTACGCTCCGGCCTTCTTCAGAATCTGTCTATATATCTGAGATGTGGTATTGCAATTATTTACATTATTTATATTGTTCGGACTGTTGTCCTCATCTTTATTGTCATGTTCACGACGTTTCGGCCTCTTTCAGGTGATTGGAATTTCGAACTGAACACTTCATTTCGTCCACCAGGGTAGATTGTTCTAGTTCCACGTGCCATGCCTATTCCAGATGTCTAAGTTATCTCCCTTTAACTGAATTCTTCAAGTTTTTGTTCGCCACTGCTCATTTCTATGCTTAGCTGGTTTAGAAGATTTTCCTTAGCATGACAATAAAGATGAAGACAATAGTCCGAAAATGTAAATAATGTAAACATAAGTATTACCTGTTAAACACATAAGTATTACCTGTTAAACACATAAATAGTACCTGTTAAACACATAAGCATTATTTGTTAAGCACAGCTGCGGGGATTCTAGGACGTGCACTTCGATCTAGCCATTTCAAGCACGCTGTGATTACTTTACTTTGAAAGAGGTGGCAGTCGTCTACATACAGCTCAACCATCTCTCTATCGATGTAAAGGCCAACAGAGAATCTACGGTGTCAGGATGTTACACTTCTTTCAATTTCGGTAGGCATGTAAACTCTTGGTTTAAAGGTTTAGACCAGTTAGGCGCACGTCGCTGTCCACCTAGGATTTCATTAATGCCAGTTTGAAGGTTGTTCCATATAATTCATTCTGGCTATGTAGACGGGCCGATTTCATTCCTTTCTTTCCACTTCTGTCACTGTTCTTATCACTACATAAATAATTCCATCAACAAAAATATTATCAATAAAATCGGTACACATAATGGCTGCAGAAAGATTACAGTTTTATATACCCAAGATATCATATTAGATGATAACACAATCCGTTTATCCCTCTTTCGCCCAGAGCTCACAGAATACACCAGGTCCCCTTACTTTTCAGACAGACCTCATCTATCTATCTATCTATCTATCTATCTATCTATCTATCTATCTATCTATCTACTATTATTTAAAATATTTTAAAAATATTTTATCATCGCTACATAGAAATCCCCCTGTTTCGGAACTAAATTTTTTGTTCCATTTTCAAGTGATGTTGAATAACTTCAGAAAAAATGTTTTTGTTTTGTTTTGCATTTGGAAGAACACATAAAACACCCACGGTAAAATAGAAATGATTAAAAAACAAGAACACGTAGGTCATTAAATGACCCATCTCCTCTATGCCTACATGAAAATTTAAATATTATTAACATTATTCGGACTATTGTCCTCATCTTCGTCGCCATATTTATTACATCGTTTCGGCCGTTGTACGCTCCTGCCTTCTTCAGATGGTTGGAATGTCGAACTGAATCCTTTATTTCGCTCACTGGGGTAGACTGTTCTAGTTCCACGTGCCATGTTTTTGATGGATGTCAGTTATCAGTTATCTCCTGTTAATTTCCCTCTGAAAGTTCTCCACTGCCTTAACCGGGTATTGAACTCACACTCTTTGGGTCCTGTCACTGGATCTAACCATCGCCTTTATCCACTGTGCCATGTGTCCTTGAGGAGACGTTGTAATAAATATGGAGACAAAGATGAGGACAATAGTCCGAATAATGTAAATAATGTACATAATACCTCATCCCAGAGATATAGACAGATTATATATTATTAGTTTCTTAAAAAGAAAAATGTATTTAATCAACGAAATGAAATAACTGTTTTTGTAGCCACTGCCTTATATTCACATTAAAATAAAATTTGAATATTAAAAAATATATGCTTTAAAATTATATACCAAAATTTAATTACATAAGAGTAAATAAAATATGTAATTTAAAATGTAAATGTAAAAATTTTAAATCCAGCAACCCCGACCTGATTCTAGATGAGTCAGTCCGCCTCCTTGAAAGCTTCGTGCTATATATATATATATATATATATATATATATATATATATATATATATATATATATATATATATATATATCATATAAAAAGCCGCTTTAAGAAGATCATAATGTATAAAAATATAAATAAAAAAAAATAAAAAATACCAAAATAACCCATGGCTCAATACAAGAATTACTCTGAATTTAAGTGAATCGTATAAATGTTCTAAAATAAGAAAGTGAAAATGAAGTGTCTATGATACGGATAGACAATTGCTCGAAAATCATGAATTACATGACCCCTAAACTACTTTTTCACTTTTCCAATTTTTAACTCAGAACTTTATTTAGATCCGTCAAAAATAGAAATACGCCTTAAATAAAATAGTTTGTAATCTCATTAACCCCCCTCCCATTCAAACTCCTCAATATAAGTGAAAATTGACCCCCCGCATCCCCCCACCCCCCAAAAAAAGTTTCGTAACAAGGGAATTTCCGTGTCCTGATGGTAAAATATTATTAAAATATTTTAAATAATAATAATATTAACCTCTACCTCTTTATCGGGCATTTTTAAAAAAAATAAATGCTAAAGAATTGTGGAATTTTAATCTGACTGTTCCTTCTCTTTATATATATATATATATATATATATATATATATATATATATATAGATACACCTAGTGAGCCAGACAAACCTACCTAGGTTTCACCTAAACGGATCGTCAGGGAAAGTATGGCTCCATAATTTCATACCATACTTTCCCTGACGATCCGTTTAGGTGTAACCTAGGTAGGTTTATCTGGCTCACTAGGTGCATCTAGGTCTGCTCTACGATTGTATTGAGCTCTTTTGTTAGTTAGTTGTCTACTCGTATCGCGGTTTTTTTTGGGGCTTCAGACCTGCATCTGTGCGATTTGTTCGACAGTAGTTCATGTTTGTAGCTCTTTCCTTTTTTAAAAACTTTTTTTCCCTCGAGATTTATTTGATTATTTGCAAATCAAAAATTCGAGGGTTTTTCTAAACGAGTCTAGTTATCTATATTTATATGTATATCTATATATCTATCTATCTATCTATCTATCTATCTATATATATATATATATATATATATATATATATATATATTTGGTTGGATTGATGATGTTGACTCTATCTCTGATGTTGAGCGCTTTCTAATAAGTACCGCGCATATAATATATAAATAATATATATAATATATTACATATATATATATATATATATATATATATATATATATATATTCATCTTTATATTTATATACACACACTTTTCACATATATGCGTGTGTGTGCGTCTGTGTGCGTGTGTGTTATTATAATTATTTTCTTTTTTAAAAATGTAATTCAATCACGATACAGAAATTTCTATGTTTCAAAACAGAAACTAAAGTTGTAAATTTAATTATAAAAATTAAACTTAAAATCCAGAGTTTCATTCCTTTGTCAAGCGATGTTAGGAATAACTTTTCTTATACTTAATTTATAAGCGCAGACAATCTTAATATTTTGAGTTGTTATGGTTATGGAAAATTCAATCTATTTTGATTAGGGGTGGTTGGCTTTTAATTTCACTACACAACTTCTCCTTTTCATTTATTCCGGTCATTGTAGACGGAATGTTGATGAGAATCCCATGGACTGAACATGTGAGCAACGAAGTTTTTGAGAAAAAGCAAATAAAACAATACTTGTATTTAGCATCAAGAGGAGACAATCATTTTAGTCACACGATGAGGAAATGAATAAAACTATCGAAATCTGCTAAAAATTATCTCAGTAAGATGAAGTGTGCTAGTCTCGATTAGATTTTTATTTTTACTTTTTTACGGTTTATCAACCTTTTGTAACTGAGTTATCAAAAACAACAGTAGAAAACCGGAATTGGTTTAGCAACAAGTTTATTACCTTTCGGTACAGGGAAATGTAGAATAGAAACTAAGGAAGAGAATGTTTAGCTATGAATGACTAACTATTTTCAGCAAAAAGCTACTGCTTCTCCTGCTACTCCTCTTGATGTAGGCATATTTTTATGTTTTTCGTCCGACGGGCGAGTCCAAACTTGTATGAAAATATTCTCCCTCACAACACAACCCATTATAGGCCATTTTAAAGCCGAAACATATTTTGGATTATGAGAATTATTCGAGTGAATGCTACATGAACAACTTTTTGTGAATATTACTTTTTCCAGATACAAGTCCTATAGATCAACGATTTACACAAGCTCTTTACTTAGGTTGTGGGCTGTTTTCCTCTTTCTGGTTTGCCTTCAAATTTTCTAAGCCCTCTTTCCCTATTACGCGCAATGGAAATTTCAGTTATGTCTTTCTGGTGTTAAATATAAGTCTCCTTTCTCTAAAACTTCGTCGTTACTCACATGTTCAGTCCTTGATATTCTCAGCATCTTTCTGTAGAACCACATATATATTGCTTCAACTCTCTTCTACATATGTGAGGATGTTGTCCAGCATTCACTGTCGTATAGGAGGACTGATATTACGTATTTATTTAATGTTTCTGAAACCTTCAGGGTTCATAGAGCAAAGTCGAATAAAATAATATGTGACACCTGTGATCAGAATCCTATTGTGAGAGGTGAGGTCGTTGGTGCATCTTAATTATTCCAACCCGTTAGGATAAGTAAACAACAGATCATTTGGTAACGTTTTATCGATTAGCATTTTTCCCAAACGACGTTTTCAATCGATTATTGCTATATGAAATTGATTTTCTTGAGGCCAATCAAAAGTGAAAATTCGATTTATGAATTCATTAAACCTATGTGGATCATTTTGTTGTGAGATGCCAAGGCAGTAACGTCATCGCATTGTGGAAGCAAATTTGTCGAAGAGAAATCTTGAAGCGAAATATCGAATGTCATCTTTCTTGAAGGCCGATTTGTGGGAGAGAATCTGTACGATTTGAATATCATTCTCTCATTAAATGCAACTCTAAAATAAAGCTATTAGTAGTTTGGCTTGGTTTGTTAGTATTGTGAGACCGGAACTACCTACACAATAGACTCTTCCAGGTCTATATTAAGTATGCGACACAACACTCTAGAGAGAGAGAGAGAGAGAGACACAGAGACACAGAGACAGAGAGAGCCGCGTACGACTACCAGTATTGGACACTAACATACAGTAAGCTCCGCTTACACTATCTCTGTAACCTGTTGTTAATATATCTTTCTTACATCTAATCCGTGTTCCGTGTTTCCCTTCTGTGGTCCCGACTTTGGCCCCACATCAATTAGGTTTTACGACATATCAACCTCGATGGTTTATTTAATGCCGACAATATTTTTATTGCTGGTAATCTATCTATCTATCTATCTATCTATCTATCTATCTATCTAAACCGAACCAAACCAATATATACTGAGATAGATAGATAGATATCACAGTATATATTGATTTGGTTTATTTTATTTTACGGTATATCAACCTCAACAAGTTATTTAATGCCGATAAGATTTTTGTAGCTAGTAATATTTTTTTCTCTATCTATCTATTAGGTTGGTGCAAAAATAATATCGGTTTTTAACGTATTTTTAACGTCAAAAACCGACATTATTTTTGGACCAACCTAATATTATCTATCTATCTATCTATCTATCTATCTATCTATCTATCTACAGTATATATTGGTTTGGTTTGTTTTCTTTTTCGGCTTAACAACCTCAATGGGTTATTTAATGCCGACAAGACTTTTATTGCTGGTAATATTTTTTCCAAAGATGTATTGCTGTTAACATTTCTTTTTTCAAAAATGTATTACTGGTAATATTTTTTTTTAATGTATTGATGGTAATATATTTTTTCTAAAAATGTACTGCTGGTAATATTTCTTTCCAAAAAAATTATTGCTAGTAATAATGTATTGCTGGTAATAATTTTTTCCTCAAAAATTTATTACTGGTAATAATTTTTTACAAAAATGTATTGCTGGTATTAAAACCTCTTTTAACACCTCCATGGCGTTTTGACCCCGGTTTGGGAGTTAACTATTTTCCCAAAGCTAGGACCCTAACAGGTGCCTCCAACCCCAGTCAGGGCGGACCCGGGAACACCAACAACTGTGGTTCCACGCTCCAACACTCCCACTACTTAGTGGTCCCGCTGCCGTATGTAGTTTATCGTCTTACCCAGGACGTGGATGTAGTTTACCGTCATACCCAGGACAAGGCATTAGTGATTACTGAAAGTGAGAAAATACCGTAAAAGGAAGGGTTACGAGTAGACTGAAGACGAAGAAAAAACTTTTCATGTACGATATAGTAAAGCGACTTTCCTATTAGTAGACATGATAGTTGATTCAATATAATAATTCCACTTCATTTCAGTTTTAAACGTATGACCAATAGACGCTGCGAGTTGCTCGCCTGAAGGTTAGTATCTGTCAAGTGGATGGAAGCAAAAACACTTGTTTAAGATGACTAATTTTAGGGGCGTTAAAATTAACAAGCCACTACTTGCCACAGATCACAACACAGACATATTCGAAATCAGCTACAAATTTTAATTTCTCGAACATATTAGACATACTATCACCACAGGAGAAATTAGATAGTTGTATCACCAGCATAGGCACCGACTTGGAAACTGATGGCAGGAAGGTCTTCGATGAAAATAAGAAACGGTGTAGGTTCAAGAATATAGCCCTGAGGGAAGCCCGTATCAATGAAAAATGATCTAGACGAGTGGCCGATCTAGATAACTTTAATTACACAGTTTAATAAAAAGATGAAATTAAGTCAAAGAAACAATTAGAAACACCAGAGACCTTTAACATATAAAGAAAACATATGAAGACATGTAAAACAGAATTAAACGCTTTCGAAAGTAACAGCCCGAGCTTCGACATTCCTATCTAAAGTTTGACAGGATCGTTCAGCAATAACCATCAACATATCTGCAGTTGACATAGTAAAGGAAAGCAAGGAGAAAGGACTATTAAATGTAAGAATGCAGAATGCATGGTTATTAGTAAAGGAAAGCAAGAAGAAAGGACTATTAACTATAAAAATGCAGAATGCATAGTTTACAGTAAAGGAAAGCAAGAAGAAAGGACTATTAACTGTAAGAATGCAGAATGCATGGTTGTTAGTAAAGGAAAGCAAGAAGAAAGGACTATTAACTATAAGAATGCAGAATGCATAGTTTTCAGTAAAAGAAAGCAAGAAGAAAGGACTATTAACTGTAAGAATGCAGAATGCATGGTTGTTAGTAAAGGAAAGCAAGAAGAAAGGGCTATTAACTATAAAAATGCAGAATGCATGGTTGTTAGTAAAGAAAAGCAAGAAGAAGAGACTATTAACCGTAAGAATGCAGAATGCATAGTTTTCGGTAAAGGAAAGCAAGAAGAAAGGGCTATTAACTGAATGAAGGTAGACATCAGGTGCCGTACGAGTTGAAGCCGAGAGACGTCGAACGGCGTCTTGTCACGTGTTTGCCCAGCGCCCGCAACTGTCGTTTTCGCTGGCATCGGTATTGGTACCGATCACCGTCTTTAGTGCAATCATATCGTACTGACTCGGGCATCTGTTCCCCGCTACCAGGCATCTCTAAATAATTTTTCATTTGCCCGAAGACAGAGACTTAACTAAAAGATGACAACAGTACGATCAGGATGAGTACCAATGCTGCTACCTTGCATAGTGAGTTTATACATAACGTCGACACATACTCATATGATAATTAGCTGTAGCATATTTATATCGTCCATGCTTAGAATGTTGTTGCTACATATGGTCCGGTTCATCTGCTATTTACCTTGAGCTCCTAAAGTCCAACGAAAAATAAGTAATATTACCGGTCCTGATCTGGCATCTCGGCTTCAGTCGCTTTTCCACCGCTATAAGGTTGCCTCTCTATGCCTTTTATATAAATACTTTCACAGTAATTTTTCATGATGAGCTCTTCAATATGGTAACTAGACATTTTTTAAAGTGAGGCGTAGTACTAGATTGACGTCGAGATCTCGACAATTTACAGTTGAGTTGGCTAGATGTAACCGTAAGTTCTAACCTAACAGTTTCTTCTCTCGCACTTCTCGCTTGTGGAAATCCGTTCCGGCTCTTTGCTTTACAACCAACTTTAATCTCCAAAAATTTAAATGCAATGTCAATCGCTCTCTAATTTTCTCCTGATTACTATTTTCTCATCACGCTCATTATTAATGTTTCTTTTTCTTCTTCCTCCACACCTTGTAACCCTTTGTGTCAGTGGTTTTACTGCTTTGCTTGTGGTGATACCGATTTAAAAAAAAAGCTCCTACCTATCTCAACGAGAGATATATTTTAAAAATTCATCTTCGCATGTTAGAAAAACATGTTTTTATACGATATTATATTCTGTCAGTAAAATTTTTAAGTTTTGATTTAACTCGAAAAGAAAAGGGTACAAGAACCATTTTTTTTTCCTAAACAGATAATCATATGAACGCTATGAATGTTCTAGGAACATTAACTACTCTAAACATGTTCAATAGGAGTCAGCATGCTCATTTTCCACCAATTTATAGGGGATCCGCCATGCTTGATTTCATAGTCTCCGCGTGGATTATGGCCTTTCAATGTTTCTCAGATCTTTTTTCTGAGTGAAAAGATGACTTGTGATTTTCTTTTAGGAAGGCTAGAGAGGACAGCTATTTGTGATAAAAGCAACAAATGCAAGGATGCTCGTACGGAATTTTTATTGCATCAGAATTTGAAATCTCGTCTTTCTCATTTTGATGCTCGATACTGGAAGGAAAACGGACGACGACAAAGAAACAGGCACCAATGGTTGAAGAAGCAAATATGACAAAGGCCGTCGAGGAAAAGTATTGTATGTCATGAGTGCTTCATGCAAACCTGTTCGGAGCCAAGCAGTAACCATAGCGACAGTGTGCGCTATCTTTAATGTACAAGAGTTGCGCTGAGCTGAGCTGACTCATTCAATGCAGCAAACAATAATGGTACGATGGCCTTCACGGAGGGAGTTAGAAGGCGGGAAAACTAAAGGAAAAGAAAGAGTAAAGCCAATGTATTGATGACACAAGAAAAAAAGAGGAAAAAAGCGTCCTCAATGAAGATAGAGTGAGAGAGAGAGAGAGAGAGAGAGAGAGAGAGAGAGAGAGAGAGAGATAGGGGTGGGGTAAAAAGAAAGAATTCATTGGTTGGTCGAAATGGGTTATTAATGTTGTATTGATCCAATATGTAAGGTCAGTGACAATCTGGGATGATGAGCTTTGTATTTGTTTACTGGCCGGTGGGACTCTCGAACATTGGAGTAAGAAATGGTTATTTAGCAGATTATATGTTTTTTAATTCTCATAAAAACATGCAGTTTGCAAGAAATATACTCTTTCAGAATCTATTCATAAAAAATGCTGTTAATATCTATCTATCTATCTATCTATCTATCTATCTATCTATCTATCTATCTATCTATCTAGTCTGTTCATAACTATTTAGTCTGTTCGTATCTATCTATCTAGTCTTTTTATATCTATCTATCTATCTATCTATCTATCTATCTATCTATCTATCTCTGTTCATATCTCTCTCCCTCCCCCTCTCTCTATCTATCTATCTATCTATCTACCTACCTATCTAGCTATCTATCTATCTAGCTAGCTATCTATCTATCTAGTCTGTTCATAACTATTTAGTCTGTTCGTATCTATCTATCTCGTCTTTTTATATCTATCTATCTATCTATCTATCTATCTATCTATCTATCTATCTATCTATCTAGCTAGCTATCTATCTTACTCTGTTCATATCTCTCTCCCTATCTATCTATCTATCTATCTATCTATCTATCTATCTATCTATCTATCTATCTATCTAGTCTGTTCATATCTATTTAGTCTGTTCATATTTATGTATCTACCTAGTCTGTTCATATCTATCTATCTATCTATCTATCTATCTATCTATCTCTGTTCATATCTCTCCCCCCCTCTCTCTCTCTCTATCTATCTATCTAGCTAGTTAGCTAGCTAGCTAGCTAGCTAGCTATCTATCTATCTAGTCTGTTCATAACTATTTAGTCTGTTCGTATCTATCTAGTCTTTTTATATCTATCTATCTATCTATCTATCTATCTATCTATCTATCTATCTAGCTATCTATCTTACTCTGTTCATATCTCTCTCCCTATCTATCTATCTATCTATCTATCTTTCTAGTCTGTTCATATCTATTTAGTCTGTTCATATTTATGTATCTACCTAGTCTGTTCACATCTATCTATCTATCTATCTATCTATCTATCTATCTATCTATCTATCTATCTATCTATCTATCTATCTATCTATCTATGTTCATATCTCTCTCCATCCCTCTCTATCTATCTATCTATCTATCTATCTATCTATCTATCTATCTATCTATCTATCTATCTATCTATCTTACTCTGTTCATATATCTCTCCCTATCTATCTATCTATCTATCTATCTATCTATCTATCTATCTATCTATCTAGTCTGTTCATATCTATTTAGTCTGTTCATATTTATGTATCTACCTAGTCTGTTCATATCTATCTATCTATCTATCTATCTATCTATCTATCTATCTATCTATCTATCTATCTATCTATCCTGTTCCGGGCTCTTGGCCTCTTCACATCTTTCCTAGTATCTTCATTTCCCCCTCTCTTTCTTGCTCTCTTACTCTGTCTCTCTGTCTATCCCTCTCAGTCAATTTTTTTCTTTCACAACCTGTCCATCATGTTCATATCTCTCACTCCTCAGATCTTTCTCTTTCTCTATCTATCTGTCTATCTATCTGTCTATCTATAGCTATATTTATGGGATAAAGTGCTCAATATCAGAGATAGAGCGTATGTAAATATAAATGTAAAGGTGAGCATTGAAGTCAACACTCAGAGGCGACAGGCTGTTTCATTCTAGGTGCAATGGTCAGGCCGCCTGACGATTGCGTCTAGCATGAAAGATCCACTTCAGACCACAATTGTTTTGGAGTTTTTGAAATCGTCAGGCCGCCTACGATTGCGACTAGCATGGAACAGCCTGTCGCCACTGAGTGTTGACTTCAATGTTCACTTTTATATATATATATATATAATATATATTTAGGTCAAGGTCTGGTCACTCCTTCTCCCCCAGTACTAAGTATGATTGAGAGAGATATGAATCCCTCCCTATAATCTACCATGTCTCTTTAATTACCCCTTTTACACTCTCTGTTAAATTACAAAAACTTACACTATTTTATCAATTTTAATTTCATTTTTGGAAGTGCTATCTGATGATCCGGCGTCCTTTAAAAGGGCTCTGGTGAAATAAATTATCATAATGGTACCTTCAAGGGGTCTGTTTTTCTTTACTATATATATATATATATATATATATATATATATATATATAGATAGATAGATAGAGAGAAAGAGAGAGAGAGAGAGAGAGAGAGAGAGAGAGAGAGAGAGATTTAGTTGTGTGGATATGAGTTTGTGATCCTGGGTTTCACGCTCTTCGGTCATCAGACAAACTGATTTATTTTTAAGGATTGAATCTATTTATGTATATTTGTGCTTGATTATGTTTGTTGGTGGGAGGGGGAAATTCTCCCCTGTGTTCGTTTTGGGATGACACTCTCACACACACATACATAGATACATACATACAGGTGTACGCATTTTAGTTCACGCAAACACACCCATATAGACAATCTGAGATTAAGCGCAGATACACATCTATGCGTTCGAGCAGAGATACATACGCAATTGTAATTCTATTTCGATGTTTGTTAACTCCTTCCAGAGTGTCTTTTACTAATTTTACCAAAATATAAAGCCGAGTTGGATTTATAATTCTGTTAGTTGGATTTGCCTCAAAGTTTGGTTTGTGATCCTTGATGGTAATGTGGGCAATCTTTTGTGGTAAGTTTTCCGACTCTAAAAAAAATCCTGGAAAGAGTTAAGAAACAAATTAAGGAGTACATGGGATTGACACAATGGATTAATACAACAGATGTCACCAACTGGTTTTCAAATATTAAGGATGAAACAAATCGTACCCTAATCCAGTTCGACATCGAAGAATATTACCCGTCAATTTCAAGGGAACTTTTTGCGGCTGCTCTAGATTTTGCCATTGTATACTCTGACCTATCTAAAGAGGAAAACAACATAATTATGAATACTAAAAAAGTCACTTCTCATTCATAATAAGGAACAGTGGGTAAAAATTCAGAAAACCATTTTGATATTACAATTACGTTGGACTCTGCAGAGTGTTCCCATCTTGTTGGTCTATTTATTTTATATAATCTGAGTGTAAACCGTGAAATTAATATTAAAGATATTGGACGGTATATGGATGATGGCCTTATGTTTATAAATGTTTATGCCTAAATTTGAAAGTTGCCACTAATACAAAATTAAAAAAGGTAAACTTTCTCAATATAACATTAGACTTAATGAAAATCCTCTAAAAAGCCTAATACAAATCCTTTATATATCCACCCAAAATCAAATATCCTCCATCCATAATAAAGTACATACCTTCATCCATAGAAAAGGGAATAAGTATAAATTCTGCTAATGAAAGAATATTCTATGAACACAGTAATTTTTCATAATAAAGCGTTAAAGAATCCTGGCTGTAAATGCCCTGACATTAAATATAAAAATAATGATAAAAATAACCTGAGAAGAAATAGAAACCAAAAAAAAAATAATTTGGTACACACCTCCGTTCAACCAAATAGTTAGTAGTAAGTTAAGATATAAATTTCTTGCTTTAATTGAAAAACATTTTCCTAGAAATAATACGCTTAGCAAAATTGTTAATAAAAATAACCTAGAATTAAGTTATAGTTGTACTGAAAATTTTAAAAAAATATAAAAAGTACAATAATAATATTTGAAATAAATAATTAAACCAGAATAAAAAAAAATAGTGATCCAGAAATAAGAATAAATAATAGTAAAGATAATTATGTAACTGTAGGAATCCTATGAATTGTCCATTGAATAATAAATATCTACAGACTCTATAGTTTACCAATGTATTATCTAATCTATTTGGAATCTTAATATTCAAAAATTTTATATTGGTAGCACTAAAAATAATTTATAATAAATGTCTCCCTTAAAAAAATAATGTGTATTATAACCAAATATCCCTATACAAATATTTTTGGCATTTAAAAGAAACAAATGAAACCCACAGTAAAATGGAAATTATTAAAAAAAAAACAAAAAAAAAAAAAAAACGAGAACTTCTAGATCTTTAAATGACCCGTGTCTTTTGTGTCTATATAAAAAGTGATATATTATTAAATTTCTGGAAAAATAAAGATCTATTAAATTAAAGAAAAGAAATAACAGCTTTTGTAGATTTTGCATTATGTTTACTTTAAAGCATAATTAATTAAATAATTACATAATTATATATATATATTATTTGATCACAAATAAGCAAGTTATACTTTAAGAATGTAAGAAAATGCACAATTAAATTCCAAAATTTTAAATTTTAATTTGAACAATACTGTATCTAGTATACTGATAAATATAGTAAATATAGTATTTTAGATGTTTATAAATAAAAATATAAATATATAAAATATAACTTAATCACATTTGAAGCCCTTTAAAAAAATAAATAAAAATGCCTACGTATTACATGTTATATATGTCCCTAAAAAATAAAGAAATAAAAGACAGGATGACACGTTCTCATATATCGACAGGCAGAAATTACAAACCCACACCTAACCCATAAACTATATTTACACTTTGCTATCTTAAATTAGACTTGTATCCTGATACGTCAAAAAAGCCAACATCTTCTTAAAATTTTGTAAACTTCCCCTTCCAACTTAAACTATCTAATACTATTTAGCTTAAAAAAAAGTAAATCATTTTTCTCAAATGTTATTCAACATTGCTTGAGAATGGAACAAAAACTTTAAGTTTAATTTAAAGTTTAGTTTTTTTTCAGTTCCGAAACATGGTAATTTTGGTGAAATGATGAATACATATTTTTAAATAATAATATTATAATATTGTGCTCTACTGTGTATCAAGCACTGGTTTTAAAAATAAATGCTAAAAATTGTGCATTATAAATCTGACTGTTCTTCCTTTTTTACTTTGATACATATATATATATATATATATATATATATATATATATATATATATACATCAGGCCGATGCAAAGGTTTTGTGGGGGCCCACCGAATCTATGCTACCCCCCAATCTACTGCATCTCAATTTTCATAAGGTTGTATTCATATAAAATACAAATTTTTATTGTAATTCAGTTATGTACAACAATGAATCATACGCAATATAGGTGAACAATTCAACTAAAAATAAATCCAATGTATCTAAATGCAAATTAGAGACCTGTCATAATCGATCATTCCATCTTAAATAAATCAATAATATGTTGCGGAAATTGTTAAACTCCTTCACATTATATTATTTTTTGATGATATTGTTACAATTTTTTGTGTATATGTATGTAACTAGTGAGCGAGTTAAAATGACTTAACTCCCTTTATAGTCTACCAATAGAAGGTTAACCAATCAGAAGCCGCAGAACATTCTATCCGTCGTTTATAAAGGCGGCCATTTTTGTTTGCCCTACCCGAAGGATCAGTGCCAACTTGTCAGGCGAAGATGACAGAAGGAAGTACTACGCTCTGCTACGCTGCAGCGATATCCACTACTATCCTGAAGTAGGCTTTCCTACTGTCTCCGAAATATTCACTGCTAACCTCTGGATTCTATACTCGAAGAAGACCGTCAAAATGTCTAACAAATATTTCTTGTGAAAAGTTGAACAATGTTAACATTTGACATAATAGATAAAAAAGACGGAATCTTATATCGTGTTTTTCCACGACTGAGCATGAGCAAAACAAATTCACACATTTGGGCAAAAAAGAAAGTCCCCAAAATGACGTCAAAATCCGGAAAGGTTTTTTTATCCTTATGCTTATTTCAATTTGTAACGTATATAAATATATAGAAATCACCAATTAGGCTTACCCCTCCCTCACACTCGGATATATATATATATATATATATATATATATATATATATATATATATATATATATATATATATATGTATGTATGTACATACCCTTATGCAAATTAATTGAAACAACCGCTTTAGTCTCCTTTTTTTTCACCATATGGTCAGTTTTAGGCCCACTGGAATAAAAGGGTGCAATCGATTTCTAATTTTCCTCAGATTAGGCCATTTGCAGTGATTTATGATTTATTTTCAGGGTGCATGATGAAATTTCTTTGGACTTGAAAAATATTGCGTCATCCGTGATTGTATCAGATTTTCATCACATCCAGACACTATTGTTTCGACTGTCGATTAGTTGACTTACAGCCATTGTCTACGATGGACATTACTCTGAGGAAGCGTACGAATATTGTAACGCTGCACAAACCTTACCAGTGAGCAAATCAAAGTACTATCGACTGGCTAGGAAACTCTCTTGATTTAAATCCAGTAGAGAATCTGTGGTTAATCTGCCAGGAACGGCTTCGTGGAATGAACATACGTCATGTTTCATTGGAAACATACGAAAGCAGGAGATAGGTTCGAATACTACAAAGCAGGACAAAGGTTCGAAACCTGGACAGCAGGACACAGGTTCGAATATTGTAAAGCAGGACACAGGTTCAAATCCTGAAGAGCAAAACACAGATTCGAATCCTTGAAAGCAGGACACAGGTTCGAATCGTTGAAAAGAGGACGCAGGTTCGAATCCTGTCGGAAAGTACATTTTCATTAATAAGTTTTCTTGGGGATTCAAGCCGGTAGACGAAATAAATACTGTTTACAATAAGCGGATTGTCTACTCAAATACGGGTATCCATTTAAAATAACGTTTTAAAGCAATATATATATATATATATATATATATATATATATATATATATATATATATATATATATATATATATATATATGTTACAGACAAGAAAAATAGAGAATTAATCTTGGTTAGAAATTTAGTATATCTGGTTATAGCAAAAGACTTATTAATGTTTAGGTTGGTATACGAACTCAGTTTAATTGAAGAAAATCTATTCCCTTTTTTTTATATAACTCGACTCCAACGCTTTTAACACCTACTTATAGTAAAACGATATATAGATTTTTATATTTCAAGAACAATTTTAGGGAAATTCATAACAAAGTGGGAAAATGTAGTCCGATGTAATCCTAAAAGTCGAAACGCATCACGAAAAGTTTTTTCCACTTTGTCATAGATTTTCAGAAAGCGCCTATTTACATTTATCTATATATATAAAAAGAAAAGGAAAAAGGCATTCCTGCCATCTAAACTAGATTTGATTGATTATCAACCCTTTATAGGTTCTTTAAACCCAGAGTATAAGCATTTTTTTAGATAATAATCGTTTAGTGATACAAGTCTTGCTAATTAACCCATAGCAAGGGAGGATAAGAGGTGGATCCATACCTTTCCCCCTGGGTATTTACGCGTAAATGAATATAACGAACTCAACTGGAATTGGAACACCGAATAGTTGTAATAAAGGTTGATGATTAAACTATGTCTTTGACGAGTATTTATAATTGGTAAAAATGTTATTAGATCTCTCTCTCTCTCTATCTCTCTCTCTCTCTCTCTATATATATATATATATATATATATATATATATATGTGTGTGTGTGTGTGTGTATTATAATTATTTAAAAAAATATGATTCCATCGTTACATAAGAGTTCTCATGTTTCAAAAACAGGAACTAAAACTTCAATTTAGCTTCTGTTTTTGAAACGTGAGAACTCTTATGTAGCGATGGAATTATATATTTTAAAGAATAATTATAATATAGGCTCTACTTGTGTATCGAGCACTGTTTTTTAAAAATAAAAACAAAAATACTAAAGAACTTTGGATTATTAACCTAACAGTTCTTACCTATATATATCAGTTAGTTATGTGCCTTGCGCGATACACGCTTAGGCGATCATGTATCTTTCAATACATGGCTGACGAGGCAGAATTTTTTCCCGGAGTAGGTTGCCATTTCTTTCTGCAGTAGACCAGTTGCCATCCCAGGTTATAGAACCCTGTCTATCCTGTTATTTACCCATAGCTGGGGGAATAAGGGGATTCATACCTTTCCCAAGGGTATTAGCACGTAAGTGTAATGGATTCGTCTGGAATTCGAACTCGGCTCTCCGATTCCTCAATCCGGTATATATGATCTTCAAAAAAATTGATCATATTTTATTCGTAAAACAAAGGATACAAAAGCATCACAGTGATTAAAACTTTAGGTAACTTTCGGCTGAAACATCTTCAAAATAAATATATTCGGCAATTAAAACTAAGTGGTTGAAAACAAAAATTATTTTCAACAACTGGTGTTAAAATATGCCAAAACTAGGGGACGGGGACAAAAAACAAACAAACAAAAACAACACCATTTTCCTAGTTAAGCATTGAATTGGAGACCGGCTCCCCGAATCAGGCCAACTTGTGCTTTAATTCCCTCTGCCTACACAGGGCAGAACGTTGTCTATTAATAAAAACCGACTCCAAGATGTCCAAGTGGAGTCTGGTCCGTTCTGTGTGCAAAGCAGAGAAGAACTCAGGACAATAGTCCGTCCTATAGAATTCAATAAATGCTCGTCAATTGCGGGGGTCATTAGCCTGTGAACACCCGGATACTACAGGCTCATGTCTACATACTTGACCCGGAACATGCTGGGCTATCCTAACCTCTAACCGCTGGGTAGACTTTTACACATAGTCGATGTCACATCAACATTTATACTGATACACACTTATGAGCAGGCAAGACATCCTTGCGGCCGGAGCAACCACTTAGTTTTAATGGCTGACGACATTATTTATTACGAAGATGTGTCGGCCGAAAGGTACCTAAAATTTTAATCTCTGTATTACTTTTGTATTCTTTTTTTATGAATAAAATATGATCCCTTTCATAAGGATCATTTTATCCTGTATATATATATATATATATATATATATATATATATATATATATATATATATATTAGGTTGGTGCAAAAATAATGATGTAATAATGTCGTTTTTTGACGTTAAAAATAAGTCAAAAAACGACATTATTACGCCATTACTTTTGCACCAACCTAATATATATATATATATATATATATATATATATATATATATATATATTTGTGTATTTAGGCAGCAATCCATCAATGATGCATATTTCATTGAATACGACAGACGAGGTGATTTTATTTGTTTCTTTTATACAATTTCTCATGCGATCTAATAATTTTTTTTCTTTTCAGATGATAAATTATATAAAAACTGTCTGAATGTTCTTTTTATACGAGCGCTTTCGGCTATACATTTAACCATTTTCAAGGATTAAATATTTTAACTGTTGAATAAGAAATAGTTTGTGGTATGTATGTTTTATAAAATGATTTCATTTTTCCTAAACACGGCCAATATATTGTGTCCATGTTCAAAGTTAATATTATTAAGTGTTGTTTTTTTGTGTTTTTTATTAATATATTTAATTTTTATTATAAGAGATTATAATAAAAACATGTCGAAATCGCTACACAAAATCTTTCATGTTTCAATACTATAATTGTACTTCTTCAGGCGATGGTGATTAAATGATTTTTATGAAAATTTAAAAACAAAGTTGAAAGGTGGGTGGGGAACATAAGGTCGCTTGATAATGGAACATTATCCGAAACAAATTTCCGTGTCGCGATTTAAAATATTTTTTTGAATAAAAATATTATTAAAATATTATGCTCTACGCTGTATCGAGCAACTTTTTAAAAAAAAAGTAAATGTTAAAGAATATATATATATATATATATATATATAGTTTATTAAAAAACAAAAATAACCTAAACATGTTATAACATCACTACAAAATAGCCATTGTGTTTCAACGCTTCTGGTGTCTTGTCAAGTGATGTTGAATGTAGAATAAAACTGTTTATTCTGCAATCAACACTATCATTTGATAAGACATCAGAAGTATTGAAACAAAATGGCTATGTTCTTAGTGATGTTTTAACATGTTTACGCTATAATTTTTGAATAAATAATATTTGCTCAACTCTTTATCGAGCAATCTTTTAAGAATAGTGTTTTTGTTTATTTGTAATTTTATTCCGTCTACACCAATCCTATACTTAGATATATATATATATATATATATATATATTTCAATAAAGGTGCAATTAATTTACAAATTCATGAATTATTCATACATAAAACAAATACAAAGGTTAATGATTAAATGGCGAGAAATCCATCTTCGCGAACAATTCAATAATATACAAAAACCCCGAATCTGTTTATGAATGAAAAGATCCTGTTTTATAAATTTTCGTGTCATTTAGATCTTTTTATTTTACAAGCTTTCGTCCGTTCCTACAGACATCCTCAAGTATGAAATAGATTGTGTTCTTGTTTTTACTCTCAGTAATAAGTGGACAAACGAAAACAAGTTTGTAATCCGAAAAATGCTATGAGAAATGTGTGTTATTGTTTTGGAACGTGCAGTCGTAACGCTGAGTTTGAATTTAAATTTTAAGTTTAAGGTTCTGCGTTTATGTACAAATGTAGTGAGAAGAGAATTCTTTTTACTGGTAAATTTTCCGTCAAAGTGGCATGAACTATATTGTTCAATAATTACAGTAATGTTGCACTTATTATCCGAAAGTTGCACTTGGACCAGTTATTTTAATTTCAATAAAGGTGCAATTAATTTACAAATTCATGAATTATTCATACATAAAAACATAGCATTTTAGCAGTGTACTTAGTTTTTTGCGGATGTGTATACATGTATATGTATATGTGTGTTTAAATATGTATATATGTGCATGTATGTATTTGCGTGTATATGTGTATTTGTATTTATGTGCATGTATGTATATATATTTATATCTGGCGGGTTTTTTTTACGACGCTGTGCAGGTTGATATATTTATACTTGTTTCTGCATGTGCATGTGCGTATGTGTGTGCGTATGTGTATATATGTATATATATGTGTATGTGTATATATATATATATGTACTTGTGTGTGTGCGTGTGTGGATGTATGTGGACATATTTCTGTGTATGCGTGTTTGTGTATATGTATATACGTGTGACTGTACACTTGTTTCTGTGGGTGGCTCTTTTTATCTTATTTTCTTTCACCTAATATATAATATATCTACATATATGATTAAAATATATGTTTTTATACATATTTGTAGGTTTGGAATTTTCGTTTTTTAATATATTAAATATTATTTTTAACCATTTTTATCTTTGTATATTTGCTCGCTTAAGTTATATTTTAATAAGTGGTTAGCATTTGTTTAGTGACACTTTCAGTCTTAAATATTTATTCGATGTGGTATCTGATTGTCTGGGTCGATGTATGTGGATATGTGTACATGTATTTATCGGTGTCTATGTGTATGGAAAGTACATTCACTTTTAATTGTGTATGTATACATGTGTTTGTTTCCCTTTTCTTTTCTTTTTTTTTTTTTATAAAGGGCCGTGGAGATGTTCCCTGTCTCGTCACTTTTTGTGTGTGTATATGTCTAAATATGTCTGGGTGCTTATGTATTGTAGTCTGGGTGTGTTTGGGTTGTTTTACGCGTGAGGTTAGGACCCCATTCACACACTTGGTATTAAAATGTATACGTATTGTCAGTGGACCGGATGACATATTAGCGTCTATTCTAACGTAATTTTAATGAAGAAATAAATTGAATAACATATGTATTTCTTCTTTTCTCCTCAGTAATTTTATAATTTGGGGCTTGATAGTGATAGTGATTAAATGCTGATTTTGGGATTGGTAATTTTTACTTTTGATTTTAATATCAAATTTTATCACATAATTTAATAATTGTTGGAATGAGTTCTTTTTTAATATTACCCGTATTTTAAAGATCTGAATAGCTATTATAACATGACTTTATTATCAAGCTTTTTGAATTTTCCTATAGTTGTATTTTGATTGATCATTCTCGCTTTTGTGGCGGCGTTTTGCCCTTGCGAAGGATCGTTGGTTGATTTGAAACTTTTAAAACCATTTATTTTACATTCAACATCATCACTTGATAAGACACCGTAGGTGTTGAAACAAAATGTCTATTTTTGTAGTGATTTTGTTGCATGTTTGTGTTGTAATTTTTTAAATAGATAATTATATCTAATTATGATTAATTCTTTGCTAGCATATTTTGGTAATTTTTAAAGATTAAAATCCTTTTTGTTTTATATTTTATTTCGGTTTCTTTAAATTTTTTTCTGGTCTTTATTTAATTTCCCTTCGATTTTTTTCTAACTCCAAATCGGGGTGTCAGAGTAAATGTCTAGGTCAAATTTGTGTACAGCTTTTTCAAGTTAAGCCAGACGACTTCCGTCTCCCCTTACCACTGATCGGGTTTTTGTTTCGTTAACTCTTCAAAGGTCATATTTTCAACGGCTGTCTTTTTTAAAATATTAATTTTTTTCCGACACAAAATACAATGAATTTGAATTGAAAAATGCCAACGTTCTCATGGGGTAATTTTGGATTTCTCTATTATACAATCAATCAATCAATCAATCAATATATATATATATATATATATATATATATATATATATATATATATATATATATATATATATATATATATATAGGGACCTCCACTAAATTTTTGATACCTAAGGTTTAAATGAATTTTTAAAAAAATGAAAAAGCATTCTTGAAGGTTTCATGTTAGCTTTAGTTGAAAGCTAAATGATTCAATTTTCTATTTCCAGTAAGTCAAATATTCTGGTGTATTTCAAATAAAAAGTATATAGATTGGAATCTCAATTTTTTGGCTGATTTAAGCGGTCACTTTCTTAATTTTACGAAATTTGTAAACAAAATAAATTTATCGATTTTTAACCAAAATTTACAGCGTACTAGAAAGGATTAAAAAAAAAATTAAAAAATAATAAAAATATTTTGCTCTTTCCTCTTAATAATAACGTAAAAATTTTAATGAGAAAGCTTTGTTTTTATTTAGTTTGGGGCCATTTTTCATCATCCTATGCTGTTTTTTACGCGGCAAAGTGGAGGTACCTCTCTATTTTTTTTTAATTATTATATTTATTTATTTATTTATCATTATTATTATTATTATTATTATTATTATTATTATTAATAATAATAATAATAATAATAATAATAATAAAGAAAAAACAAATCCGTTGGTGGAACCAACGGAGAAATTGCCAAAAATCTCGAACAAGGACAGCAAAAGAACAAAGAAAAAGCCATAAAGTTCTACACCTACCTATCATTAAAGTGCAGTGCTCAATGCCTACATTACCTTGACAGAGCAAAACAGGTCATCTGAAGATCTTGTGAGTGTGAAACTCGGGTTACAGTTAGGGCCATCCTTTCAGAGGAATTAATGTCGTCATGAGTATACCTGCTGGTGTAACAGCAAAATTGTCCAAATTGTGTTACAGCATAATTGTCCATCTTAATCTTTGATATCTAACCCCCCCCCAAAAAAAAAAAACTGAGTTTCTTTCTTCCAGATTTTCAGATAAGACGTTTAGCCATCTTGGTGCCATTTGTTGTAAAGAATCACTGAAAAACCCTTTGAGTTATTTAGGTAGAAAGAGAACAGGTTAAAATCCTTTTGTATTAAATCCACTGTGGACTAATGGATAGCGGCTCGGATTGAGGAATCGGAGAGCTGAGTTCGAATTCCAGTCGAATCCATTGCATTCACTTAGGGGCTAATACCTTTGTAAAAAGTATGAATCCTCTTTTTCTCCTACAGCTTTAGGTAAATAGCAGGACAGATCTGGGTTCTATAGTCTGATATGGCAACTGATCTACCGCAGAAAGAAATGGCAACCTACTGTGGGCAAAAATCTGCCTTGTCAGTCATGAAATCGTATCACGCATGGCACATAACCGACTGAAAAAAAAAGGTATGTAAGTCTATAATAATTGAAGTTTATCTATGTATTATCTACACACACACATACACACACATACATGTACACACACTCGGTGATACATCGTCATCTGAATCCCACGTAGACAAACTTGAATAATTATACACTTACATACAAAAAGCAATATTTACAGTATTTCACTTAGGCTTGGTATCAATTAATTTCTTCAAATTGCGAATGGACGAATCGTCTTTCCTTGAATTGGTAAGGCCACAAATTATACTAATGTTTGTTGAACAAGTCGAATGCACATGAAACCTGATTAAACAATGAAAATCAAACAAAAATAAAAATCTCAGAATTTCTTTCTACTTTTTCTCCATATCTCATCCTCTGATGAAGTTTTAATAAAACTGAAACGTGTTAGATTAATAAAGGTTTCCTATTTGCTCTATATCCATGTATTTAATGCACCAAATCTATTTGCATATTTTTTTTGTCTGTGATGTCAGTAACTTTTTCATGTAATAAGGTTTTCTCCTCTTTATTAGTGTAACCATTGCTGATATCTCTGTTCTGTCAATGCAGACAGTTCGATCGTGTTTATACTAGTTACCATTTCTGACACCATAGATCAACTAGTTCCAGAGCAAGTTATGTTAGAGCCGTAGATCTTAGTAACCACAGCATAAGTTCTGTTTTCATTATAAAGTCAAGAACTATCTCATTTTTACTTAAATGAAACACTAAATACTTTGCTTTGGCAATTTTTACATAGAAACATTATATAGTAAACCGTATGTCCAATAATGTCATCCGAAATTTCCAGGAATCAGTTCTATAGAGACAGGTAATCTTTAGGAACCTATTCTGCTGATTTTCTTTTCAATATGAGAATGGAAACAAATCACTTTATAGTAAAGAAAAACATTTTGATAATTTAATAGAAAACGTCATTTATTAAGATATGTCCAGATTGAAATTCTGTTCTTATCATATTTCTGTTCAGAAGTAAGATGCTTTTTAACTCTAGTGTCATCAGCTGCGTTATGGTTTCTTGGCCACATTCGAATTGAATCGCTACAGTCCCCAAATATCCAATGGAAGACCTATCAGATTTATGACGAGAAGATTTGCCACATTTTTAACTTAAAAACGGTGAAGGTCGTGTGTCTGTTAGAGTTTCACTAAGCGTGCACACGAGCGTAGCTTTACTTACAATTTATTTAGACCATCGGCTATTAATATATAAGATTATTTTCGGATAATCCAACAACCTGTTCCCTATGCTTTTATAATTTTAAGAATCGTATTGCACAAACCGGTAGGATGTCACCACTGCTTATGTCTTACTTATTTAAGCACAGCTTAGATGTGGCATGAGGTCGAAAGTATGGGTCACCCAGTGAAGATCGAACTCACTACTCAGTCGTAACCTGATCTAGCAAGACGAGCTTTCTAACTATTACATCACGTCGAGGTGCCCAAACAAAGCCACGGATAAGGTAGACAAGTGTATATCCTACTGTATGTAAAACGTTTGCTAAATTAAGAAAAGAAACCTCACGTTTTATTTGAAACTGAGAAGAATTTGATATTTTTCAGAGATTTAGTACACTAAATGATAAAAATATTCCATTAGTAAATGTAATGCTTGCTATGTAGATATAAAATGAATACCTGTAAAATAAATCTGGGGCGTCTAATTACTTTTCAAGGATCTTCCTTTACGCTTGTATGAAGAAGAAAACACAAAACGGTCTGCTTATCGAATAAACGGACTATGATTGCTACATTAATTCCATTTTGGCGACTGCGAGAAAAAAAAAAAAGTCAATCGACTGAGAGTTTCTCTTTCGTCAAGGAACCAACTTCGTCTGATTAACATGCGAATTATTTTATTTCAGTCATTAAAAGCTTCAGTTTTTCCTTCATTACTCGAGATATTCATTTCAGGAGTAACGCGATTGCGGCTCACCACAACTTCCTTTTCTTTTTCAACTGTTAATTGCCATGAGAAAGTAGAAACCTGAAGATGAGTAAGAGAAAAATTCCAAACTAGTCTTGGCAATAATTATCGATTTGAGTAATGATAAATTATCGATTTGAATAATGACAAATTGTCTGCGGACGACTTTTGACAGGTTATTAAAGTTCCAACGTTTTATTTTATTTTATTTATTGAACGGCTAGAGATGTAAGTATTTGTTCTTCGATTACATTTTCATTATCCCATTCATTTTTTCTATTTTATTTTTATCAAAATGTTCAGTTGTAATTGAAGGCCGATGAACAATATCGGCTGAAAATGTTTGTATGAAATCATCAAGACAAAAACGTTTGGTTCTGTTTATTTTGTTTAACGGCATATCTCAATCACAGTGGGTTATTTAATGCCAAGATTTTTAGAATAGATTTGTATGAATAGAATATGTATTCTTCGTAAGAAATCAGTTTATAGATCAGGTTACATTGACGTATTTGTACAGATAAATCATCAGTTATCTCCCCTTTAAGATCAAGGAGGTATAAAAAGCAGCCTGTAATATCCGTCAGTGAGACGAGTAGTCAGATTAAAGTGCAATAAGGCTTTGGTACAAGATTATTCACTGGTTCTGTTTTTACTACCGTATTTTTATAAAGTGTTTTTTTTTTTTTTTTTTTTTTTTTTGTCGAGAGTCAAACGTATTACGGATAATAGGTTTTCTTCAAAAATTTATTGCTGGTAATATGTTTTTTTTTAAGCTTAAGTGGTATTTTTATTATCAAAATCTATTTTTAGACTTTCAAAGTTATTTGACACCCGGTTTAGGGGTTAAATATTTGCCCATAGCTGGAAACCTAACAGGTACTACCACACCGGGTTAGAGTGGGCATATCAAACAACAGCAATAGGTGGTTGCATGCTCCTAAGACTTCAAATCTCATGATCATAAGATTTGCTGCCGGATGTAGTTTATCGTCATACCCAGGACTAGCAAATAAAAGGTGATTTTACGCTCCTCAAAAGCTCTACTCTTGCAATCACAGGCATTGCTGCCGGATGTAGTTTGCGTCAAATCAAGGACTAGAAAATAAAAGGTGGTTCTACGCTCCTCAAAAGCTCTACTCTTGCGATCAGAGGCATTGCTGCCGGATGTAGTTTAGCGTCATACCCAGGACTAGTAAATAAAAGGTGGTTTTAGGCTCCTCAAATCTCTACTCTTGCAATAAGTGGCATTGCTGCCGGATGTAGCTTATCGCCATACTCAGGACTAGCAATTGTGGTGCTCCCATTCTCCTAGCAATTATGAGGTGGTTCTACGCTCTTCAAAACCTCTAATCTCGCGATCAGAAGCCTTGCTGCAGGATGTAAAAGAGAAAAAGAAACGAGATGAAGAAATATTTTTGCCTTAATGAAAATACTGAAAATGTTTGTTAATAAGAGGAAAAGGCCACTACGAATTGGCGATGTCAGAATCAAACAGAGAAGATTAAAATGTGTGATAATATTTGTTGGGATGTGGGAATCTGGAAAAAACGCTACTCGATAAAGTCAGTCGTGATAGTATTATTCAATAGCTAGCTAGACAAGTCACTGCAAGAGTATTATCTTCTTCCTCCGAGACAATTTCCCAGGACTACTTATCATGAATGGACCAGTTCATTCATGATAGTAAGGAGGGTAACTGGCTCTTACCACAAAAATGATTTTAGCAGAAGATGAAATCTGAAGACGCATTGGAACAGGGAAAGATGCATTCCAAAATCTAAGCAAAGTATTAAGACACAGGAATTTTTTTTTATTAGAAACAGAACAGTGCTACACTACTATGTAATATTTACAAGTGAATGCTGAACAATTCCCCGGATGATGAACAGAAAACTGGAGGCAGAAGAAATGTAGTTCCACAGAAGGATGCTGAGAATACCATGGAAAGGAAAGCGTTCATGGAAATAGAAACAAAAAGGACACATATTCAGAAACAGAAAGAGAAATTTAAAATTTTTTAAGTAGGGAGGGATAGGAGAATATGATACTCACAGGACATATCTGTGGCAAAAAAAGATAAGGGGAGGCAATTTGATGAACTTATGTGAATGGAAGAATTGAATGTTGTGGAGAGCCATGATCGCCTATGTCCTTATGGTATACGGCACATAGAACAAAAATCTCAAAAATCAAACAATTACATGTATTTCAATGAGATTAATAACAAAATGGATTCAAGAGAAAGTAGGTAAAAAGTCTGTGGGAAATTGATTAGAGATAAAAACTCTGTCCGTTTTTCAGTGGCTTTGACGGCCATTGTATTATATAATAATGTTACGCTTTCAGTGTTCTGGAATTCAATTTGAACGCCGATGGACACCTCAGCTAAAACATCCCTACTAGTCACTAAGATATACACATAATGCACACACTCAATTAAGCTGAAAAATCGAATCATCCTCAATAAAGCGCTCGGAAATATAAAACATTTGGACAGTTTTTACACACTCTTTGTCCTGAAAAGAAAGCTTTTGTTCGAACACAAGAAAAATTAAATAAAAAGCTTAATCGTAGTACCTTGTCTGTCATTTTTAATGAAACATGCACACACACACACACACACACACACACACACATATATATATATATATATGTAGAAATATAGTCTTAAGGTGTGCTATATTTATGGGATAAAGTGCTCAATATCAGAGATAGAGCGTGTGTAAATGTAAAAGTGAATATTGAAGTCAACATTCAGAGGCAACAGGATGTTTCATGCTAGACGCAATCTTCAGGCCACGAGTGCTGTTATTTTTCTCGGGTATTTATATATACAGGTCAGTGGTGCATTGTGGGTAGTCTATTTTGGCGGTTATTTTGCCGGAAGTCGTTTATTTGTTTATTTATTTATTTGGGTTAATTTATTTTGCATGTTTTTATATATTTCTTATTTTTATTTTTACTTCTTTATTCATTCGCACTTTTATTTTTATTTTTTATTCATATATATATATATATATATATATATATATATATATATATATATATATATATATATATGTACATACATATGTGTGTGTGTGTTGTGTCATTATTTATTTTTATTTTTCATTTTTATTTTTTATTTTTTTTATTCATTCGCTCTTTTATTTTTATTGTTTATTCATATATATATATTTATATATATGTATATATATACATATATATACATATATACATATATATATATACATATATATATATATATATATATATATAAATACATATATATATATGTACATACATATGTGTGTGTGTGTGTGTGTGTGTGTGTGTCTGTGTGTGTGTGTGTGTGTGAGTGAATGAATGAATGAATGAATGATGAAATTAGAACTGTCAACTCTCTCCGGGCACCGACAATAGACTCCCTGTTTCGAGATTTTTATCCCGCTCACCGGGTTCGTGACTACTATTTTCCCGGCTAACTTTTAAGCGTTGGTCTTTCGTTGAGTCTACCAGTTTTTACAAGATTCTCTTTGCATGTAATTTAGAGCTGACGAGTGAAAATATTTCCAATTCTTTTTGCCTGTGTTTTGAAAACCATTTCCCTGTTTCGGATCATGATCCCGTCAAATTATTTCAGAGATAACATTTTTCAATAACAGATTAAACGATCTGGACTTAATTTAAACATTGGCCTGAAATAGGTGACTGATGGGCCAATATTACATCTTCGCTGGAAATAACTGCTATAAATTCGATGAATGATGTTTTAGAATTAACATTTTTAACTAATGTTCACCCTATACAAAGCACGAGAGGTACTCCTGGATCCAGGATTTGTTAAGAGACTCTCAGATATATCTGACATATTTGATTTTACTTTTAATTTTATATATTTTACGATTTACTATCTCCAGTTTTTGTTATTTTAGTGTCCACTTTATATTTGTGTTTAAGCTAATTTGGTTTAAAAAAAAAAAGAAAATATTTCGTGACGTACGAGATAGGCTAACACTCCAGACCCCAAATTGCAAAGAGTATAATCATAATGAAACTAAGTAAAAAATAAAAGGCCGACTGTACTTATCCTGGGACACTGGACATTAGGCTCTTTGAAAAAGAATTTATCTGGGTGATATTCTAAGATGATACTTAACTTGAAATGATGAACCAGGATTTGTTCAAGTGCATCTCGAGTTGTCTTAATTCCCCCATCAACTTTATTCTGGTAAGGGATATTACGACTAGGATAAAACTTAATAGACAATGTCTTACTTTTAGTTTCTGAAGTAATCCACGCTAACATAATTATCTGCAACTAATCCTATACTCAATCATATCGCCCTTAACCGTGCTGAGTAAGACGACAAACTACGTCCAGCAGCAAGGCCTCTGATCTAGTTTTGAGGAATGTGGAACCACCTCTTAATTGCTGGTGTTCCCAGGTCCACCCTGACCCGGGGTGGTAGCATCTGTTAGGATGTCAACTATAGGTAAATAGTGAACCCCCAAAACACTATGAAAGTGTAAAAATAGGTTTTAATACCAGAAATACTTTGTAAAAAAAATTACCAGCGATAAATTTTTGAGGAAAAATTATTACCAGCAATACATTTCTGAAAAAAAAAAATTATATATTACCAGCTATATATTGAAAAAAGATATTACCAACAATGAAAATCTTGTCGGCATTAAATAACCCATTGAGGTTGATATGCCGTAAAACAAAACAAACCAAGCCAAACCGACTTCAAACTTCGCCATTCTAAGTAGAGTATAGCTGGCCACTCGTATTCAAGGATACCTGTCTACTAGGGTGGCTAGCCAAACCCTGTTGCAGACGCTTGCTCAGGCGCATTTGTGTTTATTCAACACACACAGAGCCTACATCTGGTTTATACTGCAATTATGCTGAGTAGATCTTAATTACAGTTTCTAGGAAAGAGCGTCTTATCTAGCGTGATCAACAATTTGAAGAAGGCCAGCTTTATGCCACGATGACTTGTGACTTTGTAGCTAGCACAGCTATCGACCACCCCCAAGGCTTACGTCTACCCAATTTCACTCACAAAGCTTGGGTCAACCCGTGTATTGGTTTTCAGGCACTTTCCAAAGGTGCCGCACGCTGGGATCGACTCCCTCCAGTCCGATAACATGAGGAAATCTCCTTTCTGACAAATCGACTATGATGTGATTCGAACCCGGGTCTCATGGTCAGAATGCGAACGTTAGAGACAGAAATGTAAAGAGTGGGGATCGTCTCAACTTAATCAGTAAGGTAACATCTATGCAGTACTGTATAGTCGAATCCATTTACTTTTTTTTTTCTTCTTTTTAGGTCTACTTATCGCTCGATCCATACTTCTTCCTCTTCTTTTGAACAGGAGTACAGGCTCATCCCTTGTTTACTGTTTAGGATGGCGTTTCCGGTTTACTTCAAAAGTTGATAAGGGCTTAATAAGGGTGTCTGTCAGGAATTTTTAGTGAAATGACTGGATGTTGACTACGAGTCTTCATACTGAGGGAATCGGGTTGGCAGTTTTCTGCTTACTGCATCTCGACTGGTAGTTAGGAACTCTTGGGTAACGTCTAAAGATATTGCTCTGATCAACAGTCGCATAATATCAGGGTTCTTGCAGTGGCATGTTGCACATGAAAAGGTGTCCTTGTAAGCACTTCCGGTGGGCAATCCCGGGGTTACACTATGCTGCAATCCGCACAAATTTCCAGCGAGCATATATCACTTTAAACAACCAGTAACTACTTTTATTCACCTTTAAAATTATACCATGACCTAAAACAATAAACCAATTGAAACTAAACCAAAAAACACCTAAACCTCTCAATCATTCTTTCTCTAACGTTTTTAGTATCCGTACCAATTTCTGTAGAGTGGAATCGTTTATCTTGGAACATTCTGCAGACATCCCAGCTCTTCGTGAAACTAATCTGAATTCATAATCCCTTCCACTAAATTCTTTGTTTCTGGCTTTCTTCCTCTCTTTTGGATGTACTCTAGAATTTAAGTGCAGTACTAGTTTAGCAACAAGGTTTCATCATTTTACAGTAGAACAGCAGAAAAGGCTAGATACAACTGTAAATTCTATGCTAACAGTTTCTTCTATCTTGCTTCTAGCTTGTAGAACTCTCTTCTGGCTCCATGCTCTCCAAACAAGTTTGCTCTTCAAAAATTTACATGCAATGTCAATCGTTATCTATCATCTTTCTGATTTCTCTACCATTGTTGACACTCTTTAACAACGTTTCCGTTTTCGAATTCTTTCACACCCAGTAACCATTTTTAGTAGATTTTCTGACCTGTATCGGATAAGTTCGATTAACAATATATATATATATATATATATATATATATATATATATATATATATATAAATAGGTCAAGGTCTGGTCACTCCTCCTCCCCCAATACTAAGTATGATTGAGAGAAATATGAAATTAATCCCTCCCTAAACTCTACCATGTCTCTTTAACTACTCCTTTTACACTCTCTGTTAAATTACAAAAACTTACACTACTCATCAATTTTAATTTCATTTTTTTCATATATATATATATATTTCCCATTCAGTAAGTTTTATTAACAGCTGTTGGTTCATTATTGTAAAAACATCGAGTTGCGTAATAAAAACTAATACAGCTTTGATTATAATACTTTTATATTTAAAGTACTTTTTGAAAGAGATATCTCTCGAAAAATCTCAAAGAATTTACAATAAATCGAGTCATGAGAGGAAATGCCAGTATGTAAGGAAATCACATTTACTGTTTCTTTCTCTGACACTTATGATATTCGTACCAATTTCTGAAGTGTGGAATCGTTTGTCTTGGAACATTCTACAGATATCCTAGCTCTTTGTGAAACTAATCTGAATTAATCAATCTCTTCCATTGAATTCTCTGTTCCTGTCTTTCTTCCTTTTAAGCGTGTTACTAGATTGGTAACTAGATCACATCGTTTTACTGTTGAACTAGATAAATGCAACCTCCACTTTTATTTTACGATTAAAAAAAGGGGAAAAAGAGCTTGTTGTATGACCGGTTATCCACATGCATGGCCCTGGTGTCTAAGTACGCGAACATCTCTCACTGACAAGGGAATTCTCCCTTGAGTCTCCAGTATTCGCTGCTAAACCCAGTCAGTTATCTCTCTATCGTTCACCTTCCTCCCATGATAGTTGCGTGCTAGAATGTTTGATTGCACAAAGTCCGTTCTCTACACCCGTCTGTATGTATCTTGGTGCCGTTGTCCTGGGCTGGTTTCTGTTCTCTACAAACTTTTGCAACAAGAGCCTAGCTGCTTCCTGCTTTCCAGATTTTTGAAAATTCTTTATAGTTCCTGTTTTTCAGAATTCTGGGAAACCCTCTGACCAAACAAACTATCGATCTATTAGTCTCTTACCTCGTTTTGGCAAAGTATTCTTGGCGCTAATCAATGCCAAATTGGTTAAGCATCTTACTTCGCAAGGCTTCCTTTCGGAGAAACAATACAGCTTCCGTTTCATGGCAACTGTTTTGATGACCTTTTATTTCCACTGGTGATTCATCTGCATGAATTTAAGCGCAGTACTCGATTGGCAGCTAGGTCTCATCGTTTTATTGTTGAACTAAATAAATGCAACCTCTACTTTTATTTTAACAGTTTCTTTTCTCATATCTTTGGAACTTCTTTCCGCTTTCTTTCTTTCTTGATAACTATAATTAAATGCAATGTCAATCACCATCTTCTATCCTCTGTTCCTTTTTTGTACTTTCCTCAATCCTCTCCAGTAAAGTTTTCTCATTCTCCTTCACTCACTGTAACCCCGTTGCGTCTTAGTGGCATTATCGCCTTTCTTGGAGTGAAACGATTAAAAAAAAAAGAAAGTTGTTGTATGACCGGTAGGAGTAAAAAGAAATCGCTGTTTATGAGGATATGCTGGGAAAGTAAGTGTTTTCATTAGATTTGAAGAGGCTAGTATTGTAGTGGTTGGGAAAGCATCCTCTTGGGAGTCGGTTCCACTAAGTTCATGAGAGAAGCTGTTCGAGTGAAACTTCTTTTACGAATGGAATACCAATGGAATTAAGAAGGTCTGCCTTCGTATATATGGTCTGAGTTTGCTTAGGCTGTTTTTGGAAAAATCTTTTTGATGCTCGCTGTTTTTCGTGAAAGTTGTCTGGCTGTGTTATCCAGGCGGGTTTTGGGGAGAAAATAGGAAACGACACCATCGACGTAAACCCCAATCGCCGCGATTATCATCTTGTAGACGACGACTGGGACAGGAATAAGTGGTTGATAATCATCATCACTTTTGTTCTCATCTAGTGATGGCTCCACTGAACCGGCTGCTCATTTCGCATGGGTGCTGACATTTTGGTTTCAGTCGGATATTCTGCAGTACAGACTAAGTTACACAACACCATCAAGAAACGATACTTTATTAAAAATGATGGACAAGACCCCAAAGCCACTCGAGGTAGAGATATACAGTGTAAAATGCACAGTTTTCCTTTGCTTCAAGCATCTTCTTCATTCGTATGTAGATTGTACAGCATTTCGGTGGACTGATATTACACAGCAATTCAGTACATTCTTCCTTGTTTCTCAGAAAAGTTTCCGATTTCTTAATACTTTGCTTATCTTCCGCTATCCCAATCCACCTTCGGATCTCGGTGTCGTACTTTCTGTCTTTTGTTATATTTCCTTTTACTCTGGCATTTTCCAAACATTTGAGCAACGTCGTACTTTCAGAGAAAACGGAAACAAAAAGACGGTTACATTTAATATAACAGGCAGTTCAATTTTCTAAGGCATGAGAAAAGAGGGCTTGGATAATTTGACACTCACAGGACATACTGAAAGCTAAAGGGATAGAGAAAACCAGCGCATACCCTACCTAACGAGCTTGCGTAATTTGTTGGCAGAACACGGTTATGGGGAGATAGCAAAAAGACAAAATGTTCTAAGAGCTTCAAAATACAGAAAATTGTGGAGAGCCATGATCGTCCACGTCCTAAACGGAAAGAGTTTACGAGAGAAAATACGCAATCATCTCAGCCAGTGTATCGTAAACCTGTATCGTTAATTTGAATGTTTTATATGAGAAAGCAAATGGCTCGCACGTGGATAGACTTAAACAGTATTTTAATTTTTTTCTATCGCAACGCTTTGGGCCTTGCACATAAAAAAAAAAAAATAAAGCTGATAATACTCAGATTCGTATATGGAAGAATGAAAATATTTCATCTTAAAACCTTTGACAAAGGAATTTGTTTCGAGAACGAAAATGGAGTCTAAATTAATAGGTACACCTGAATGAAATCTCACGAGATTCACCCCATCTCTCTCCTAGAAAAGTGAGGAGAAAATCGGAGAGTTTGTGTGTGGTGAAGAAATTAACTAAAGTAGACGGTAAATATGTTAGCGCGCAAATCGCTCAAGGCACTTAAATAAATAAGTTAATGAAGAGGAATTTATTCTGCCGATAGTTGAGTGCGTAGGAAGCCGAATCTGTTTTCCACTTTTTATTCTGCAAAATTCTTCAAGTTTCTCGTGGTCTACTTGGTTTTCCGTGTTTGTGCTTCGCAATTTAATATCCAAATAAGAAGCGTTGAGATATTTGAATCGGCTTTGGGAATAAAAAAAAAATCCCGAAGATTTATTGCTATAGAAGAAAAAAAAAAAAAATAGAATTAACAAATAAAGTAAATAAATAATATAAAATAAATAGAAAAAAACCCCAAAAAAACAAAAAAACAAAAACAAAAAAACAAAACAAAAAACAATCCCACCGCTGTAATCGAGCGTTTCTCTGCCTTTTCTATAAATACTTTCATGCTCATTTGATGAACTCTCCTCTATGGTACAAATTGTATATATGGGAACCAGTTAGGACTTCATAGAGACTTAGTGGTATTATGGTGGCTGTAGTAAGAATAGTAAATAAGAATATGTTGTTTTGGTGTATGGAATACTGTGGTATGTTTGGGTCAGTAATTGTGGTTAGCTAAGTTTAAAATAAGACTGATTGAAAACCAGCTTTACTCCATCCCTCCTTTTGTCCTTGTGCCACATTTTTGTATTCTAAAAAGAAATATTACTTTCCTCTATGCTTTGGTTTGTTTATTTCGTTTTGTTTTACGGCTTATCAACCTCAATGGGTTATTTAATGCCGACAAGATTTTTATTACTGGTAATATTTTTATCTATCTATCTATCTATCTATCTATCTATCTATCTATCTATCTATCTATCTATCTATCTATCCCAGTATATATTGGTTTGTTTTGTTTTGTTTTGTTTTGTTTTGCGGCATATCAACCTAAATGGGTTATTTAATGCCGACAAGATTTTTATTACTGGTAATTTTTTTTTTTCAAAAATATATTGTTGGTAATATTTTTTCAAAAATGTCTTGCTGGTACTATGATATTTCAAAAATGTATTGCTGGTAAAAAAATTTTCCAAAATGTATTTACTGGTATTAAAACCTATTTTTATACATTCATAGTGTTTTCAATCCTTTTGTGGGGTGGGGGGTTTAACTATGCGCCTATAGTTAGAACCCAGACAGGTGCTACCACCCCGGGTCAGGGTGGACCTGAGAACACCAGCAATTAAAAGGTGGTCACACGCTCGTCAAAACCTGATCAAAGGCCTTGCTGTCGGATGTATTTTATCGTCTTACCCAGGACGCGGATGCAATTGATCGTCTTACCCAGGGTCCGGATGTAGTTTATCGTCTTACCCAGAACGGTTTCCTCTATGGTATCTAGACTTTATGACTTTAAGCTCAAAACTAGATTAGCGGCAAGATCTCATCATTTTAGAAATTCAATGTTTAGATGTAACCGTAAAGTCTAAAATAACAGTTCTTTTTTTTTTTATCGCACATCTCATTTGTGGAACTCTTCCGGCTCCTTTCTTCCAAGTCACCTTTGATCTTCAAAAATTTAAGTGCAATGACAATCGTTACCTACTATCTTCTTAATTTCTGTTCTTTTATTGTTCTCTCTCCTTAATAGTGTTATTTCTTATATTCTTTCACATTCGGTAACCCCTACGTCTTAGTGGCTTTGTTGCCTTGATTGGGGTTAAAAGAATAAAAAAAAATAAAAAATAAAATAAATGCATGGCAGTTATATTTAAAAATGCAGTAATTTGTATAAGAAACAATACAAAAATAGATATGAGTGGGTGTGAAGAATAATCCACATGTAATAATGCAAATACATTATATAGAAACTGAAAGGGAAAAAGGAAAATTTGAAATGGATTTGCCTCCGAATCACACCTAATCATCATGGACAAAAAGCTGGAAAAACTTTCTCATTTGTTCCAGCAGACAAGGTAAATTCAATATCTGTAAACCCTGAATGCGAAATGAAAATGTTTTTGGGATATTAAAGTAACAGTTGTGCCCATAATTATCGAAGCACAAGGATTAGACAAAAAGATCTTGCGACGAAATTGTAAGAATTGAAACCCTGCAGAGACTTGCTTTCTCCATCTTCGTGATATTAGGAAATGTAGTCTTTGAGTGCTGGCGTGATTTGCTTGCCAATCTATCTCGAATCGATCGGAAACCAATTTCCCATTGGGAACGAGAATCACTTTTGCTTTCGATCAGTTATTCCGTAATGTCGATCATTGAATTCTGATTGGATTTTATTGTTGTTGTTGCTGCTTGCCTACGAATAAGCTTGAATTGATCTCCCTTGTTCCAAAGACGCTTGTCTCTATTCAGCAATCCGGAAACAAATTTGATGAAGTAATTTGGTCTTATGGTTGGGTAATGGTAATCGAGATGAAAATGAAAATCGGATTCTTGGTTAAAAACGGAAGAGCTCGATTGAAAGCGCAAGGCTCTTTGGTTTCCCGTTTGTCAGTTGATATTACTTTGTTGAATTGGAAATCTCTTTTCTAGAAAGATGGTAATCAACGATTCAATTTAAGCTCGAATCCGACTGAATTTACACCAGGCAATAAAATTATCATTACACACATTGCATACAGACAGAGAGAGAGAGAGAGAGAGAGAGAGAGAGGCAGGCTCGTCTTCACACCTACACGTACATGAAAATCCCCATACACATCAACAAACACATATTTACGAACATGGGCTGAAAAGTTACTATAAACGAGTGACGCTGGAGTTGCGAAATCTTGCATGTATTAATTTTAACTCAACTTCATTGTTTCTTTCTAGGTAAACTTTTTGTCTTTTTTTTAAGAATTTCACCCAAGCAAATCAGGGGTGTCAGTAGTTACAGAGAGTGGGAGCAAGAGTAAAGAGGCGTGATTGAGGAAAGGATGAAGAGAAGGACGGGGAATAGACCAAGGCATATGGAGATGTCGATTGACATTACATTTGAATATTTGGAGATTATAACTATCAGGGAAGCAGGTTTAGAGGAAGGGGGTTCCACAGACGGAAGTACAAGACATGAAACTATTGGGGTAAAAGAGACGGCTACATTTAACCGTTTCGACAGTGAAAGGGTGGGACTGAGGTGTCAACTTAGTGTCACGTTTAAATTCATGCAATTTGGGAACTAGCAAAAGTAGCTTGTAGAACTAGTCAGAGAAGACATCAAAATAACTAGTAGCGACCTTTCTTGAAAATGGATAAAATGTGGTACCATAGTGTTATAAAGTGCTTGCAGAAAAAGGGTTTATCACCCAAGGAGATTCACACTGATATGGTTGCTACATTAGGGGATGACACCCAAGAGTGCAAAAGTGAGTAGCTGAATTTAGGAGGGGAAGGGAGTCTTGATGATGACCCAAGGTACGGAAGACCTGCGACTGCACCACCGAAGAAAACATTGATTGTGTTCACGACATGGTGATGAATGGCAAGCGTTTGACTATAAATCAAATATCCGATGTTATTAGCATATCCCGTGAGAGAGTTGAGAATATTCTGCACAATGAAATTGGTATAACGAACGTTTCTGCTCGGTGGGTGCCACGTCTTCTGACACCTAATCAAAAGCGCTCCAGGTTGATTACATCACCTGAAAATCTGATATTCTTTGAGGTTGATCCAGCTGTTCTTTTTTTTTTTTGAACGTTTTCTAACTGAAGATGAGTGTTGGGTTCATCATTTTGAGCAAGAGAAAATCCATACACTGTAAACACCCCTCCTCGCCTGCTCCAAAAAAGGAAGTTTGTTTTTCCTGCATGAAAGGTAATAATAATAAATGAGGCCTCAGTTTTTTTAGATGCAAAATGCATTGTTTATTGACTATCATCAAAAGAGAGTAATATGCCAACTTGCTGAGGCAGTTACGAAAAGCTATCAAGATCAGACGACCAGGAAAACTGACAAAATTAGTCTTGTTTCATCAGAAAAAATGGTTTAAATGGCTAGGTGACTGGCCTTAAAATGGTTGATCATCCTTTTTAGTTTTGCTGATTTGATTATCATCTGTTCCCCAACATCAGTTGGCTAGGAACCAGCATGGCAGTGCTAATGATGTTGACATTTTTGACCGTCAGGATCAACCGTCTTCTTTGAACAGTCAGATGTCAGTTTGGCTGGAAAGGAACAATGCAATTATTATTAAGAAAAGTTGAACATCAATCCAACCAAATATGTTAGCTCTATCTCTGATATTGAGCGCTTTCTAATAAGTACCGCGCATATAATATATAAATAATAATAATAATAATAATTATAATAATATATATATATATATATATATATATATATATATATATATATATATACACACTTTTCACACACACACACACATATATATATATATATATATATATATATATATATATATATATATATATATATGTGTGTGTGTGTGTGTGTGTGTCCGAATGTAATGATAACGAAAATGCAATAAATTCTAACGTTCACAGCATTAATTCAAAAGAGGGCGCAATACCAAGAATAGAGGAATAATTATTCATTATAATTTTTACATATGGACAAAAATGACTGTTTAGCCGAAAGACCATATTTACTCAAAAGTCCGTATCTACTTTTAAGTCCATATCTACACGAAAATCTGTATCTTCTCGGAAGTTCTTATCCGCTCGAAAGCCCATATATCCTCGAAATTCCGGATCAGCTCGAAATCAATATCTATTCGAAAGTCCGTATCGACTCGAAATTCAGTATCAGATCGAAAGCCAATATCTACCCGAAAGTCCGTATTTGCTCGGAAGTCGTATCTGATAAATTTATTTTCGTATACCAAATGTAAACAAAATAATTTATAAATAATTCACGGATTTTAATTTTAATCCTACATTATATTTATTACTTTAAAAGTTATATTCTAGAGGATACACATATTCGAATAGACACCCAGTTTCTTTAATAGTGTGAATTACAGCTATTGTAAGAAAAGAAAAACACCCACGATAAGGTTTCTTTCTCCACAGGTGATCGCATATTCAAGCGTGTATAAAAAAATAAAAAGTTGCCTGAAAAATCTACTTTGACAGTTGAAATGATGTCACTTTGGTTTCACCAATTAACGCCAGAATTAGCGAAAAATAGTTATAAAGAGACACACAATCCTTGAAAACTAATGTAGCAACGTCTCTCTATATCTCTGAGATGAGGTATTATGATTACTTATATTATTTACATCATTCGAAATGTTAACCTCATCTTCATTGCCCTATTCACAACGTTTCGGTCTCTATATCTCTGAGATGAGGGATTACGATCACTTACCTCATTTACATTATTCGAACTGTTATCCTCATCTTCATTTCCATATTCACAACGTTTCGGAATCTATATCTCTGAGATAAGGTATTATGATTACTTGCATTATTTACATTACTCGGACTCCTATCATCTTCATTGCCACATTCACAACGTTTCGGTCTCTATATCTCTGAGAAGAGGTATTATGATTACTTACATTATTTACGTTATTCGAAGGATTATCCTCATCATCATTTCCATATTCACAACGTTTTGGTCTCTATATCACTGAGATGAGGTATTATGATTACTTAACTTATTTACATTATTCGAACTGTTATCCTCATCTTCATTGCCATATTCACAACGTTTCGGTCTCTATATCCCTGAGATGAGGTATTATGATTACTTACCTCATTTACATTATTCGAACGGTTATCCTCATCTTCATTGCCATATTCACAACGTTTCGGTCACTATATCTCTGAGATTAGGTATTATGATTACTTACCTCATTTACATTATTCGAAGGATTATCCTCATCTTCATTTCCATATTCACAACGTTCGGTGTCTATATCTCTGAGATGAGGTATTATGATTACTTAACTCATTTACATTATTCGAACTGTTATCCTCATCTTCATTGCTATATTCACAACGTTACGGACTCTATATCTTTGAGATGAGGGATTATGATTACTTAACTTATTTACATTATTCGAACTGTTATCCTCATCTTCATTGCCATATTCACAACGTTTCGGTCTCTATATCTCTGAGATTAGGTATTATGATTACTTACCTCATTTACATTATTCGAAGGGGTATCCTCATCTTCATTGCCATATTCACAATGTTTCGGCCTCTATATCTCTGAGATGAGGTATTATGATTACTTACATCATTTATATTATTCGAACTGTTATCCTCATCCTCATTTCCATATTCACAACGTTTCGGTCGCTATATCTCTGAGATGAGGTATTATGACTACTTACATTATTTACATTATTCGAACGGTTATCCTCACCTTCATTGCCATATTCACAACGTTTCTGCCTGTATATCTCTGAGATGAGGTATTATGATTACTTATCTCATTTACATTATTCGAACTGTTATCCTCATCTTCATTGCCATATTCACAACGTTTCGGAATCTATATCTCTGAGATAAGGTATTATGATTACTTGCATTATTTACATCATTCGAAATGTTATCCTCATCTTCATTTCCATATTCACAACGTCTTGGTCTCTACATCTCTGGGATGAGGTATTATGATTACTTGCATTATTTACATCATTCGAAATGTTATCCCCATCTTAATTGCCATATTCATAACGTTTCGGCCTCTATATCTCTAAGATGAGGTATTATGATTACTTACCTCATTTACATTATTCGAAGGATTATCCTCATCTTCATTTCCATATTCACAACGTTCGGTCTCTATATCTCTGAGATGAGGTATTATGATTACTTACATTATTTACATTATTCGAACTGTTATCCTCATCTTCATTGCCATATTCACAACGTTTCGGTCTCTATATCTCTGTGATGAGGTATTATGATTACTTACCTCATTTACATTATTCGAAGGGTTATTATGATTACTTACCTCATTTACATTATTCATAGAAAATATTCGTCCTTTGAAGATTGAAGTTTATAAGCAGTAAATTCGACTTTGCCAACCGAGCGATCCTTTGTGGCCGAGCGGTTAGGCACGTCAAGCTAAATGACGGTTCCGTATAGGATGCAGGTTCGAATCCTGTCAAAGGACGAATATTTTCTATGAGAATTTCTCGGACATTCAGGCCGGTAAATGTTATTTAATACTGTTTATTATAAACACCGCATTTACTTAAATACTTGTATGTATAAAAAGAACGTTAAACATAAAAATTCCTTTAATAAATTAATTGTCGGACTTTGTCCATTTCTTAATGTATGACATCATTTGTTTACATTTGATACGCCATGAGCAGTTATGAATGTACGAGATTCATGGAAGATTGAAGTTTATAGGCAGTAAATTCGACATTGCCAACCGAACGATCCTTTGTGGCCGAGCGGTTAGGCACGTCAAGCTAAATGACGGTTCCGTATAGGATGCAGGTTCGAATCCTGTCAAAGGACGAATATTTTCTATGAAACTTTCTCGGACATTCAGGTCGGTAAATGTTATTTGATACTGTTTATTATAAACAGAGCATTTGCTTAAATACTTGTATCTATAAAAAGAACGTTAAACATAAAAATGTCTTTAATAAATAAATTGTCGGACTTTGCTCATTTTCTATATATATATATATATATATATATATATATATGCAGTGATGCAAAGCACATGTACTGAATTAGTTTATTCTTTCATTGATGCTGTCACGCATCGAGTAGGTATGTATGAACAAAATCATTTTCATGGTACAAAATGATGTGGCGCCATGTCCTGTGATATTTTACGGAGCTGTGCTTTGTTGATTGTTGCAAAGGCTCTCCCAATGGCGTCCTTCAACTGATGGGCATCCTGGTATCGTTCATGTGAAACTCTGTCCTTGCTTTTGCCAGAATGCACACGGCCATATGTACATATATTTGCAAGCAGCCTCTCTGGGAGCCGTAGGAGCCCGTGTCAGCCGTCTGAAATAGAAAATTATATTATGTAGGAGGTGGCAAGAGTTTCGGACCACTCCGTATATTAACGTTAATTAGAATTTAAAAAAAAATCATCATGCAATAGTTAAAGCAATATCAATACTGAAGTACCAATTTATAGAGGGTGGACCAAAAGTTTTGTCCCCGTCTACCATAAAGTAATGAGAACAATAGAAGAAGTAATACAGTAAAAAAAAAAAAAAAAAATGGACATCTACTGGATTCCGTTTATTCGTTTTTCTTGACGCATCGAGAAGTTTTGTATAAACACCATTTTTGTGGCACAAAATGATGCGACACCCTGTCCTGTGTGATATTTTACGAAGTTGTTCTTGATTTATTGTTGCAAAGGCTCTCCGAATGCCTTCCTTCAACTGATGGGTATTCTGGTATTGTTCATGTGAAACTCTCTCCTTGAAGATACTCAACAGAGCGTTGAAATAGAAAATTATATAGGGGTAGCAAGACTTTCGGATCACAGTGTATATATTGTCCAAAACTTGGTATATTTATGGACGAAGGCTAAGTATTAGAGATGGAGTGCTTGTAATAACATGTGCCTTGATGATTGTTTGAGGCAGGTAATTGACAGTCACCATGCATTGTAGATTTTTATGTCCACATTTTCTGTCTATCTCTGTAATCCTTTCAGAGAAGTTCTAGGTGATTCTCAAGTATTTCACGATGTAAACTCTCAAATCCTACCGAGAAAGTAGATTGTATATTTACCATTATTAAGTAAGACCTGAATGTTATTTCGTTTAATGGAACGCCCAGATGAAAAAATACTGAAAAAAAATCTGGATAAGCCATTTACAAACTCGGTTCGTAGACGAGAGGATTTCTGGAAAGATCTTCGCGTATCTCAATTGCTCTTTGCCATTTCACACCAATCCAATGTTGAAAGCGTACTTTTCTTTCCTTTTTTATTTCTTTACATCCAGACATCTTTTACGCACGCACATATACAGAGGTAGGTAGGCACAAACTGGCAACAGATTCGTCTTTACACTAGCAAAAACATTCACAAACTTGCATACGTGAGCAAAAGCAAAGAGAGAAGTCGAAAGAGATAGAGAGAGACACACACACTAAGATCCACTAAGAGTAAGTGGTAAGAAGCGGTGTCTATAGAAAGGAAGAGATAGATAGATAGATAGATAGAGAGAGAGAAAGGAGAGAGGGAGAGAGGGTCGAGAGAGAGAGAGAACAATGAACAGAGAATGAGAGAGAGGAAAAGAGAGATTTTTTACAGTAATGTTCACCCTGTTCCAAATTCACTCGAGGTTTACAGAGTAAGAGGTAGGGGGTGGGGTTTATAGAAAGGAAAAGAGATAAATAAAAAGAGTAAGAAAAAGGGAGTGTTAGAAAGAGGAAGTGATAGAGAAAGAGAGAGAGAGAGAGAGAGAGAGAGAGAGAGAGAATGGGGATATTGAGAGAGAGAGAGAGATAGTATGGAGATATTGAGAGAGAGAGAGAGAGAAACTGATCCAAAGAGAAAGAGAGAGTATATATATATATATATATATATATATATATATATATATATATATATATATATATATATATATATATATATATATGTAAGCAAATATATGGATATAGATCCGACAGTATGAAGAAAAATATACGGAAAAAACAAACAAAAATCCTTATATGCAATTATGCTGTTTTAATGTTAATATAATGTCAACATCGGACAGCGTCGCCCACGTGACGACAACGTGGCCATGTTTAAACGGAACGCTGATTATATAAAACTTTCAGTTATCTGTTTGGATAAGTCTTGTTCTTATGTCCATCGTCTTTGTCATGTTGAATTGATAATGTTAATTATATTTTATGAATATGTCCTGAAGATGGTTTATTAGACCGAAACGTCCGACGTTGACATTATACTAACATTAAAACAGCAGGTGTGCTATATTTATGGAATAAAGTGCTCAATATCAGAGATAGAGCGTGTGTAAATATAAAAGTGAACATAGAAGTCAACACTTAGAGACGACAGTCTGTTTCATGCTATATGCAATCGTCAGGCCACAAAAAAAGCACATCTACTGGATTCAGTTTATTGGCCTGACGATTGCATATAGCATGAAACAGACTGTCGCCTCTAAGTGTTAACTTCTATGTTTACTTTTATATTTACACACGCTCTATCTCTGATATTGAGCACTTTATTCCATAAATATAGCACACCTTAAGACTATATTTCTTCATATATATATATATATATATATATATATATATATATATATATATATATGTGTGTGTGTGTGTGTGTGTGTGTGTGTGTGTGTGTCTGTGTGTAGGGCGATAGTAGAAAGTGATAGAAAAAGAGAGATATTCAAAAAAAGAGAACGCGAGAGAGAGAGAGTGAAAAGCAGATTTTTCTCTATAGAATTAAGGTTCAAGTAAAGATAGATATATTTCTATTATCTTGAATTTGGTGCCATAGTAAATGAGAGTTCAATCTCTGGGCCGGGCAGTTTGTACTTGGACACAGTGAACACAGCAATAACTGAGCAGTACTAAAACAAGATATCCCTTAGATACGGGCAGTGGACCGAGAACAGTTGATCCCCGTAGATTAAATAAAGGGTTCAGTTCCGAATTCCTTGCGGGTTACCTGGATCGATATACGCCTGATGAAGGTCGGAGGCTACAACGGCCGAAACGACATTATTCCGAATGTAAATAGTGTAAATAATGATAACTTCTCATGCCCGAAAGTCAGACACATTCTTCAGTAATCAAGAGTTTTCATCCCAAAATCGAGGGAATTTCAATATTCACAACTGGAAACAAATTGCTATATTCACAACGTTTCGGCCGTTGTACGCACGGACCTTTTTCAGGTGATTGGAATTTCAAACGAACCCTTTATTTAGACCACCGAGGTAGGTAAAGTTGAGTTAAAGGGAAAAAACTGAGACATCTAGAAGATGCATGGCACATGGAACTAGAACAATCTACCCCGGTGGGCGAAATAAAGAGTTCGGTTCGAAATTCAAATCACCTGAAAAAAGGCCGGAGAGTACAACGGCCAACACGTTGTGAATATGGCAATGAAGATGAGGATAACGGTCCGTGTAATGTAAATAATGCAAGTAATCATAATACCTCATCTCAGAGATATAGGCAGATATTTCAGTTTGTTCATATCTATCTATTAGGTTGGTGCAAAAATAATGTCGTTTTTTGACGTTCAACTTTATGTGAGAAAACGACATTATTTTTGCACCAACCTAATATCTATCTATCACAGCTTTTTCATTTCTATCTATTTAGTCCAGTTTGTTCTCATATATCCCTGTTTTCATTATTTTTCTCTCTTTCCATATATATATATATATATATATATATATATATATATATATAGACGTGAACATAGAAGTCAACACTTATATATATATATATATATATAGATTTTTTTTTCTCAATTCGTTGTTGGAAGATTTACCTGATGATCCTGAATCCTTAAAAAAGGATTTAGGTGAAATAAATTATCGTAATGGTACATTAAAGTGATTTGTTTTTCACTACATATTTATATATATATATATATATATATATATATATATATATATATATATATATATATATATATATATATATATAAGTGAACATAGAAGTCAACACTTAGAGACGAAAGTCTGTTTCGTAATCGTCAGGCCACATATTCATATACTGACACGCTCTATCTCTGATATTGAGCACTTTATCCCATAAATATAGCACATCTTAAGACTATATATATATATATATATATATATATATATATATATATCAATTTAACCAACGTTTTTTATCCACTGGGTCATGTGGCACCTGAAGGAAGCCGTAGAGTACAACAGCCGAAACTTGTGAATATAGCAATTAAAATGAAGATAACAGTACGAATAATGTAAATAATGTAAGTATACTTTAGAGATATAGACAGAAACGAAAAATGAAATGTATGCCGGAAATTAATGGTGCGAGTAAATTAACAGTCTGTTCTTTTGTTTTGTGCTGTAACTATTTTTCTTATCTTTTTTTTTTTTTGGCAACCTTTCAAAGCGCAAACATTTCCTGCGATATTTTTCCACACAGTATATTTTTCAAGATGCCCTTTTTTTCTTTCTTTCTTTTTTTTCCCTCGCAGTTTTCAATTTATTCAAAATTGAGACTCACTGAAAGTGAAGGTAAAGATTTTATATTGTTGTGTAGGAAATATTTCTGGACAAATTTACAAGTATGTTGCAGAGAAACATCTGCAGCGCATGAGATTTTCTCTTTAAGGTTTTGAAGCCTCAACGATTTGTAACAGAGAGGGTCTGGGAAACAAACACACACGCGTATATTTTTTTTAGTGAAATTGGAGTGGATTTGAACAGCGAAATTAGATCAGATCATTTTTATTTACTGATTGTGAAACCTGATCTAGAGTATAAGTTGTACCCATTGAATCTAGGTCATCAAATTACAATCGAAATAGACGAAATAATTTTTATTGATTAAAACTTGGAATAGAGATGAGTAAGCAAGAAGGACTTTTAAAATTCACATGATTTTGGTTGAAACAGCAATAACCCCGTGATAATCGCGTGTGAAGTAGTAGGGCCAAGGTTCGGTTATGACCAGCTGGGTTTTTCTATGTAAACGCGTATTTATGCTGAAAAAGAGGCAGACAGAAGAGAAAGACGGAAGAGGCAGACGCAAGAGTTGGGCTAGAGACAGTGGAGAATCGAGTTGGAGACTCAAGAAGGAGAGAAAGTGACGTCGAAGATGGGAACGAAGCGTCCGCTAACATGTACTGTTGATATAAGTACCGCTGCTTCTGCTACCACGAATATTACTACTACTGTTACTACTGCTAAGGAGGAACGCCACTATAAACTTTAAGCCGCACACAGAAATCTTATTTCCCCATCGAAAGAGTCGTATATCGTTCTGAGACGATTTAACAAGAAGTTATTCAAATCACACACTCTCTCTCTCTGTTCAGAATCCAATGTATGCGTTTTTACGTCAATTACTCTTCTCTTCTGTAACCCGTTTTTTTTCTATATATTCCTTTCTACTATATGAAAGATATTAACAATTCAATCATTGAATAGTTGTTTGTCCGGCTTTCTGCAGATATATTTTTTTTTTTGCTTTATTCTAAATTTCTTAGCGCGGACTCTCCAGCCGTGTCTACATCTTCAGTCAACCGTGAATGGATAAACATCACTTCTGCTTTCTGTATCAAACCGAACACAACGTGGGCAGGAATAGGATTAAACCAGCAGAACGGTCGAATAATCTACGGATGCTCAGGGGACCTACAGCCACTCCCTCAAGTTCGATTAGACACCTCAACCCCGAGAGTAAGACGACAGAGCTTGAGGGGCTGGGGAGAAAGTGTCAGAGATTTTTGCTTGGTTGATTTTCTTAGCGACAACTTCTGTAGGTTATTTAATGCTGAAATCTAAATAGTTTATGCGTAACTTTCAACAACAGATACCCTGTACATAATTTTATGCTTCCAGAGTAAAAGGTATATTTTTTTTATATATACACCCTTGTGCAAATTAATTGAAACAACCGCTTTAGTTTCCTTTCTTCCACCATACGCTCAGTTTTAGACACGCTGGAGTAACAGGGTGTAATCAGTTTCTATTTCTTTTTTCTCAGATTAGGTCATTTACAGCGGTGTGCATTAATATGAATCTATTCTCGGGGCGTGTGATGAAATGTGTTTTGGCCTTGAAAATATTGCATCATTCGTGATTACATCAGATTTTTATCACGCCCAGACACTATTGTCTCAACTGTCGATTAGCTGTCCTACGGCCATTGTCTGCGATGGACGTTACTCCAAGGAAGCGTACGAAAACTGTAACACTGCACGAGCACACTGAAAATCTAAGTACTATAGATTAGCCCGGAAGCTCTCCTGAGTTAAATCCAATCGTGAATATGGTCAATCTGTAAGGAACGATTTCGTGAAATGGATATACGAAGTACTAACATGTGCACAGGTTCATGTTTCATTGGAAAAATAAGAAAAAAATGTAAATAATGTCGGAATTATTCGTTTTGTTTCAATTAATTTGCACAAGGGTGTAAGTTTATAGATCATAAAATAAGTTGTTGGTAATTTTACTATAAAAATGTATTTTTCTATTTTTTTAGTGTTGCATTGATTGTCATTTTGCTATAAAAATGTTGCTAAATAAAAGAGTACTGTTGTTTTCTTGTTTGGGGGTTCACTATTTGCCTATAGCTGGGAGCCTAACAGGTGCTGGGGAACAACAACATTTAAGAGGTGGTTCCACGTTCTTCAAAAGCTCCACTCCACCGATCAGAGGCCGTGCTGCAAGATATAGTTTATCGTCATACCCAGGACGATAAATGATTTTTTAACGCGTACCTGGAGTGAAATGAATAAAGAAATATGAACATAAGAAGCAACACTATCTGTTTGATGTCAGTTTCATACCTCAGTCTATCTTCAGGTTATGTGACACTATTTCTTTAGAAAGACCTATATATAAGTCACTGGTGGATTGAGAAAAGAGAGCAAATGGGGCGAATCCCAATTCTTTGAGACTGCATTTCATGCACGTAGCAATTATCATATGCAAATTGAAAAATGACCGTTATAATATATATATATATATATATATATATATATATATATATATAGAGAGAGAGAGAGAGAGAGAGAGAGAGAGTACCAAAAGTCTGTGATTCATGCTTGCGTGGTGCGTTGTCTGTCCGGCGCATAGTGATTTAAGTTTCTTTCCACTTCTCTCTCTCTCTCTTTCCGCTCCCGGTCTTTCCACCTATGGCTTTCCACTTCTGTCTCTTTCTCCCTCTCTCTCTTTCCACCCCTCTCTCTTTCCACGTGTCTCTTTCGACCCCTCTCTCTTTCCATCCATCGATCTTCCCATCTCTGTTTCTCTTTCCACCTCTCTCTCTTTCTACTCCTCTTTCGTATAATGATTTAAGTTACTCTGATTTAAGTGAATAAAATTTAAACTTTCTTCAAACAGACAATTTTTTCATTCCAATATTTTTAAGTTAAAGAGAGAAACACAATTATTTTTGGCATATTAAAAAAATATTTTTAAGTTGATCTGAGTTAAAAAAAATAGTTTTAGTGAATAAGATTTAAAGATACGTGTTGTTTATACAATATTTTTATTTCAACTTTCTTCAAACAATTTTTTTAATGTTGAAACCAACTATAGTATTTTATAACCTAAACCGTCACTAATCCAACGGATCACGTGTAGACTATCTATCTATCTATCTATCTATATATATATATATATATATATATATATATATATATATATATATGGTTGGATTGATGTGAGTTTGTGACCTTGGGTTTCACGCTTTTGCGATCCTCAGACAAATTGATTAATTTTTTTTTTAATTTTGGATTTATGTAGATTGCGTGTATTGGTGTTATTATGGAAGTGGGGGGGAATCGTCGTCGTGATGTCACTCGTGCTAACGCAAACATAGATGCATGTCCGTACACCCGTTGAGGTACTCAGACACACATAAACGCTCGCATATGTGTGTGTGTGTGTGTGTGTGTGTATGTGTGATACAGCGAAACAACCTGATAAAATAAATATATAAAAGTAGACGCTCCATTATTTATTTTATTATATATATATATATATATAATAAAATAGATAATAAATCGTCTACTCAAAATATGAGTATATATATATGATATATATATATGCGTATGTGTAGGCACCTCGAAGTGGTGTAATGGTTAGCAAGCTTGTCTCGCTAGAACAATTACGACTGAGTAGTGAGTTCAATCTTCACTGGGTGTCCCTTACTTTCGGCATTGTGCCACATCCAAGCTACGTGTTGTGCGTGTGTCTGTCTGTGTGTGCACACGCGCTCGTGTGTATAAAGAATCTGCATAGTTATCGGTCCTGCTCTGGTATCTCGGTTTCAGTCCCTTTCACACCAGCGTAACAAACCTTTCCTGTCCCTTTTACTTGAACGTTCCCTTTATCATCTCGAATTCACGAATTTAAGCGCAATAATAGATTATAAATTCATTCTTGAACTGAGACTCTGTGAAGATGAAAGTAAAAATTTTATATTCTTTTCCATTGGACGCCAACGCAAAAACTGGTTGGACAATGTCAAACAATGGACAAGTATGACGATACGAGAATTGCTGATGTCTGCTGTTAATAGCCCGTTGTGGGAGAGATTCAGTGTGGCTTCTGCATTCGGATCCCCCCTACGATGATAAAAGGGGGATGAAGGGAATGATGATGATGATGAATTTTGAAAAGTTGATTTCGAGACATTAAATTGTTTATCTTATGAGCAGCCCGATTTGTAGTCCCGAATAATCTTTGTTCTAGTGGCTAAGTTATTCAGACGCCTTTAGCATTATCCAAAGTGTACGACCAAGATACCTATTTTCACCGGATTTATTTTACGAACACTAAGAGAACTACAAGATCTATCAGTATTTATTATTGCTGGACACAATCTTAAGAACATAAGACACGATGATTACACTCTGTTACTGGAAAGCACCTAAAGAAAATGGCAGGAATTTCTAGACAAGGTAGTAAAGGAAAAAGAACTAACAGAGAGAGGTATACACATATACACTCACATGAATGCACACACGCAAATATAACTTTTATTGATTGGAAGTGGAAATGGTGTTTATATATAAAAGTACAATTTGGGTTAAGATGTATGTTTACGAATGAGCAAGAGGCGATGTTTTAAATCTGGGTCATTAGAAAAAAACAATGAAAAATGATCTAAATAAAATTTATCGGTTAAAAATTGAAATAAAGCTTACTTAGGCTACGAGATATTTGGTTTTGTTAAACAGTAATTGTTTTGATTAAAAGGTTGAAGAGAAGGCAGACGGTCGAGCGAGACGGAAGAGGCCAGACGGGAGAGGGAGAGACAGGAGAGACCGTAATCGGTCGGCACATTGCCGTCACGTGCGTGGGCACCCGCAGGCGGCCATTACGGGTTGCGGCGCTACAAGGCAGCCGAGAAAGGAAGCCGGGAAAAGCAGTCGAGACAGAATTGAGAGGCAGACGGTTGAGCGAGACGGAAGAGGTCAGACGGAAGAGAGAGACGGGAGAGAGTCACGAGAGACTTGCGGGAGAATTAGAAAAGGAAGACTGCACCCTGTTCTGAGAAGTCTGTATGAGACTGGACTACTAGCCATAAACCTACTCCAGACTATTGAATATGCGCTTATCACACACAAACCCTCTCTCTGTTGTGAATTCGCTGGATGCATTATGTCTTTTTCGTTTTCTTTTCTCATTTAAATGTTTTTATTCTCCCTGTAACCTCTGTTCTGATGTTATCTTCTTATAACGTCAATATTTCCCCCATTGTTGTCTGGCTTCTGCAGATATTATTTCTTGTTTTATTTTTCCACATTCTAAACTTCCTAACGCCAACTCTCACAGCCTTGTCCACACCCCCAGTCGACCGTGAACGTATGGACAACACCCTGCTTACTGGATCTGAAAACTAACACAGGGTGGGCAGCTAGCAGGACTTGACCAGTTGACCGGTCGAAATAATCTACGGGTACTCAGGGAGCGTACGGCCAGTTACCCCAAAAGTTCGATTCGGACCGAGTGAACACCTCAACCCAAAGAGGAAGACGACGGAGGTTGAGGCGACGAAGTGGTAGACTAACCTCCAATTCTCAGAGGTGCGAGATACGAATTGGAGATGTACGAATGAACAAAAACTTAAATACCTGGGCAGCTTTTGAGGACAGGAGGAAAAATGTGGCACTGAAATCCGAAAGTACATTAGATCAATGAAAGATGCCTTCCAAAATCTTAGCATGTATTAAGAAAAAGGAAAATTTTGTTAGGAATGCTTAACTGAGTGGTAATATCAATCCTTTTATATGGTAATGAATGTTAGACAATTTTCTCACAGATGAAGAAGAGACTTGAGGCAGTATAAGTGCAGCTCTACAGAATGATGCTGAGAATACAATGGACGAAACATGTGAACAACGATAAAGCTTTAAAAGAAAATCAAAAGAAAAAGTGTCTTTACTTAGAATAAGAAAGAAACAGTTGACATTTCTGGAACATGTAATAAGGAAAGAAAGCTTGGAGAAATTGACACTCGTATGACAGTGAAGGTTAAAAAAACAGAGGAAAACATTATATTATAACAGGAACTAAGATGAAAGCAAGGTGATAAATACTGCTTAGAACTACAAAGGAAGTTGTGGAGAGCTATGGTCTTGTAAGGAAATTGCTTATAAAAGAGGAAGTGCTATTGCTAACATTTTTTCGAAGGAAAACCTACCAAAAATTCTACAGATTCTGCCATGAATTATTTTGCTTGAAAGTTTCAGGAATATAAATTCAAATATTAATGTTAATAATATGAATTATCTATTAATTATTAATTATTAACATCTTAATATTGTTTATTTTTACTGTTTATTATAATTTTTCTTTTTGTACATTCTGGTTTCATTAAAATAGCATTTTTTAAAATTTCTTGTTAGTGGTTAATTTTATATTGTAGAAATCTTCTTGTGTCAACATCCGGTTAAACACTTCTAAATGCTGCCGCTTAAAAGGAAGACTCGACGATAACAATATTTAAAATGTTATTCTTCTAAAACTCTGTTTATATTCTGTTTTGCTCATTTCGCACTAATGCCCTTGGAAAACGCATGAATCATTATTTTGGAGAGATTAAACTTCGTAAAAAATAAAACTTGAGGTGGATAGGTCTGAAAATTTGTGTCATCTTTTACATCATTTTATGTTATCAGTTCTTCCCAAAAAGTGTGTCTCTTTCTACACAAACCTTATAGAGCTAGAATCAAATCATATATATATATATATATATATATATATATATATATATATATATATATATATATATATATATATATATATATATATTGCACATTAATTGCTGATGCTAATAAAATAGATTTCGATATATATATATATATATATATATATATATATATATATATATATATATATATATGTGGTATAAAAATAACAATTCGAAAAAAATCTTAGCTTTTTGCCGACGCGTTTCGTCTTCGGAAAACAACGTTCAACAAAATTTTTAAAAAAGAGAGACACTCCTGCGTAAGCCTCTTTATTCAGCATCTCTCTTTTTAAATTTTGGAATTAATGTAACTATGATAACAAAAACATTTTGCTTTCATTGTTTTCCTTGATAAAACCAGAGAACGATTTTTTCCTTTTGTCATTCTTATAACAATTTATCTTATCCATAGAATTATTCTGAGAACTTTTACTATATATATATATATATATATATATATATATATATATATATATATAATAATAATAATATTTTTTGTTTAAAAATAGGATTTCTTCGCTACATAAGAGTTCTCATGTTTCAAAAACGAGAGCCGAAATCATCCAAATAATTATTAAAATTAAGTTGAATTGAGGTGTTTAGTCTCGTTTCATCTTCAAGCAAAATTTTAGGAATAAGCTATCTTTTGGTTTACGTGTGTTTTTAGGCATGGTCCGTCATAACATTCGTTTTTGTGGGGGTGGCTAGGCTAGTTTTCTTCGTTAAGTGGTCAGAGAGTTAATTCTTATCTGTAG
>OZ010578.1:123925042-123937542 GCA_963932145.1 Acanthosepion lycidas
AATTTATGTATATCTAATGATACAAGTTTTATTCCACCCGATTGCATGTTCGTTGTTAGGAATTTATAGATTAAAAAAATATGAAGAGAATTTTTTGCGAAAACACATAATCTTTCTTTAACAATGCCTTCCAAATGTTAAAAGTGTTTGAAAATATTTATACAACATCAATTTTGGTTTCGAATAATTGTCAGGAAGGAAAAAATGTTAATAAAAATCCTTAACAAAGTACCTTTACTTGAGTGTGATACACACAATCTCTCTCTCTGTTATATATATATATATATATATATATATATATATATATATAACAGAGAGAGAGAGAGAGAGAGAGGGGGGGATTGTGACACACACAATCTCTCTCTCTCTGTTATATATATATATATATATATATATATATATGTATGTATGTATATATATCTGTGTGTGTGTGTGCGTGTGTGTGTAAAAAAATAGATATAAATAAAATATATCTATAAAAAAAATCCTTAACAAAGAAACATATATATATATATATACATATGTATGTTTGAGAGAGAGAGAGAGAGAGAGAGACGATTGCGTCTAGCATGACACAGCCTGTCGCCTCTGATATCGAGCACTTTATCCCATAAATATAGCATACCTTAAGAGTATATTTCTTTATATATATATATATATATATATATATATATATATATATATATATTACTATTATTATTATTATTATCATCAAATATAACAGACAATGAATGTATTTATTAGATATTAGTTGATAACACAATAATACTCACACATAAACTCAGTAAAAAGAACCTTCATTATGTATATATATATATATATATGTATATATATATATATATATATATATATATATGTATATATATATATATATATATATATATAAATATATAATTATTATTAAATATAACAGACAACGAATGTATATTTCTTTATATATATATATATATATATATATATATATATATATATATATATATATTATTATTATTATTATTTTTATTATTATTATTATTATCATCAAATATAACAGACAACGAATGTATTTATTAGATATTAGTTGATAACACAATAATATTCACACATACACTCTGTAAAAAGAACCATCACCTTATCTCTCTCTCTCTCTCTCTCTCTCTATCTATCTATCTATCTATATATATATATATATATATATATATATATATATATATATATATAAAGGTGGAAGAATGTATAAGGAAAGTAGTGAAGAAACTATATCTGCGACGAAAAATACGAAGTTTGAGTTACAATATGATTTTTGTCGGAGAATACTTACATAAGAATTTATCTCCATATACGGGCAGATAGCGTTGTACAATTTAATACATGGAATAGAAAAGATTATCTTATCACAATGCAATTAGGCCTACAGAGATAAAACCTTTTTATATTATTATCGAAATCCCAATTTTTAAATTCATTTCAGGATTGATGTATCTCCTGCATTATTTTCTTTTTTTTTTGTTTCGAAATTTCCGCTTAGAATGACGACACGTCACGCGTCGAATGGAAAGTTCCGTCCAATCGAAAAGACTGAAAAATTATTTAATCTTCAATGGCGAACGAGAAAGAGCAAAAACAAAGGAAACAAAAAAGAAAGAATGATGAATTAAATTTTGAGACCGAAGCTAATCTCATGTTTTGAGTGTTCGCTAGTGCAAATATGGAATACATTAGGTCTTGGCAAAGGCAATCTATCATTTCGTAATTAAATTTCCCATATTATTTACACACGAAGAGGGGAATTTATGAATGGAAATTTGACATTGATATCAATAGAGAACAAAAAAATATAAAAGCAAAGAATTAGGAATTAAGTTTTATTTATTTAGGTTTTCATGATAATTGATTGAAGAGGAAATATGACATTTATCTTTTCTTTATATCGATGAGATTTTATTTTCATCATTTGCCGGGTTTTCGTTCTTTTCTGTCTTGTTTCCTCGCTTCGATGCGAAAAGAGAAGACTTTCCACAACTATAAGTCTATGTCAATCAACCTCGGAATATCGAAATATACAGAGTTATTTCAGGACATTTGCGTGAATTTAGTAAAAGAAGCATATCTCAACAAAGAAAGGCTATATTCTTGAAAAAAATTAACAAAAATCTTCGATAAATACTTTCAGGCTAATTCAGATAAACTTTCCTCTATTGGGGTTAGATTTTAAATTGTTTGCTTTTTACTAACAGACATAGAAATGTACATATAGTGACTAGTTAGGACTTCATAGAGACTTTGAGGTATTATGTTGCCTGTAGTAAGAATGGTAAGTAACAATGTGTTGTTTTGGTGTATGGAATACTCTGCTATGTATGGGTCAGTAATTGTGACTCTCCTCTATTGTACAAATTGTACTCTTCATGCATCCCTCCTTTTGGCCTTGTGCCACACTTTTGTATTCTAAAAATAAATATTACTTTTCTCTATGTCACTTTGACTTTATGAATTTAAATGCAGTACTAGATTGGCGGCAAGGTCTCAAAATTTTACAGCTTTAAGGATATACTTTATTGTGTTAGGAAGGTGGTTGGATCTAATATTAACATATTTGTGAATATTAAATTTTGTTTTCGATAGTGGATGGAATTACTACATAGAATGAGGTATCTGTTTTTGTTCATTGTTGATAATAATCTTATCTTTTTTTGCAATTGTATACTCTGTATGCCTTTCTCTTAGCATTGTGGATGAAGTCATAAAGATATTGGAGGTTTTTGAGATTGGGTAAACGGAACACTTGGGGCCGTCGATAGCTGTGCTAGCACGAAGCCACAAGTCATCGTGGTCGAGGGCTTGAGCGTGCTGATCTTGTTCAAATTGCTGATCCCGCTAGATAACGCGCCCTCTCCCAGAAATGTAACTACGGTCGGCTCAGTATAATTGAAGTATAAACCACAAGTGGGCTCCGTGGTGCTGAGCAAACACAAATGTGCCTGAGTAAGCGTCTGCAATAGGGATTGGCTAGCCGCCCTTGTAGACGGGTATCCTTGAATTCGAGTGTTCAGCTATTATATATATATATATATATATATATATATATATATATATATGGAGAGAGATAGAGAGAGAGAAAGAGAGAGAGGGGGTGCGATGGATAAATTGTCATCTTAATTACGCAAAAATGTAAATTAATCTAACATTTCATTTTAACAGATAAATTTACCAAAATTACATAAAAACATCTTGAAATACTAAAGAGTAAATATATTCAATAAAATCACCCATGTCCTTCAGACGGCTTCAGAATCTCCTGCATCTCTTCTGGACGGTCTCCTTGTTTAAATGGTGAATGCTGCCATAATTCTTGCTTTCAGTTGTTGTTTGGTGTTACAAGGAGTTTTGTTGGTCTCTCGCTTAACTGCGCCCCATACATAATCAAGTTGGGTTGCAGTCTCGGGAGTTAGGTGGTCAGATGTAAGGGGTGGTCGTAGAAATTGTTTGACAGTTATGACTGGGTTCTCCTGTTTGTTGCCAGACATAGCAGCCACCCTCTTGATCCAGGGCAGCACTGCCACATCAAAACACGTGATGTGGGCCCCCGTGTTGAGTCTGAGGCCTTGTGGCAAGATGAATGGAAGCATAACGTCACTATCACAAGTGATGACACCAAACACCTTCATAATCACCATTAGACTCATCCAACTTCAGATTGACACCCAAACACTCCGAAATTTTCGGATTAGAGCTCCCAGCGCGAATGCGAAGCAGTACAATATGCCGTTACCAAATTTATGGCGTCATGGTGCTCTTTTTATCACTGAGACTGCCCAACTCATCGTAATATACTGTGCAGCTGACGAAATCAAAAACAAACAACGCGCATGCACAAAATTAAAAATATAAATGTATAGCCAAAAGCTCTCGGGAAAAAAAGTAACATTTGGATAGTTTTTATATAATTTATCTACTGAAAAGAAAAAATTATAAGATTACATGAGAAATTATATAAAAAAACTTAAAACACCTTGTCTGTCATATTTAATGAAACGCATATATATATATATATATATATATATATATATATATATATAGATACATATATATATATATATATATGTATATATATATATATATATATATATATATATATATATATATATATATATATATATATATGTGAATAAAAACGAAAGGAACCCTTATCTTAGCCGATCGTCATTTCGTCCTCTGACGGACTTTAGCCAAGCAAATGTAAAGATTTTATTTTGCAAGATGTATTTATAAACAAAGGTAAAATGTTTAAATTTCAAAATGGCTCATAAATATTTATCAGGCTAAATGTAAAGGATAGATCAATTATGGAACATGCTAAGTGACGTAAATTATGGAGGACCCTAAGTGATATAATTTAATAAACATTAGTTATTAAATGATTTTTTCTTTATTCTTTTTTTTAAAATTTTGTTTGCAATGTAATTAATATTTATATTATTTGATAGTCATGAATGTTGGCCTTGAAATTTTACACACACACACACACACACACACACACACAAGTTTGTGTGATGGGTTGTTGAATTGTTCTCGCATATATTCCCAGAAATCTGACCAAACACCAGATTTTTAGAAAAGGATTTCTTAGTCCGGTGGAAAAATTTTAACCCGTCCTTGCATACATCAGTACATTTAGAAAAAGAGAAAATAATATTTGAGTTTAAAAAAAAAAAAAAAAATGGATGGGTCGGTGGGTTGGGTGGGAGTTTGGTCTTAATGTTCCTTCTTTTCTTCCAGTGCCTTGCGTTTTTTCTGTTTTAGTCGCGAAGTACCAAGGTGCGCATTTATTTTGCACCTGTCTGTTCCATTCCCTTAGAGACAATCAGATGTTTTAGGGAAAAAAAGGGAAATAAGAAAAAAGTTAAGACAGACGCGTTGAGATTAGTGCTAAAAGACTCAATGAAAGAAAAAAAAAAGAAAAAAAAAAGGAGTTTGGAAAGAAAGAAAATTGGGCGGAGTGAAGAAAACAGAAAATAACGAGCGGGAATCAGTCAGGCGCCAATCAATGGAAATTTGTCAAGCATTTCACTAGGGTTCAGTGGTTTCTAATTTCACGGCCTGATAGCAACGGTTCTTTTACATTCTGACAATACGACATCCTTTCTTTCCGGCAGTTTTCCGCCATCTTCCTTTTCCGTTCGTTCTTTTGTTTCTATTTTGCCTTTCCGAATTTCCTTTGTCTTATTGGCATTTATACTTCCATTTATTTATCTGTCTCTTCCTTTCCTTGCTAGCATCTTTCTTTCTTTCTTTCTTTCTTTCTTTCTTGTTATAATTCTTTCTTTCTTTCTTTCTTTTTTGTTATAATTCTTTCTTTCTTTCTTTCTTTTTGTTATAATTCTTTCTTTCTTATAATTTTTTCTTTCCTTCTTTGTTTTTTTTTGTTATAATTCTTTCATTCTTATAATTCTTTTTTCTTTTTTCATATAACTCTTTATCTCTTTCTTATAATTCTTTCTTTCTTACTTTGCTATAATTTCTTTCTTTCTCGTAATTCTTTCTTATTGTTCTTCCTTTGCCTTTTCTCCTATTTCATTCTTCCTCTTTTGTTATTAGTCTTTCTTTCTTTCTTTCTTTCTTTCTTTCTTACGATTTTTTCTTTATTTTATTATAATTCTTTGTTTGTTTCTTTCTTTTAATTCTTTCATTATTTCTTATAATTTTCTCTTTCTTTCTTTCTTTCTTTCTTTCTTTCTTATAATTCTTTCTTTCGTATAATTCTTTCTTTCATTCTTTTTGTTATATTTTTCTTTCAAACAATTCTTTCTTTCTTATAATTCTTTCTTATAATTCTTTCTTTCTTTCTTTCTTATAATTCTTTCTTTCTTTCTTTTTTCTTATAATTCTTTCTTTCTTTCTTTCTTTCTTTTTTCTTATAATTATTTCTTTTTTCTTATAATTCTTTTTCCTTTGTTATAATTATTTATTTCTTATAATTCTTTCTTGCGTTCTTTCTTTCTTTCTTTCTTTCTTTCTTTCTTTCTTTCTTTCTTACTTTCTTTGTTATAATTGTTTGTTTGTTTCCTTCTTTTTCGTTTCTTTCTTTCAACTCTTCTTTCTCCGTTTCCAAGTTCTTTTATATTCATTCAAACTAAATTCGTCCATTTTGTCTTAGTTTTTTTTTAATTTTATTTATTAATCATGGTGAATTGATTTCCATAAATTTTGACCTCCCTGATTGTTACAATTCTTTCTTTCTTTCTTTCTTTCTTTCTTTCTTTTTTCTTATAATTCTTTCATTCATTTCTTTTTTCTTATAATTCTTTTTTCTTTGTTATAATTATTTATTTTTTTATAATTCTTTCTTTCGTTCTTTCTTATAATTCTTTTTCTTTCTTTCTTCCTTTCTTTCTTTCTTTCTTTCTTTCTTTCTTTCTCCCATTCAGCACATTCATATGTTAAACTTTAAAAGCCTGTTCACACAACAGAAGACAATCTTTTCAGTGAGAAAATCAACTCAGCACTTGTACAGAATTTAACTGCATATTCTGACTACAGATTCTAGCATTTTGTATGCAAACGACACATTATGCAATGAGTTTTGACATCCATTAAAAAGAAGGCATGTCAAGTAGATCACCATTATCACCAAGAATGGCAAAAAGAAATGAGCAGAAAAACAACACTGCTAAAGCAACTGGTCGAGATACAGAGGTCAACTTCATGTTCTGACCTCACTAGGAAGTAATGAAAAGGCCGTTGGGGTTTATGAATGCAATTCATTATTGTGAATGAAACAGACAATGAATTGGTTTTATACAGATTGTGGGACCGATATCTATATATCAAAACATGAATTTAATGGACGTTATCTGACCTTGTAAAGAAATGTTATTTCAGCTTTGAATTTATTAAAGACTTTATTGAAGAATGATTGAAAACATTACGCAAAATAGTCTCACGAGATTACTATTTAATTTGTTATTTCTAAAGGACGCCTTGTGTCTGTTCTAAACTTTCTATATCATGTAAACATTGTACTTTAGAGAAAATCAATTGTTACTAATTTGTACATAATCATATGATATCAAGAAATACTGAAAACGGAAAACCGAGAAGACTTGTGAGTTTGATATTATATGAAGCAACGATCCATTGTGAACCCAGTTTGGCAAATAGGTTATGTTTGTATGTAAAACGATATTCGGTTTTTCCCCAGGGAAATAGCATTTGTAGTTGAGGATTTGTATTAGTGAGAAACACATTATTCTATCTATCTATCTATCTATCTATCTATCTATCTATCTATCTATCTATCTATCTCATTCTCTTCGTATCTATCTATCTATCCTAATTATGCTTCTGTTTTATCCTCATTATCTATCTATCTATCTATCTATCTATCTATCTATCTATCTATCTATCCTAATTATGCTTCTATCTATCTATCTATCTATCTATCTATGTCAATCTCCTTATATCTGTCGATGTCAATTTGCATTTATGTATCTATCTATCTATCAATCTATCTATCTATCTATCTATCTATCTATCTATATATATATATATATATATATATATATATATATAATATGTATATATATATATTTAGATATGCATTTATACATTTATACATATATATTTATATATTGATATAATCTTGTAACCTGCAAAGGATCTTTTTTCAAAATCCCTTTGTCTTTTCGGTCAAGTCATATTTTAACTCATTCAAAGTTTTTTTTTTTTTTCGTAAATTACCAACGACCATTCGTTCCTCCATTGTGAGTCATGGTGAATTAGATTCAAGCAGCAGAAACTCCTTTATTCTGGTCCCCAGGGCAGAACGACTTTGGTTTTTCCTGAAACAAAAGACCAGCATGATACAATATGCACCTAAAGCTGACGGATAATTTCATCGATATGGGTGGAGCACACCTGAATAAGAAAGCGAAACCTGAGAGAGTGTGGAGGGGGAGAAATACTGAGAGAAAATAGATGGAGAAAGAGGGACGGAGAGAGAGAGAGAGAGAGGAGAGAGGCGGGGGGTCTTTCCACGGTTAGGATATTACATTGTCATTGTTTCAAGTAGGTTCTATTAGAATTAGTATTTGCGTCATTCCCTTCGTTGCATGTTGCTTGACTTTTTTTTTCTGTTTAACCCATGGACTCCATTACTGCTTCATGAAACTTTATACCTTGAACCCCTCCCCGAGGACATAAAAAAGAGAAGGAAACAAACAAAAAACATTACTTCAAAAGCGTGTCCTTGATGGAGAAAAATTATTTTCCTTCCTCCAACTCTATCGCTAGTACCATGGAAAGTGCTCGAGCAAACTGTATATCCTGGTTTCAATAGATTTGACCTTCACAGCTAGGACCCGCCATGACACTTACATAGTAGCAAACGACTCACATTCTCTCCATGTCGAGAAGTAAGTTCCACTCGAACATCATCTTCCCGAGATCCATTGCTCTGTGGAACAGAACTCCCAAGAGGATGTTTCCCTGATCACTACAATCCTAACCTGTTCAAGTCTAGAGTTAACCGTTATTTTCCCCTCCTATCCATATAAACTCCCCATTGGTGAGAAGTAAGTTCCACTCGAACAGATTCTTCCCGAGATCCATTGCTCAGTGGAACAGAACTCCCAAGGGGATGTTTCCCTGAATACTACAATCCTAACCTGTTCAAGTCTAGAGTTAACCGTTATTTTCCCCTCCTATCCATATAAACTACCCATTGGTGAGAAGTAAGTTCCACTCGAACAGATTCTTCCCGAGATCCATTGCTCTGTGGAACAGAACTCCCAAGAGGATGTTTCCCTGAATACTACAATCCTAACCTGTTCAAGTCTAGAGTTAACTGTTATTTTCCCCTCCTATCCATATAAACTACCCATTGGTGAGAAGTAAGTTCCACTCGAACAGATTCTTCCCGCGATCCATTGTTCTGTGGAACAGAACTCCCAAGAGGATGTTTACCTGATCACTATAATCATAAGCTGTTCTAGTCTAGTGTTAACCGTTATCAATACGAACTACCCCTTATTGTAACACTCTACTTCGAATGGCTCCCAGTTTTTGTACTCGGTCTACCTCACTGTAAATAAGAATAAAACTCACGACGAAACCTCTTTGAAAGAACTGTGACATGTAAAACTATTACTTTTTTTAAAAAAAAAAAGAGACTCTCGAGATTGAGTTATACCGAATTAGATGCACAGTTTATTGGGATGTGTGGGGGAAGATAATGGTTATCTCTAGACTTGGGCAGTAGTGATGAGGGAGAAATCTTCTTGGTAGTCGGTTCCACTAAGTAAATCAAGTTTAATCGCTTTAGAAGGAAGGGGAATGGAATTTAAATTCGAATACAACATTTTAAGACAACATAAGTTTTAAGGGAAGCACCTCAGAACGTGTACGAAAACGATTTAACCATTCACTTATGAGGGTTGATCGAGAGGGGAAACTGGTTTGCAAAATTAGCAGAGAGAGAGAGAGAGAGAGAGAGAGAGAGAGAGAGAGAGAGAGAGAGAGAGAGAGAGAGAGAGAGAGAGAGAGAGAGAGAGAGAGAGAGAGAGAGAGAGAGAGGCCATTTTGTCGGTACCGGTAAAATAGCTACCAAGGCTGTTCTGTTACCACAGTACAGGGACTGTATTCCTTTACTTCCTCTTTGTTTGTCCCTTTTTTAAAAAAAAGTTTAGTTACTGTTTTTATCACTTCCGGTTAGCCCTTAGATTGATCACCGTTTTGATCACTTCCGGTTAGCTCTTCACCGGAAAACCACACAATAATGGCATGATACCAAGAATGTGGTCGGCAGTTTCATCCTCCTAATCTCACCCTCAATGTTACTATCACCGGTTTGTAACTTTTAATACCTTTTCTATCTATATTTGTTTATTTTATTTCCATATTACTATTTGAACATTTGTTTATTTTATACGTTTGTATCTCTCTGCATAGAATCTTTTCAAAATGGCTCCACTGTCCGCATACACTGATGCAAAAATGGAACCTTCTTCGAACTTCCTTTTCCGCGAATTCATCGTTGTTACAGTTTTTTGTGTATATATAATGTAACTAGTGAGTTAGCTCAAATGACTTAACTCACTTTATAGTGCACCAATAGAAGGTTAACCAATCAGAAGACGTAGAACATTCAATCCGTCGTGTAAAAGGCGGCCATTTTGTTCACTCTATCCGAATGTCCAGTCCAGCTTGTCAAGCGAAGAGAAACAGGACGACGAACTATGCTCTGCTACCTTTTACCAAAATATCCACTGCTAACCTGAATAACGCTTTCCTACTGTCTTCGAAATATTCACTGCTAACCTCTGGATTCTATACTCGAAGACGACCGTCATTATGAATAACAATCGTAATATTGGAATGCATTCTTTCTCCATATTCATGTAAATGAAGTATTCGCTACCTTCTTTTAACTATTTAGACAAATGGTCTTAGTTTTATGTTCAAGCTTCCGACTGCCCTTGTCATATTTCTCGTTATCCTTGTTTGTTTGTATTTTCAGACTAATTAGTCTTATTTATATGTATGTATTTCTTAGTCTAGTACAGTAGAATCCCTTACACCCGGAATCTCTCATATCCGGAGTGCCTCATATCCGGAATCCCGAATATCCGGATATGATTTTGATGTGCATATTTGAACTATTTGGGTGATACACCTACAGGGTATATCACCCAAATAACCCACAGGGAATTTATTTAATCTACGTGGGAATGTTGTTCCCATTCCACTGCCGCCTTCCACTCGTCTGCCACGTTCCTCTCGTCTTGTTCATATTTTTAATACTACTCAGTTATTGCTTGCCTGTTTCCATTGGGTCCAAGTTCACACTGCCCGGGATTAAACTCACAATCACTCTGCCACCAAGTTCACGAAATGACGCTTTAACCCATAAGGACAATTTCCTGTAGTGAACTTGGAGCCTTAAAACTAACCTTACTGCTGATTAATATAGGTTACCCAGATAAACCTAAGAAAGGACGGAGGTGGGGCAGAACAGACAAAACTTTGGGATAACAACAAAAATGAGAACAATAGTCCGACTATAAATAGTGTAAATAACGGAATATATGTATTTTGAAAAACGTAAGTATGACAAGTAAAGTCTGAGTTAGCTAAGATATTAAATCCGTAGATAAACCAGTTGGAAGACGTTTGCATTTTTAAAGGAACCCTTACCTATCAACGAAGTCATAAAAATTTGTCGAATTTTATATATATATATATATATATATATATATATATATATGAAGAAAAATATACGGAAAAAACAAACAAAAATCCTTATATGCAATTATGCTGTTTTAATGTTAATATAATGTTAACGTCAGACGTTTCGGTCTAATAAACCATCTTCAGGACATATTCATAACATATAATTAACATTATCAATTCAACATGACAAAGACGATGGACATAAGAACAAGACTTATCCAAACAGATAGCTGAAAGTTTTGTCTTGTTCTTATGTCCATCGTCTTTGTCATGTTGAATTGATAATGTTAATTATATGTTATGAATATGTCCTGAAGATGGTTTATTAGACCGAAACGTCTGACGTTGACATTATATTAACATTAAAACAGCATAATTGCATATAAGGATTTTTGTTTGTTTTTTCCGTATATTTAATTCATACTGTCGGATCTATATTCATATATTTGCTTACATATATATATATATATATATATATATATACAAGTATATTCAACGTCATCACTTGATAAGACACCGAAGGTGTTGAAACAAAATGGCTATTTTTGTGTGATTTTATAACATATTTATGTTATAAATTTTTTTTTTCTTTAAAAATAAATAATTATATATATATATATATATATATATATATATATATATATATATATATAATAAAAATGCTTAATAGTGTTTAAGCCTTTTCATTATATCCTTACTCTGTCCTGGACATTGAGTTCTACCTGGATTCTATCCTCTTGGAATTTTTTATACAAAATATATATGTATGTGTATGCATATATGTATATATATTTATATATTTTGCATATGTATGTGTATATTTCCCACTAATATTATCTATCTATCTATCTATCTATTTATCTATCTATATATCTATCATAATCTTTTCCTATCTATCTTATCATATTTATCTCATTCTGTTCATATCTATCTATCTATCTATCTATCTATCTATCTATCTATCTATCTATATATATATATATATATATATATATATATATATACAGCGTTCCAAATTCGAATATGCAAGGGGGAAGTTTGTAATTTAGTTTTTTTAGTTATATTTTAATTTAGTATTTTATATAAAACTTTGCTGTAACAAACATTTAAGAACTTTTTTGCTATAGCCATAATTGATTTAATTTATTTTTGGTCGCAATTCTCTCATATAAAGGGCTTCCAGAATTTAAAATTTTTGTTTATTATTATTTGGATGAAGTACTAATGTATTTTGACTAATATCTGTTTAAACTGTGAATGTGGACATGCGTGTTCCTTTAAATTTTCTGAGA
>OZ010578.1:123942542-123967542 GCA_963932145.1 Acanthosepion lycidas
TTCCAGATGGAGTTTGGTAGGTTTCTGTGTTTATTTAAAAGAGTCTTATAATGGCATCAAAACACACACAAAAAAAAAAAAAATGCCTACAAGACTAAAATCAACAAAGATGATCGTACATCGCTTATGCCATAAATTTTACGAAACTGTTGACCACGTAATTATTAAGGTTGTCCAATCCTTACTGGGAAAGAATAATTATTAAATATTATTCCTATGAACTGAGCTGTTTGACCCTCATACTTCGAATACGACGGGAGAGTCCACTGTACTATGTATGTATGTATGTATGTGTGTGTGTGTGTGTATGTGGAATTAATACAAGTATAAAGTTTATCACTCAGCTGACTGATGTTAACTTTAGAATCCCCTACCCAGAGTTTCGTAGACCGACTCTCCAAAAATCTGTTCGTCCACTTGTCAGGGAGAATTAGATTTTCTTGAATATAATATCCATTTTATGTTAATGTCAAAATAGCAACGTATCTATAAAGTTATAAGTTAACGACTGCTGAAACATTTTACGAAATACGAAAAACGTTTCTGACAACCTGTATGTAAAGTTGTTGAAACGTCATTTTTAGGTGGGTTTAAACCCTACTGAGTATGCGGCATGTTGCGGATCAAATTCGATGCAGATACAAGTAACAGACACATGGAAGCATTTTCTGAGACTGCATGGCACACAGCCACACCCAGGAAAACAGATTCTATATAAACTGCTAATGAGGTAAAAGCAAAGACAGTCAGACGTTGTTAGTTGCAACAGTAAAATATGTAAAAAAAAATTGCATTTACGCAGATGTTACCGTATTGATGGCAAACTAAGAAAAGAAAAATGTGGGGCAGAAAACAATAAGAACAACAATAATTTTAAATGCTTATAAGAAGACTCTTAGACAAAATTGTATGTTAAGTAACCATATCGTCTGGATAAATCAGACATTAATGTTCGCCAAAGCTTCAATGGCTTAGAAGCAGTGGTCTTAAGGGTAGACAGAAGGTCTTATAATGGCATCAGAACACCAATGCCTTCCAAAAAATGCCTACAAGACTAAAATCAACAAAGATGGATCAAATCTCGCATGTCGCTTATGCCATAAATTTGACGAAACGGTTGACCACATACTATAATTGTGCCCAATCAGGGTGCACAGTCAGGGTGCCCAATCAGGGTACCCAATCAGGGTGCCCAGTCCTTGCTGGGAAAGAATATATTATTAGACATGACAGGCGAGGAAAAATATATTCATTGGTATATCTGTTCGAATTATGATATTGAAATCCCGAATACATGGTACAAACATCACCTAAATTATGTCAAAAATAGAGATGGAATGACTATACAGTGGAATTTACCAATCATCACAAACAGGAATATTGATGCAAATAAACAAGACAGAGCTATAAAAGATTTCCAAAAAGGAACCTGCCAAATAATTGATATGACTTGCCTGCAGGATTCCAATATTTCTAGAAATTTTTTTTAGAAAACTGTCAAATTATAAGGACCTGCAAATCGAAGTAACAAAAATGTGGGAATATAAAAGTAGAATTATCCCTGTTGTGATAGGGGAATTGGGTATGATAAAGAAGGATACAGAAAATCATGTGAGTGAAATTCCTGGAACATTAGCATCCCAGAGCTAGAAACTGGCACGTAGTGTATTCTGTATTCGGCCTTTCAAAAAGTGTGGTTGGTTCTGCACAACTTCTTCACCACTATAATCATCCACATCTCAAAAAGGCTAAAAATAATGAAACCACTATTAATAAATACGAAGAAGCTACCACTCAATAACATTAACTATGAACACGGTCACAATGTGATGACCGTGTTAAAAATACAAAAAATAGTCCTATTACTATAGATATATATATATAAAAATCTAAAAATTCATTTAAAAATAAAAAAAATAAATATATTTTATGATGGCTAATACAATAACCGAATGTGCTCGGATATGTAAAACATTTGGATAGTTTTTATACACTATATGTCCAAAAAAGACCCGCAAATCGAAGTAACAATAATCTGGAAACTTAAAAGTACAATTATCCCTGTTGGGATAGGAGCATTCGGTATGATAAGGAAGGGCATAGAAAATCACGTGAATCAAATTTCTGGACACATTAGCATCTCAGAGCTACAAAAGATGACTTTGTGAAGAACTGCACATATAAGCGGCAAAACACTCTCCATCTAAACGAAGCGTCCCAAACGGCTCCTAGAGTGCCCTTTTTATTTATAGACCCCGGATGGGACTTGGTAATTAGGTACTACATATAATTCTCTGGCAAGATGATACCACACACAACAACAACAATAATAATAATAATAATAATAATAATAATAAAGACAAAGTCGTAAAGAAAAGCATGAAGAACGGACTATTGTCTATAAGAAAAATGAATGCATGTTTGTCAGTAAAAGAGACAGTTCAAGTTTCGAGCAATGTATTGGAGATGTCAAAATTAGAAATTGAATTCTCTGGGTAGTGTAAAAACAGATGTCTGGAAAAGTGACACAGGAATCCGAAGTCACAATGGAACAGTGAAAGTTGCCTTCCAGAATCTAAGTAAAGTATCAAGACATAGGAAAAATACTTTAACAGATAGATCCCTGAAGGTAGTTATTAATGGTCAATCTCCCGAGGTTCTGGTGGTCAACGCAGGCGTCTTCCAGGTGTCACTTCTCGGACCAACCCTCTTTCTGATTTACATAAATGATCTGCCTAAGAATATACTCCGATCATTTGTAAACATCTATGCCGATGTTACGACGATATACGGGCGCAGCTCTAAAAGTCTCGATGATGAGAAATTGGCAGCTGACCTCTCTTTCGATCTAACACTAACTTTCCAGTGGGGGGGGGTGACCTAAAAAAAAAAATCTGGCTGGTTACATTCAATACCTAGAAAACCAAACTGGTTACATTCGATCACCGCCGATCAGACTGCCGGTCACGATGAATGGATGTCCCCTCGAGGAGGCAGCGTACCTTGAGAGGGCCTCAAACTCAAGTAAAATTCCCATATACGATCCATCGCTAAAGATGCAGGTAAAATGATCTGCTCCCTGTACCGCTGCAGTAAGTACCTGATTCCTCATGCTATCCTTTGCTTTTATAAGAGTCAGATCAGATCGAAAATGGAGTACTGTTGCCATATGTGGGCAGGAGCTGACCAGACCACACTTTTCAGTCTTCATAGAGTTAAAATGCATTTCCGAGTCCTTGTTGGAGAAGAATTATTTTCCACACTCCAACCTCTAATTCTAAAGTTTTTTACTTTGCTATCACTAAATTGTGACGTGTTTCGATTCTCGAAGGGACTTCGTTGAATCAAATTAGATGAAAAACGAGTTACATAATTTTTTTCTATTTTGTCGTTTAATTACCCACTATCATCGCCGATCAAACACCGACTATCATCAGACACGATGTAGGCTCCGTGCCTTCAGAGAATATTGGGCCACAAACTCACAACCGACCTCAAGTAGAACTCTTATATACAACCCATTGCTAAAGATGCAGTAAAATGATTTGGTTCCCTGTACTGTTTCAGTAAGTGCCTGACTCCTTATACTATCCTCTGCCTTTATAAGAGCAAGGTCAGGTTGGATCTTGTTGGAGAAAATGATTTTCCACACTCCAACATCTCTCTCTCTCCGACGGACGGCATGTAGCGAGTCTCTCACTGCTCTATCGCTACTGCCATGGAATGTGATCGGGCGAACTGCATTTCCTGGTTCCATCAGGTCTGATCTCTCCGGCTAGGACACGTTATACCACTTACTTAGTGACAAACCACTCACATTGCCTCCGTATTCCATCGTCGAGCAGTAAGTTCCACTCAAACAGCTTCTATCCGCGAACCACTGACCTATGGAACAGACTCCCAAGAGGATGTTTTCCCTGATCACTACAATCTTAACCTATTCAAGTTTTGATTCAACCGTTATCTTCCCTTCCTATCCGCATAACCTACCCCTCTTAATGTAACCCTCTACCTCGAGTGGGCCCCTCGGCATTATACAGGGGGAACCTTACTGTAAAAAAAGAAATAAGCAAAAAATAAATTAATAAATAAATGAACGATCTCCTATATATCAGTAAAGCGACAGAAATGTCGTTCACTATTTACGCTTCGGCCTTCTTCAGGTGGTTGGAAGAAGGCTGGATCGTACAATGGCCGAAACGTTGCGATAAATATGGTAACAGAAATGAGGACAATAGTTCGAATAATGTAAATAGTGTACATAATACCTCATCTCAGAAATATAGACAGATACTGAAAGGCCGAAACGTTATAATAAATATGGCGACAAAGATGAGGACAATAGTCCGAATAATGTAAATAGTGTACATAATACCTCATCTCAGAAATATAGACAGATACTGAAAGTCCGAAACGTTGTAATAAATATGGCGACAAAGATGAGGACAATAGTCCGAATAATATAAATAATGTAAATAATACCTCATCTCAGAAATATAGACAGATACTGAAAGGCCGAAACGCTGTAATAAATATGGCAACAGAGATGAGGACAATAGTCCGAATAATGTAAATAGTGTGCACCATACCTCACCTCAGAAATATAGACAGATACTGAAAGGCCGAAACGTTGTAATAAATATGGCGACAAAGATGAGGACAATAGTCGGAATAATGTAAATAGTGTACATAATACCACATCTCAGAAATATAGACAGATACTGAAAAGCCGAAACGTTGTAATAGATATGGCAACAAAGATGAGGACAATAGTCTGAATAATATAAGTAGTGTACATAATACCTCATCTCTGAAATATAGACAGATACTTAAAGGCCGAAACGCTGTAATAAATATGGCAACAGAGATGAGGACAATAGTCCGAATAATGTAAATAGTACATAATACCTCATCTCAGAAATATAGACAGATACAGAAATGTGGTTCTACAGAAGAATGCTGAGAATTCTATGGACTAAACATGTGAGCAAAGCGGACGTTTTAAGGAAAATAAAAACAAGTAAACTTATATAAGAAGAAAGAGACAGCTGAACTTTCTGGAAGACGTAATAAGAGGACCTAGAGAGTCTAAAACTTTCAGAACCTTCTGACGACAAGAGAAGCAAGGTGAAACAGAGTGTAAGCTATTTAAGGAGTTTGTGGTAATGGATGGCAGAACAGACAAAAAATCATGGCAGAAGGTCAAATATTATTAACTTAGGTAGTTATGGAGAACCATGCACCCTTCTTTATCTCTCTTTCATGCGTCCCTCTCTCTATGTCTCGAATGCGTCCATCTCTCCTTCATGCATCCCTCTCTCTATATCTCACGCACCCTCTTTCTATCCCTCTAATGCATCCCTTTTGTTGTCCCTCTCATGCGTCTGTCGCTATCTCTCATGTGTACCTCTATATCACTCTCACATGCGCCTCTCTTTATCTCTCATGCGTCCCCCCTCTCTCTCTATCTCCCTTGCGCCCTTCTTTCTCTCTCATGCGTCCCTTTCTCTCTATTTCTATCTAATGATTCTATCTCTCTCTAATGCGCTCTTTTCTATCACTCTTGCTTCTCTCTCTATCTCTCATACGTCACTCTCTCTATCTCTGTAATGTTTCTCTTTCTCTCTCTCTCTCTCTCATCCATCTCTTTCTATCTCTCATGCGTTCCTCTCTCTCTTATGCACCACTCTCTCTATTGTAAGCGCCCCTTTCTCTTACTCTCTCATGCGCCCCTCTTTCTATGTTGCGCCCTTCTTTATCTCTTATGCGTCCCTCTCTATCTCTCATGCGTCCCTCTCTCTCTTTTTCTCTCTCTCATGCGCCCCTCTCTATTTCTCATGCGTCCATTTTTATCTCTCTTACGCTCTTCTGTATCTCTCATACGTCCCTCTTTATATCTCTTGCGCCCCTCTCTATCTCTCATGCGCCCCTCTCTATCTCTCTTGCGCCCTTCTTTATCTCTCATGCGTCCCTCTCTCTCTCTCTTTCTATCACACATTCGCCCCTCTCTATCTCTCTTGTACCCCTCTTTATCTCCCATGCGTTCCTCTCTCTCTTTTTACCTCTTTCTCTCTCTCATGTGCTCCTCTCTATCACTCTTCCTCTCTTTTAAGGCAGATACGCAGTAGACCGATACGTTTATGTCCAATGTAGCCAGTAAAAATGCAAGAATAAATGCTATGAGCTGCGGACAAATATTTTTGAGTTACTCCAGAATTAAAGTCCAACTTATTTCCAATTGCTCACAAGTGGAAATTACCTCGCTTGAGGAATTTTATTTATCACCAACTGCAACCGGAAAAACAGCAGTACTAAACGCTGTGACGACGACCGACCGCTACAGCAGGCTCCATCGGAACGAAAAGTGAAGCCCATCTTAATACACTGACGGCACGTTCGCTGTTCCGGCTTAGAGGTTTTCGGCTGTTATCGCGCGGAGCCAGCGTGGTATGGCCACTCGTTCGATTGATCACGCAAACCGTTGCGCCAATCCTGCAGTTCCTGGCGTACTATACACGATAACCGTGACCACGGCCAACGTATCGATCTGTAGACTAAAACAAAATTATTGTATCACGACAGTCTGAAGTAAAATTTATGGAGGAAGGGAAACTTAACTAAGCATATAATTTTGAGGAGCATTCATTCTGTATATTACCGTAATTCCCCTTGTATAATACGCATTCATCCATAATACGCACACCTAAAATTGGGCTGAAAATGTCATAATACGCACCCCTTGTTTGGTAATCAAACCCTATAAATTGTACCTCTCCAATTTCATTACGGCCAGTGGTTCCTACTCTTATCTAAAAATGGTTTTAAACATAGAATACTATTATTCTAATTTAGTTTTATGATAATTTTTATTTTATTTTACGGTAATTTTTTTAAAGATTTTTCTAGCTGTGCATAATACGCATTCATGATTTTGCTTATTTTTTTAGAAAAATGCGTATTATACATGGCGAATTACGGTACTTCAACCAAAGCTTTTATGCAATGAACCATGTTTATTTGGGGACGCATTTAATGTAAAAAAAATATTTGACATGTACAGTTTTTTGAGTTCGCTTATGTTTTCGGAAGAAACTCAGAAAAATCGATTTGTAGACTAAAACAAAATTGTATCACGACAGTCTGCACTAAAATTTATGGAGGAAGGGAAACTTAACTAAGCATGTAATTTTGAGGAACATTCATTCTGTATATTACCGTAATTCCCCTTGTATAATACATCTTCATCCATAATACGCACCCCTAAAATTATGCTGAAAATGTGGGAAAATGCTTCTACATAATAAAATGCTTCTACATAATAAAATACTTCTATATAATAAAATGCTTCTACATAATACGCACTCCTTCTTTGGTAATCAAACCCTATAAATTGTAGCTCTCCAATTTCATTACGGACAGCGTTTCCTACTCTGATTAAAAAATGGCTTTAAACATAGAATAACATTATTCTAATTTAGTTTTAGGATAATTCTTATTTTATTTTATGGCAATTTTTTAAAGATTTTTTGTAGCTGTGCATAATACGCACCTCTGATTTTGCTTATTATTTTAAAAAAAATGCGTATTATACATGCGGAATTACGGTATATATTGAAAATCAACAAAAATTGTCACTGATCATTAATTAAGATAAACGTTACTGACAAAATATGATTATTACCTTTATTATAAAAATGTATAATAGGTTTTTGGATGAGGTGAGGGTTAGTGACACAGGCAGTGGAATCGGTGGTAGGGGTTCAAATCACAGCCGAGTTTGTAACATTCACTTTAGCACAAATTCCCTTGAGAAAGCTATAAAGCCAACACTTTTCGGCTCACCCAGAGAATAAACAATTCAGTAGAATGTCTTCTCTAGATTTCGATTGTATCTGCTCGAGGAGAAAGAAAACTCCGAAGACAAAGAGAAAACCCGCTATCTTTCCTAAGAAGACATTGCATCTCACAGATAATAAAGAAAACGGAACCTGTGGAGAGACATGATCGCCTACATTCTGAAAACACACGACATTAAATATATTTATTTAAATTATATCTGTGTGTGTGTATGTGATAAAAATATTGATTTAAGGTATGCTATATTTATGAGTTAACGCGCTCAGTATCATATATATATATATATATATATATATATATATATATATATGATACTGAGCGCGTAAACTCATAAATTTACGTTATATTTATGAGTTAACGCGCTCTGTATCATATATATATATATATATATATATATATATATATATATATATATATATAAATAATATATATGATACTGAGCGCGTAAACTCATAAATATACTTAAAATGACTATAATTGATAACAGAAGCCATTGGTTTATACCAACGGCTTCCCATACTTAACACTCCTCGTTTTCACTCTCGCGTTGTCATGTGTAATGTCATGAGCCGCTGTGCGATTTTCGCTTCCAGCGTCTCGTATGCACGATTTTGTTGTTGCTTGGAAATCTTCCAAGCAAACAAAAACAGACTATCATTGTTGGTATGTTTGTATATTATTTAATATATTGGATTGTAATTGCCATCTTTGATAATGGCTGATGCAAGCTGAAAGCTTAGCTAGGATTAAAAAACATGTATCAATATGGTGATTTTCTTTCTTCTTTCAATGATAATGTTATTAAGCTTATCAGACGATATGGAAGGAATTTGCTTAAAATAGACAAAACTTGTCTATATTATTCAATAAAACATGCATCAATGAAAAAATGCTGCCTAAACATACACACACACACACACACACACACACACACACACACACACACACATATATATATATATATATATATATATATATATATATATATATATATATATATATGTATGTATAATTTAATACTACCGAATGCATAAATTGTTTTAAACAAAATTGGTATGAGTAGATTAGCAATATGGAAGAAGATTTGGAGTACGTCTAAAACATGGAAATTCTCGATTAAAACATTCGTAAATTCAAAAGTTTTAAATACTCCAACGTGAGTGTAAAATACGAAATATATATATATATGTATATATATATATATATATATATATATATATATATATATATATATATATATATATATAGCAGTGGCGACTCTACGTAATGAATGTTTGACTTATTACAGTCTTTAACAAAATATATTATTGCTATAAATTAAAAGCTAAAATGATTCCTTTACTGTAACTAAAATATATATTTTTAAAAAATCTCTATGCATTAAATAAAAAAAACAACACATAATTAGGGTTAGTGTAAAGCACTAGCCAGATAATTTTTTTTTAAATTTAAATAACATGTTTTTATATATCTCTCTGTCTGTGAATTTTTAGTTTAATTTTTTGTACGTTTATGATCAGTGCTACTAACTGAGATCATGTTTCCTCAACACTGCCCCAGTCACACTCCTCACCAAAAAATCTCCTGTAGACGAGTTAAGGCTGCCACTTATTTTGATTTTGATTTTCGCCGACCTTAAATCGGGCTAAATTACATTTGCGTTTTTTTTTAATTGATACGTTCTGCTAAAAAACATTATACTGTATGGAATAAATTATTTAAAATGCACATTTGAAAGGAATGACTTGAAAAAATATGTTCTTTGAAAAACAGGGGATACAAGTTATTACAGATTTTTAAAGGATTACTTATATAAAATTAAATCAAGAAGTACATTGCCTATTAAGTATGACAACAGCTCAGATAGGGGTTAGACCTAAGCAGCCCGATTAGCCAAGTTAATTTTATTTAATTAAAAAAAATTTTTTTTGCTTATATTCTTTCTTTGTTTTTTTTTTTTAATTTCTTCTTTATTATGAACAATATCAACGAAATATATTTCGACCAATATTTTGAGTTAAAAAAATTAATTTGGGATCCAGTTTAAGTCAACAAGGAAAACGACAGAATACGAAAAATTTTTGTTGCTTTGAAATTAATCTGAAATTGAAAGCGGATATTGAGGCCAATGCTTACACGCAATCGTCAGGACATTTTGCGTTTAGACATGAAATAGACTGTCACCGCCAGGTATTAACCTCAATGTCTACTTTTATCTTTTTCTTTGATATTGAGCACATTAACTGATAAATATAGCATATCTTAAAACTTTTTATCATTATATATACATACATACATACATACATATATATATATATATATATATATATATATATATATATATATATATAAACATATACATATATATATATATATATATATATATATATATATATATATAATATCGCATATTGAGTTCTAGCGCTCGATACATATGTATGTATGTATATATATATATATTTATATATATATATATATACAATTATTTATTTAAAAATATGATTCCAACACGCTACATAAGAGTTATCATGTTTCAAAACAAGAGCCGAAAACTTCAATATAATTATTTGAATTAAATTGAATTAAAGTAAGCTCTGTTCCATCTTCAAACGAATTTTTTTTTTTGAATAACATTTCTGAAATTTACGTGTTTTAATAGCATATTCATTATTGAAATCAAAATTTCTATGGTAAGGGCTAGAGGGATTGTTTAAATATATTGAAGTTTTCGGCTCTTGTTTTGAAACATGAGAACTCTTATGTAGCGTGTTGGAATCATATTTTTAAATAAATAATTATATTTATGCTCTATCTATTTTGTATCGAGCACTATTTTAAAAAAATAATAACTAAAATACTAAAGAACTTTAGATTATTTACCTAACGAGTTCTTTCCTATTTTCTATATATTTTCATATATATATATATATATATATATATATATATATATATATATATATATATATATATGATATGTCTCCGAAAGGGATATATTTGTTCGAAGTAGCAAAGTGGTTTTGGATTACTGTAACCGAGTAGGACAATCTAGCAGGTAACCGTAATGGACTGGTCCTCGTCGTAGTGGTAGGCAATAGGCGTAGGCAATAGACGTAGGCAATAGGCGAAGACTATAGGCGTCCACATCAGTCTGTATTAATGGCTGACATCAGGCAATCATATTACTGTGAGGGGGAACCCAGGTGTATGCATATTCATTACATCAAATATATATATATATATATATATATATATATATATATATATATATATATATATATTAGGTTGGGGCAAAAATAATGTCGTTTTCTCACATATGTTACTATGCGAGAAAACGACATTAATTTTTGCACCAACCTAATATATATATATATATATATATATATATATATATATATATCGTGTACAAGTCTACTTTTTAATTATTTCGTAAAAAAACATGATTTTACATATAACGTGTATAATCCAACACCAGGATCTGGCCAATACTCGTAGGCCGACCGTATTCAAATACTGGGGATGCAGAATTAATTTCAATTCGAAACGAATTTCATCTCGGAACTAATTTCAATTGGGAACTATTGTAATTTGTAATAGAGTTCTCTATTTACGAACGTGAAATCTGTAAAATCCTCCCTACACAGAGTCAAATTTCAATAAATCTCTGAAGTTTTCAAACGAAATTAAAATTTAATTTATTGATTTTCTTAAATTTTGATCAATAACGGCTTTGAATGAGTGTTTATTAAAAAAATCAGCTGAGCAATCTAATGTTCTTGATACAAACAGCATTGCATTTTTATTGGATCAGATATAAATGAATAAAAGTAAATAAAAATGTAAAACTTTATTCATTTGCAACAAGAAAAGAATGAAAGTTGCAGAAAAATGAATTCTGAATTATTTTATCTACTAAGGATTTTTAATGCTAAATTAAAAAAATTAACACCAACTAATTCCATTTTGTTTAGGAATTCACGGAAATTGATAACTTTGATTTTAAATCGAGTTGAAATTATTTCCGAGTTGAAATTAGTTCTGTCACTCAAATATTGCATTACAGAAGAACATTCTGGAAATATCTTATAGAAAATAAATGGTCTTCACTCTTTCTTTTGTACAAAGCTACCCGCAAAATGCTGAGAAAACGCACTTATCATAAAATAACTGATACAAAGATTTAAATATTGTATTCTTGTTTTTGTTCATTTCTGACTACGGTAGCTCCTTTATCCTTCTGCATAGCTAAAGTTTCTTCATTTTTCTCATTACATAAAGAGCAAGACGTCATCTAGTACGTATGCTACTTAAATTAAACAAATACCTTATATAAATGAAGAATTAATAGATTTCTCCATCTTGAATTTGTATTCGTCTTTGTTTCACAAGTGTTTACATTGCTGAGGTATTGCCTTTCCAATGACAACCTTTTTATCAGGATTTTTCTTTTAATGTGCCATGTCCATTCAGGACGTAAGCGATCATGGCTCTCCACCGCCCTCTATCCTTTGCAGTTCTCAACAAGTTCGTTCCCTCTGCTTCTTCCCCTTGACCACGTTTTGTCATCCACTTGCTGAAGGCCGTTAGGTATGTCATGCGTTGTTTTCCCTTGTCTCTCTTTCCCTCTTTTCGCCCTGTGAGTATCAGATTCTCCAGGCCCTCCTCCTTTCTTTCTTTCTTTCTTTCTTTCTTTCTTTGTGCCATGTCCTTTCAGGACATAAGTGATCATGGCTCTCCACCTCCTTCTATCCTTTGCAGCTCTCAACAAGTTCCTTCCCTTTACTTCCTCCCGCAAACCACCTTCTGTCATCCACTTGTGAAAGTTCGCCAGGTATGTCATGAGCTGCTTTCTCTTGTCTCTCTTTCCCTCTATTCGACCCGTGAGTATCAGATTCTCCAGGCCCTCCTTCCTCATTATGTATCCCAGAAACTTCAGCTACCTCTTCCTGATGTAAAGTATATGCCTCTTCCTTGTTCGCAACCTAAGACATCATTGTTGCTCACGCGTTCGGTCCATGATATCCTTAGCATCCTTCTGTAAAACCACATCTCCGTCGTCTCGAGTCTCTTCTTCATCTTTGAGGAAATAAGATTTGGGGTACTAGGCGGTAAGTATGGCTGAGTCAAACATTACCGGTGCTCATTATTTATATTTTTTGAAATTATTAAAAAAATGGTAAAGCTGTAATTTTCAGACTATTATCCTCATCTTTATTGTTTTCACCACAACGTTTCCACCATAGTGGCATAATGCTAAACGTGAGGAGTACTATATCAAAATGGACGGGATACCTTATTCTTTTGACAGGGGATAAGATAACGAATTGGCGTCTCCGCAGAGAAGGAAGAAAGGAAAACGAAATAAAATGGAAGAGACTAATTTATGGAAGAATGACAATGGTTCCTCTAAGCCGATGAGACAGAAATAGAAAGAGTGGCAGACAAGATGCTTTTTGTAATGATGGTAGATATAAAACATAAAAGAGGTCGAAAGTATAGTGAACTTAATTGTTGGGGAAAATGTCAATCGACGTTTAAAGTAGAAGTCATTTGAGAAACTTATTGTCAACTTTTTTACTGCAAGGAGCAGTACAATAAAAAAAGGAGTCTGCTAGCTGCTCCTCGTGAAATAATTACGAAACAAAGAGGAATAGAAGATCGAGCGATCGATCAATCGATAGATATGAGTAGACTGAGAGGGTTACATACAATATATACATATGGAAAGAATAAGATAGATGCGAACAAAATGTAATAGATAGATACGAACAGATTCGGACAGATATATACATATGAAAAGACTAAAGTAATTTTCTATATAGTTAGATAAATACTTAGTTATAAATATGTATAGGTAAGTATATAAATATCGATAAAACTGAGATAGGTGTAGAAAGATAGATAATGACAAAAATTATATATATATATATATATATATGTGTGTGTGTGTGTGTGTGTATTTAGGCAGCAATCCTTCTTTCATACACATTTAATTGAAAACGATAGACAAGGTGCTTTTTTTTTTAGTTTAGTTTAATGCGATCTAATAATTTTTTTCTTTTCGGGTGATAAATTATATAAAAACTGTTCGGATGTTCTTTTTATCCGAGCGCTTTCGGCTATACATTTAGCCATTTTCAAGGATTATATTTTAACTGTTAAAATAAGAAATAGTTTGTTGCATGTATGTTTTATAAAATGTTTTCATTTTTCAAAACACGGTCAAGATGTTATGTCCATGTTCAAAGTTAATATTATTAAGTGTTGTTTTTTTTTGTTTTTATTAATAAGGCTTTCATTATTTTTAGCCTTTTTTTTTGGATGTAGATGATGCTAGTATACACACATATTTTAAGATATATGATAAACTAGTATGTTACGAATAGTGTCCGATAGATCTCCATGAATATTTAAATGAGATCTAATTGAGCTAAGGTCAGAAAGGTGTAGAGTGAGTCTGCGTGTCAAACATGTTGTAGTGTGGCCTATATAATTATTTACGAATTTTGATTGATCAGGAATAAAATTCCTTAATGGGCAGTTCAATTCGTAAATAATATTTGTCTTATTTAATTTTGTTCTAGGAGGTGAATTATATATCTATATCTATATCTATATCTATATATCTATATATATATATATATATATATATATATATATAAATAACAAAAATCTTGGTAATCCGCATGGATAATCCCAAGGAGGATGAAATCCTGAGAGTTCAATGTTAAGTCAGAGCGATTAATTTAATTTAAAGAAAAAACAGACCACTTTAAGGCTCCATTAGTTATAATTCATTTCACCAGAGAATTTTATTTTTCTCTGGATCTTCAAACTTCACTTTCAAAGGTGATAAAAAAATGAATTTAAAATTTACACTTTTGAAGGGCAGTATTACGCTTATATAAGGTGACATAGAGGGCGGTGAGGAATAGTGTGAGAGACGTAGTCGAGTTTAGAGAGGGAAGGGAGAGTTTTAAAGTTTATTTTTATATTTCTTTTTTATTATAATACTTAATATTGAATAAGGAGGGGTTAAGAATCAGATATTGACCTATAATCGGTCAACTCAACGGAAATGATATGGGAAAAAAGAAAACAAGATACACACACGCACAGACACATATTTTAAGATATATATATATATATATATATATATATATATATATATATATATTTCAATTCTAGGTAGTGAATGCGTGCTGCTAATGTGTCCCAAATATAGGACGAAACGGCCGGCCAGTGCTTTCTGCATTCTGTTGAGGTTCTTCTAGACTCGATGAATTACTTAATTATAATTATCTCAAATCCTCCTCAATTTCTATTATTTGTATATCCTTGCTTGAACCGGCTCCTAGTGCTTCGGATGGACCGGCTTGGAGATAGTAGTCGTGGCTCGTGGGGGCACAGCCTATGGGTAAGGGAAACTCAGATGAGTTCCACCACGGAATATGTGATCGAGCGGCGCTATATCGAGTCTAATTCGTTACCTCTTTGTCACCGAGGCCCATTGGTACAGTTGGTATGACTTGCCTCATATCGTAACTGACCGGGTTTCAATTCTTGGTAGTGGATGAGCACTGCTGATGAGTCGCAAATATAGGACGAAGCGGCCGGCCAGTGCTTTCTGCATTCTGTTGAGGTTTCTTCTAGACTGCATGAATTACTTAACTATGATTATCTCAATTCCTCCTAGCAATTTCTATCACTCATATATATATATATATATATATATATATATATATATATATATATATATATATGTGTGTGTGTGTGTGTGTTCAAAATTATAACATATGCATGTTCTAACATCATTTCAAAAACTGTAATTTTGTCAGCACTTCTGGTGACTTATCGAGTGATGGTGTTGATTGCAAAATAAAGGGTTTTAAGAGTTCAAAAAACAACTCCCTTTAGTAGAGTAAGCATTGTTACGTAACCTATGAAGACCAAACAGAAGTATATGGTAATTAAAAATAAACGTGAAAACATACCCTAAGTACAATCTATTAGTGCATTAAAGTTAAGATTAGTATACTGGGTGTAGCAGCAAATTTGTCCAACTCATGTAAAAAGCAAAATTGTCCATTTGTTAGATTAAGCTTTGAACCGTTGTAGCTTAGAAATGATTAAAGATATTTTACTGAAATTCTCCGAGTTTTTGTTATAATAATATTCGACTCTTCTTTGAGCAACAAGAACGTATAATTACTCTCTACGTTTAACAGGAGAATCGTGATGAAATCGATCATAAACGAAAATGACATGTTCACCATTAATCAATCATAGCTAAGGATCGGAAGCTCCTCAAGGATTGAAATTTAGTTCAAATATATATATATATATATATATATATATATATATAATTCTAGGATCATTTCCCATCTTATTCAAGATGATCTTTGCCCTCTTTAACCTTCTAACTTTATGTCTTAGAGTAACATGGTCCCTCACAGGTTTTACGTACGATTTCATTTTCATGTCTTTTTTCGCTGCTCTTTGGACTGTCATAGCTGAAACTTCTCTCTCATGTTCCAAACGTCTTATTAATTGAGTTTGATCTTTCCTAATTGATCTCTTTAGCTCTAAGTTGAAATGATGACCCCCTCTTCCTGTTGTCAGTTCCTGATTCAGTTTTCCTCTCTACTGTTCCCTCTTTTTAAAACTTATTCACCGTTCTTTTGATGGGTCTTGAATAGACTTTGAAGATGGAAACCATAGTATGAATGTTAGCGCCATTACTGAAGGCCTGAATAATCTTTTCCTCTCGCCATTGCTCATTTGATAAGACAGTGGGGCTGACCCAAAACAATTTCAACATGTTCTCTTTCTAGCTGTATAAGAGTTTTTCAGTGATTCTTACGATACATGGTTTCAAGCTGGCTAAACGTCTTATCGGAAAACCTGAAAAAAAGAAAATTAATTAGTTTAGTGTTTTTTAGATATTAAACAATTTTTTAGGATGGGCAATTACGCACGATTTGGATGATATGTTGCTGTTACATTCGGTATGTATATATATATATATATATATATATATATAGAGAGAGAGAGAGGCAGAGAGACAGAGATAGAGAGATGGATAGATATGAATAGACTATCACAAATATATGTGAATAGACAGATAAATAGATAATGAGCAAATTGATATAGATAGATAACTAGATACACAAATTAAGAAAAACCGAAAGACACACGCGAATAGATAGATATGCAAATGAAGACAGGCAGGCATGTAGATAGGTAGATAGATGGAAAGATAATGAGAGACTGTGATAGATAGATAGATAGATAGATAGATAGATAGATATTAAGTGACTGAAATAGATAGATAAGCAAACTGAGATAGATATATAGATATTGACTGATATATAAATATATATATATATATATATATATATATATATATATATATATATAGATAGATAGATAGATAGATAGATAGATAGATAAGCAAATTAAGAAAGACAGACGGACAGATAGATAGATAGATAGATAGATAGATAGATATTGAGTGACTGAGATAGATAGATAGATAGATAGATAGATAGATAAGCAAATTAAGAAAGACAGACGGACAGATAGATAGATAGATAGATAAGCAAACTGATATAGATAGATAGATAGATAGATATTGACTGATATATATATATATATATATATATATATATATATATATATATGGATATTGAGTGACTGAGATAGATAAATATAAAAACGAAAGCCATACACACATAGATAAAAGATTTTAGATTGATAGATAATAAGCAAATTGAGAAAGATAAGAAAACAGACGTATAGATAGATAGATAGATAGATAGATAGATAGATAGATAGATAGATTGTAAATAATTCTCTGTAAAATAAGAGTGGCAGAGTAAGAAGATAAGAGTCAGGAGCAGTGAATAAAAATGTTCGCCCGCATCAAGGGCAGCTTGTTAGCCTGTCGCATAAGTGGTTCTAAATTGCTAAGGACACTTCTTACCGGACACCTGCTTATCAAGGGCGGGTCAAATTTTAGCAATCATCACTTGACCTCTCGAGGGCTTTGACCGAGTCATTGTCGGCTGTCGTTGACCTTACGGCTTTAAAAGCGGAATATCTCTGTTTAAATTGGAAGTGACTAGAAGTGCTTTCTTACCAGGAATAGAATTCTTTGCAAAAGCTACGACAGATTTATTGATTACAAAATGTCATCATCACCATCATCCACAGCTATAGCACGTCCATCAAAGGATAAAGGCAATTCCCAAATCCTCCCATGACAACCGTGACCGCGCTTATATTCCATACGTTATTCATTCTTCTTGTTATATATGTCGTCTGCCTCTAGCTATGACTTTATTACATCTTTCTATCTTTTAAAATTATAATTAGACATATTTTACTTTATCTCCTTTAATTCTGAACACTCACTTCTTTGCTCAGTATATTAACTTGTTCAACACCTTAAGGAAAAATTCGTTTCTATATCATCCTTTTATTTCTTCCTCCTTTCCTTTCTTTTCTTTCACACTCTCGTCGTCTTCCTCCTCCTCCTCCTCCTCCCTCTCTTCTCTTCTCTCCCCCCTCTCTCACTCTTCCCCCATTTTTTTTTAAAATGTTATATTGAAATTTTTTTTCTTTCTTCTTTTTTTTAATATAAAAACATTTTTTTTTGTCCGTTTCCCTTTTTTTTATCGTCTAGTCGGATAGATTTCGTTTCTAAAAATCCTTCGATCTGAAGAGATGAATATTTAAATATATTCATAAAATAAATATTAGGTTGGTGCAAAAATAATGACGTAATAATGTCGTTTTTTGACGTTAAAAATACGTCAAAAAACGACATTTTTGCGTCATTATTTTTGCACGAACCTAATAATAACCGAGATGGATTTTGAAGTATTTTATTGACTTATTATTACTATTGTTATTACTATTATTATTATTATTATGATTATCATTATAATACTCTGTTACTTACATTGAGATCTCTTTGCATTACTGTCCGCCTTGGAATTATCCCTACCAATAACCATTTGGTATTATATATATATATATATATATATATATATATATATATATATATATATACACATATATATGAAGAAAAATATGGAAAAATAAAAATCCGAATATGCAAGTATGCTGTTTTAATGTTGTTTCAATGTCGACGTCAGACGTTTCAGTCTAGTAGACCTTCTTCAGGACATAGTTATTAAAACATAATTAAAATTAGACGATATTCAAGTCAACATGAAAAGACGATATATATATATATATATATATATATATATATATATATATATATATATATATATGAAAAGACGATATATATATATATATATATATATATATATATGTGTGTGTGAAAAGACGATATATATATATATATATATATATATATATATGAAGAAAAATATGGAAAAATAAAAATCTGAATATGCAAGTATGCTGTTTTAATGTTGTTTCAATGTCGACGTCAGAAATTAGACGATATTCAAGTCAACATGAATTAGACGATATTCAAGTCAACATGAAAAGACGATATATATATATATATATATATATATATATATATATATATATATATATATGAAAAGACGAATTATATATATATATATATATATATATATATGTATATAATAGTAATAATCTTATGAATATAAGAAATTATACTTGTCCAGAAAACCTTGGGTATTTTGATATTTAAATAAACAGACCAATACCCAAGGGGGAAAAAAGGTACAAAAAAAAAGACAACAGAGAATATGTACGTCAGCCGAAGACAATCGTCTAGCATCCAAGTTCAGAGTCCAAAGAGAAAAAAACGCCGATACTAGTAAGTAAAATAACTAAGTAAAGTGCTTAATACGCTTAAATATTTGTGTATATATAAATAACGTATAACAATAAAATATATTAAAATAGTCGAACTTTGTCCATTTCGTAATGTGTGACGTCATTTGTCTACGTTTAGATACGCTTCGAGCAGATATGGACGTTCGAGAGAAAGCATGGGTGGTTTGTAGTTTAGAAGCAGTAAAGTCGACTTTACTAACCAGACACACCTTCGTAGCTAAACTGGTATAGCACGTCAGGCTATATGACGTTTCCGTGTAGGATACAGGTTCGATTCCTGTCGGATGACGCATATATTCTATGAAACTTCTAGGACGTTCAGGCCGGTTTATACTGTTTATTATAAACAGAGCATTTACTTAAATATTTGTGTATATATAAATAACAATATATTATTTTACTATAATAAAAACATTTTGAAATCGCTACACAAAGGATTTCATGTTTCAATACTTTGATTGTACTTCTTCAGGCGATGGTATGCAACTGGTGATCAAATGATTTTTAAGAAAATTTAAAAACAAAGAGTGTTACCTCTTTTCCGAAAATTAAAGTGTGGGGGGTGCACCTTAAATAATTAGCTTAAAAAATTTTTAAATTTTAAAGTCTATAAACAAGTTCAATTAAAGCAATAAGTTTAAAAAATTAATCATATGCTAAAAAAAACCTTTAAGAAGTCTTCAAAAAAACAAAAAACAAAAAACAAATTGTAGTTCAATACGATATATTTATATACAAACAAACCTTTTAAGAAAAAAAAATCTTGATATATACAAATACACATTTAACAGCGTAACAAAAGTGCCAAAAGTTTCTGTCGTTGAAATAGACCAGACGATATGCGTTGAACAGATGTAATCATTCGTTTGAAAAAAGGCACCCTAAAGTAACTAATATGTCGATACAATAGTTGTCAGTGAAAATGAATACCCTACCGGCCCTTATTAAAATGATTAGTTGTCTCCATACCCATAGAAATTAATATTACGAATGTATATGCTTATAAAGCTCTGTAAATTTCAAAATTATTTATTACAAAATTCGCTTGAGGGTGAAACAGAACTAGTTGCTTTAATTTAATTTCTATAAATGAAATTGAAATTTTTAGCTTCTGTTTTTGAAACATGAGAACTCTTATGTAGCGATGAAATCTTATTCTTTTAAAAAATATATAATTTAGACTCTACTGTTGTATCGAGCAATGTTTTAAAAAATAAAAACAAAAATACTAAAGAACTTTGGATTATTAACCTAACGGTTCTTTCCTATTTTTCTATATATTCAAACACACACACACACACACATATATATATATATATATATATATATATATATATATAAATATATGTATATAACCCCCCTGTTGTTTGAGTTTAATTTGTTTGTTTGTTTTTTTTTGGGGGGGGGGGCGGGTGGTTATCACGTGGTTATGGTTGTTTTTGGTTTAAGCTATTAGGTTGGTGCAAAAATAATGATGTAATAATGTCGTTTTTTGACGTATTTTTTAACGTCAAAAAACGACATTATTACGTCATTATTTTTGCACCAACTTAATATATATTCTGTTCCATTATTTTCCTGTTCGCCCAGCATTGCTCTGACGATCCGTTTAGGGGACACTTAGGTAGGTTTGCCTGGCACATTAGGCTTATCTTATATACACACACACACACACACACACACACACACACACACACACACACACACACACACACACACACACACACACACACATACATACATATATACACGCGCGCATATATATATATATATATATATATATAATTCTGAGTTTATTTATAGACGATTTGCTTAACTTTTATGTTACACAACCGTACGTCATACATTTACTATATCCTTTTATGTTCAAATAGAGTAACGGTTGTTAACGTACAAAGTGAAAATAGGCTTGGCGAGTTCAAATTCCGGTGAGGTCTACTGTCTTTTGATTCATTCATTTTTTTTTTTTCAGTTTATTTAAATTTATTCAATTTATTTATTTACAGGCTATTTAAATCCAGAAAATGCACTGGGTCATATTTCATTGGAAAAATACAGAAAAAAAAGAAAAAGAAAAAAGTAAATAATAACGGAATTATACGTTTTGTTTCAATTAATTTGCACAAGGGTGTAGGTGATGATGGCCCTCCACATCTTCCTGTACAATTAATTTGCACAAGGCTGTACATGTTTACGTGAACATAATTATTAGTGGCGATGATATGTATAATTTATGTTTAAGTAATTTTTTTTAAGCGTTTCACCCCAAGCAAGGCGGGAAGCCACTAGCACGCAGGGCTTACAGAGAGCTGGAGAGAGAGAGCAAAGAGGAATGATAGAGGAGAGGATGGAGAGAAGGTTAGGGGATAGATCAGGGCATCTGGAGACGTTGATTGACATTACATTTGAATAGTTGGAGATTATAGCTATCAGAGAAACAGGAAAATGGGAGGGAGTTCCACAGGCGAGAAGTGCGAGACATGAAGCTATTGGAGTAGAAGAGACGGCTACATTTAACAGTTTCGAGAGTGAAAGGGTGAGAATGAGATGCCAGCCTAGTTGAACGCTTAAATTCATGAAGTCTGGGAACGAGCGAAAGCAGCTCATCGGAGCAGTTACCTTGAAAGTATTTGTAAAAAAAGACAGAGGGAGGCGACGGCGCGTTAAGCTAAAGGGAAATAAATGAGACATTCGAAAGAGGCATGGCAACGAGAAATCGGCAAACTGAGTTCGAATTCCAGTCAAGTTCGTAGAATACACTTTCGCGGAAATAACCTTTGGGAAACGGGTGAACCATATCTTCTACATCTCCTTAATATGGATTAAATACTGGCGTATATTGGGTTATTCAGCCTTGTTAGCAACCATTCTTGAACAAAAGATCTAAAATCCCAACTCAGGGCAGGTGGGGCACGTTAGCGTGGGAACACGTCGGTGTCTAAGGGCTTGAAAACCCAGATATAAAACCAGCGTTCCCTCAGGGGGCAGAGGTTATGCGTGAAATAATCATCCCACCCGAGGAACAATTCGATCACAAATTACCTTATGTGCCACGAGATGCCAAACAGCCAGAACCACTAGCTTGCTTTTGGGGTATTGAATTATTTATCATTGTCAGCTGTTTTAAAACTATACTAAAAAATGCTGAACTACGACAGACACGAAAATTATTTCTGTTCCATACACTTTACGCATTTAACTTACCAAGCTGTTTCTGAATCCATAAATCTAGTATTTATTTTCGAGATACCAGTCGAAGAAACAGAAATGCTGACTACTACTCCGATTAACAAAATAAACAGCGTAATAGAAAAACCCAAATTAGAAACTCTAATTTCGTTGGTTCCCTCGCCAGTCTTCTAAACCTAATCTTTTCAGAAGCAACGAAAAAAAAAAAAAAAATAAAATAAAAGTAGAGACGGCAGCTGAGATTAGCTAACCCAGTTCCCTCATAATTTTTATTCAGGTACAGTAATAACACTTCTTGTGTCTGTGATTGGCTCTATGATTCCAATCGATGCTTCCGTCTGACATTAATTGAATTCTTTGCATTGAGTAAAGCAGACACGAATCCCTTCCGAATTGAGATTTGAATCTCTTAGTCAGACGGTGTGCTCAATTCTTCAATGATTCAAATTAGCCAACCGCCATCCTCTATAGCAGGACTGTCCAATCTTACTTATTCTGTCCGTCATTCATTCACGCATCAATTCAGATACGTCATTCAAATATTGTATTTCCATTAGGTCTTGTAAAAATGTAAGTGTGTTTAAGATTTTTCTATAATTTATTTATTTAATAAACAAACAAACAAACAAAAAATAAAATGAAAAAAAGAAAAGATAAGTTTATTTTTTCCTTAAGGAGATTTTACTATCTATTTGGATTTCACTAAACTTTTAAAGTTTGAAGTTAACTTCAGAGAACGCGGAAGAATTCTTTAAATTTTGATCTTTTGTTTGCTTACAGTTGCAAACTCTGATCTTTTGGCAAAGCCAAAATCGGACAGGTTTTCTTTTCTTTGTTTACGACAATTAGATCCAGTTTTTCGTCAGGTCCGAATCTCATAATACCAGAGTATCTTATAAAGTACATCCGCGTCCTGGGTAAGACGATAAACTACATCGGACAGCAAGGCCTTTAATTAGAAGGTTTTGAGGAGCGTGGAACAACCTCTTAATTGCTGGTGTCCCCAGGTCCACTCTGACCCGGGGTGGTAGCACCTGTCAGGATCCCACCTATGTGCAGATAGTTAACCCCCGCTCAAAAGGGGTCAAAACAGTATGAAAGTATAAAAATAGGTTTTAATACCAGCAATAATTTTTTGGAAAAAAATACCAGCAATACATTTTTAAAAAATACCAGCAAGACATTTTAAAAAAAAAAATACCAGCAATACATTTAAAAAAAAAATACCAGTAATACATTTAAAAAAAATGCTACCAACAATAAAGATATTGTCAGCATTAAATAACCCACTGAGGTTTATATGCTGTGAACCAAACCAAACCTAACTACACCAAACTAAACCAAACCAGAGTATCTTATTCTTTTTATTTTCGACACCAGCCACTGATTTGTGCTCTTAGCGTTTGATTTCATCAAAAACCTTTCTTCGAGTATCAAGTCTGGATCTCAAAATACCAGAGTATTTTACTTTTTTTTAAATTCCCGACAACAGCCAATAATTTGTGCTCGTAGCGTTTGTTTACATCAAAGGTGGCTATTGTTTTTCATACTGCATTCGTCATTTTACTACGCATGATTTCAGATGCGCCATCTTGTACTCTAATTCTTCTAGATATATTTACGTAAATAAATTGAACACTTTTATACAATTCATTTACCTAATAAATAAATAAAATAAACATGCGAGTTTTACTTCCCTTAAGGAGTCTTTTGAATCTGTTTTGATTTTGAAAAACTTTTAATGTCAAAAGTCAAAGAATTCTTGAATTTTTGCTCAGTTAATCGCGATCTCGGTTTGTTTTTCATTAATGTCGTATCGGAAAAATTGCCATCCATATTTGTACCTTGTTAATAAACGGCAGATAGAATATTGAATTAATGGTCTTAGTTTTTAAAAATGTTTATTTGGTAAAGATAGACAGAAATGAATAATGTCCGAAGCGTTTGCAACTGAGGGAGGCTCATCAAATTTCATTATCAATAATGAGTTTGTTCTCAACAAGTTCCATATATATGTTGTTATTTAATAAACTTTGCTTAGTTTTAGCACAGTGTCATCAGTATAGGGCACCCAGTCAGAATTGAACTCACTACTTAGTAGTAATGGTCGATC
>OZ010578.1:123972542-123985042 GCA_963932145.1 Acanthosepion lycidas
GCCACCTGAAGTGGAAGAGAATGAAAAAAACTTTAGAAAGAAATTGGAAATACTAAACAGGAAATAAGGCATAAAACTCTACTCTTGTTCAAATGATGGGAAGGACTATGAACCGGACGATAGCCGAAGCAATTCACTCCTGATATTATTTTTATTCCGACAGGATTCGAACATGCATCCCTCTTTTTAGGATAAACCATATATAACCTTTCTTGATTATGAAGCTCATGGTAGCCGAATGGTCAAATTTACGTCGGATCAAACGACAGTTTCCCCCTGTAAAGGGGTACGCAGTTTCGATAAGTGTAAATTGGGAGTAGATACATAAAAACGGAGAAAACACCAACACCTAACTACCGGAATTTTGAATATGGCCATAAAATTCTATTGCTCTATCTATATATCTATCTTTATCTATTTATTTCGTTCTCTTTCTCTCTCATATATATATATTAATTAGTACGTATACGTCTACCTACCTTTTGTTTTGCGACTAAAGTTTCGCTGGATTATAATCTATCTATCTATCTATCTATCTATCTATATATATATATATATATATATATGTATATATATATGTATATATATATATATATATATATATATATATATATATATATATATATGTTTATATATATATATATGTATATATATATAAGTAACGAAAATCTTGGTAATCCGTATCGATAATCCCAAGGAGGATGAAATCCAGAGAGCTCAATGTAAAGTCAGACCGAATAATCTAATTTAAATAAAAAACACTTTTAAGATTCCATCGTTATAATCTTTTTCACGAGAGATTTTTTTTTCCTCTGGATCTTCAAACTTCACTTTCAAGGGTGAAAAAAATGAATTTAAAATTAACTCTTTTGAAGTGCAGTATTAAGCTTATATAAAGTTACATAGAGGGTGGTTTTGGATAGTGTGAGAGACATAGTCGAAATTCGAGAGTGAAGAGAGAGTTATATATATATATATATATATATATATATATATATATACTGGGTGTCCATAAAGTTCGTGTGTACTTAAAAAATTTATAACTTTATTTGTATTTGTGATAGAATTAATCTGTAAAAATGTTATAAAGTTTAATGTACCTAGTTTTAAGTATAGCTAAAATAACTAATGTGATTTCAGGCATTACTGTAAATCAGTTGGCAAATGTTTTCCGTGAACTACAAAATCGTATTAACCTTTGTATTGCTAATGATGGAGGACATGTGGAAACTTAAATAAAATTTCAATAAAACCTTAAAAAGTATACATTTACTTCTTTCTAATCCTTTTTACAAATTATTTCTATTGCAAATACAAATAAAGTTATAAATTTCTTAAAATGCACACTAACCTTATGGACACCATATATATATATATATATATATATATATATATATATATATATATATATATATATATATATATATATATTTATTTATTTATTTATTTGGAAATTATAACATAACTATGTTATAAAATCACTACAAAATAGACATTTTGTTTTAACACTTCTGGTGTCGTATCAAGTGATGGGGTTAAGACACCAGAAGTGTTGAAACAAAAATGGTTATTTTTATAGCAATTTTATAATATATTTATGTTATAATTTTCGAATAAATAATTATATTTGCTCTACTCTGTATTGAGCACTCTTTTAAGAATAGTATTTGTTGTTTATTGGAATTTATTCACTAATCCTATACTTAGATATATATATATATATATATATATATATATATATATATATATATATATATATATATATAATGTGTGTTTGTGCTTCATTAACAAGATTTTATAACACGCATTTAGTTAAACCGATCTGCTTATTCCAATGAAAACTTATTTTCATCATGAATTCACAAGAAAATATTCAGAACATTGAAAATGATCATGCCTTTTATTAAAACAATTTATATATAAGTAATAAATTATGATAAGACAAACAGCTGAAACAACAATTTGTAATTATTGTAAAAGGGGTTACACCGAGGCAGCAACATTTCGGTGACACCATCGCGTATAGATGATTTAACCTTCGATAAATAAATAAAAAATAACTCCCGACAGTGTCCAAAATGTCAGCTACTAGACTTACTGTTTCCATTCTCGATACCAAAAAGTAGACAATTCGATTATGTAAATATATGACATCGGAACATTCTGAATAAATATATATTTTTTCAGCCGAGCATTAACACACTCATACATACCTGTTTGCGTAGATATCCCTCAAAATATATAAATTTGCATTGTTGTAATATGCGCATGCGTGTGTGTGAAATGCCAGTGCTTCCGCTTCCGCTGAAAATCATCAGTGCTCTTTGGTTGATGTATCAAGTGATGTACATGCCCACCCCATCTCTGCACCCAACCCAGACAACTAGGTCTGCTGTGGCTAAAAACCGTAATCCAACTTCTTTGGATAATGGATTTAACGTAATCCTGTTCGGGAAATTCGGGTGTACTTAATCCAGCTTCTGTCAATTCTTTCTTACAATTTCCTTAATCGTTCTTTTAACTCACGAGCGAAACAAAATGGCGACGTCTTCTTAAAGAACGCCCCCTGCGCGTATACTTTTCGATAATTTATTCTGAATAACTGGTCCCAGTTATAAAGATGCGGCACAAAGCTATGGACAAAAGAAGGTAATTCAAAATAGCAGATGATAAATATAAGTAATTAAACAGTGCAAAAATATAAGAAATAACTAAAAGGTATTTCAGAATAAGAGAGTTTCATTTTGTTTTTATATCATTGACAATTTGGGTCTGAGTGAAAGGTTTAACTTTAATTTTGTTTTTCATCGAAATTGAAAATATTGTCTAATTTAACCGTAATTAAAACTTAAGCGGGGCACGGTACGTTGCTCATATGTGTTTTTTCCTTTTTTAAAAAACGCGTACCGTGACGTATTCGAAATATTACATAGTTGGATTCCATAGTCTATTAACAGTGACTTTATGTGTAGGGATCGTAAAGAATGGTGATATTAAAAGAAAATAAAAATTGCGCGCAAATGAATGTAAACAAACGGTTGCGTATACGAAGAAAGATTATACCGAATTAAGGTGTCGAATAATGATAAAATAGTTTTATTTCTAAATACTTATAACTTTGACGTACATAATACGCTGAAGGTAAAAGGCTGAATGCCCAATAGCCTTTCGCAGGAGGTAGCCTAAAGTCCGCCCGAAGGGAGGCTTCTAGGCTAGTATACAAATAAATACTAACACTAATACTTTTTTATCAGCATACTTCGAATATATTTTTAATTCTTTATCTCTCGGGAATATTTTAAAATAACAATGCCCTCATTTTTTAATTATTTTATTTTTTTGGAAGCAGATGATGCATGCGTTTGTAAAACAGAATCGAAATTAGTCCCGTCCTAATGTCTGATGCAATTGGATATCATACATAAATGACGCCGATATTTAATGCCGACAAAGTTTCGGCTGTTATACGCTCCGAACTTCTTCAGGTGGTTGGAATGTTGAACTGAACCCTTTATTTCGCTCACTAGTTAGAGTGTTCTATTTCCACGTGCCATGTTTAATGGATATCAGTTATCTCCTGTTAATTCCACTCTCCAAGTTCTCCACTGCCTTAACGGGGAATTGAACTCACACTTTTTGGGTCCTGTCACTGGATCAGACTAACGCCTTTAGCCACTGTGCCATGTGTTCTTGGGGAAACGTTGTAATAAATATGGCGACAAAGATGAGGACAATAGTCCGAATAATGAAAATAGTGTACATAATACCTCATCTCAGAAATATAGACAGATGCTTAAAGGCCGAAACGTTGTGATAAATATGGTGACAAAGATGAGGACAATAGTCCGAATCATGTAAACAGTGTACATAATACCTCATCTCAGAAATATAGACAGATACTGAAAGGCCGAAACGCTGTAATAAATATGGCGACAAAGATGAGGACAGTAGTCCGAATAATGTAAATAATGTACATAATACCTCATCTTAGAAATATAGACAGATACTGAAAGGCCGAAACGCTGTAATAAATATGGCGACAAAGATGAAGACAATAGTCCGAATAATATAAATAGTGGACATAATACCTCATCTCAGAAATATAAACAGATACTGAAAGGCCGAAACGGTGCAATAAATATGGCGACAAAGATGAGGACAATAGTCCGAATAATGTAAATAGTGTACATAATATCTAATTTCAGAAATATAGACAGATATTGAACCTACGAAGTGTTTAAAAGAAAAATCGACTTACGCACGGAACTGTACGCATAAATAAACATCTTTTCCGCACCCCCACCTCCTACTACCCACATCCTAAATACCAACAGAAGCCAACTGAAAGAGAGTCTTTCATAATTCATGTGTTAAATATAGGTTTATTCATATTTTATCATACCTTTTTTCATCATTACTTTCGCAAGCGTCAGCCATTTTGTTTCCCAGCTTCCATGTTGAATCTGCGTTGGCCAAAGCAGTCGCATCCGATTGGCATGATAGATTTATTTCATTGACAGCTTTAGCGTATGAACGGAAAGATAAATAATTTTGTATCTTCTATGTTGATGGACTTGCTGCGCTCAGTCAATCAACTCAATTTGCTGCATTTACGCAGCATTTACAAAGAATCCGTTGATGTATTTCTGGAATAAGTCTACTTTAGCACTTCAAAAAAAATATCAATGTATACAGTCTTTAGTAAAGATGCACTACACCACACAAACACGTACACATGCATATACACACGTGTGAACACTCAAGTGTGTATATATGAGATTCCAAAAGTGGACGGTAATGTCCCCTGCGGTGGGTGATTTCTAGGAACCAGTGAACGGTAGGAGGCCTAATATTTTATTTTTACAAAATCAAAATAACAAAATGTAAGTCATCCCAAGAGATAGTTGACGTCCACAGGGAAGAGTTTGTAGCGATATAGCTATGGATGTTCGTCTGGTGGCATCTTATGTAATGGCATCTAAAAAACAATGCCGAAATGGGGATATACACTGTCCTCCAAAATATATTAGAATATTATTAATTTAGTTACTTTATGTGCTTTTATGAAATGTGGATGCGCATGTCAATGATTAAGTAGATTTTCCCTTGCTTCTTTTGCCTTCAGTATGCCCTGTGAGTGCCAAATACTCTAAACCTTCTTTCCTCATTATGTGTCTCAGAAATTTGTCTCGTTCTGATTGTTAATATACGCTTTCTTGTAGTTCTTATTTTCCTCGTTAAACACTTTTTGGATGATACTGGTTAATTGAGGAAACACGTCAAAGTAAAAAGCAAACAAACGAAAATAGATTTCAAATGTCTGATATACATACATACATACATACATATATATATATATATATATATATATATATATATATATATATATATATATGCATATATATGTGTGTGTGTGTGCGTGTGTGTGTGAAAATATTTAGAAAATAGGAAAGAACTCGTTAGATAAGTTCTTTAGTATTTTTGTTATTATTTTTAAAAAACTGTGCTCGATACAAAAGCAGAGCCTAAATATAATTATTTATTTAACCCAACCCGATCCGACATCGGTAATATAAGCAAAATAATGTAATAATCCAAGAAACAAAAATAGAGATGTAATCCGAAAAAATTCTATGAGAAATGTGTTATTGTTTTGGAATGTGTTTTATAAACGGGGATCATATCATTCATATACAGGTTCGGGGTTGATGTATCTTATTTATATTGTTTGCGACGATGTATTCTCGCCATTTAAATCATTGACCTCTATATTTGTTTTTTGTACGAATGATTTTTTTATTTTCTTTATTATTTATTTATTTTTTCTCGGAAGGATGTTTTTCTTATTTGTTTAGATTATGGTATTGGATTTATTTACAGTATGTTGCATTATCTGCGTTGTATATAGTGTATATATTTTCACAAATCATAGGGGTATTTTAAAAGGTATTCGTTTTTAGTTTCCGATAACTTATAAAAATATGTTTTCGTGTCTACATTTTGAGATGAGTTCTGATCGTTTATTTAGTAATTTGTGTTTGTCTGGCAAGATTATTATAGCTATTTTCTCCTCAAGACAGAGTTTACAGTTTGGGGATTTATCATTGTTGGCTGAAGCCGTTTTCCTTATTTTCTATGATATTGTTGGTATATTTTAGATTTTAATTTCCCATACAAGTTTAGAAAGTCTTGTGCTATTTGCGTATTCATTTTTTGTAAAGAATGTTTTGTGTGCATAGTTTCTGTTTCCAGGGATCTTCAGTTGCTAGAAACATCACTGTATCTTGAAGTGCATATGATATAATTAATATTATATTAGTATGAAAAATATATAAATAAAAAAAAATGAATAATAACAATGAAGAAAACAAAGAAAGAAATTACATGCTTTTGGGGCGGGGTCTAGTTTAATATATATTTGGGAAGTAACCATTCTTTTAAAAATCTTTCGTTAAATATGGCTGGCAAGCAGAATTTTCTTTTTTTTCTTTTAGTTCTTTCCAGCGTTCTTACATGTTTCCGTTTGTTGGAGTGAAGTATTGCAAAAACGAGTCCACGTAACGGAAAAAATGTAAGAACACGAGAAAAATTATATATATATATATATATATATATATATATATATATATGAAGAAATATACTCTTAAGATGTGCTATATTTATAGGTAAGTGTTGAATATCAGAAAAAGAGCGTATGTAAATATAAAAGTGAACATTGAAATCCACGCTTAGAGGCGACAGGCTGTTTCATGCGAGGTTGCCTGACGATTGCGTCTAGCATGAAAAAGCCTGTCACCTCTAAGTGTTGACGTCAATGTTCAATTATATATATATATATATATATATATATATATATATATGCACAAGAAGACAGAATTCAGGTAGTGCTCAATGTCCAGAGCATGAATATAATATAAATGGTTTAAACACTAATATTCCATGGTTATAATTTATTACATTGGAATCGTAATCACGATCCAATTCATCAGACCTACAAATTCAAACAGAAAACATAACTCTGGGTATAAATATATTTTGACTGTAATTTTGTTTTTTATACCCGTTATTATATTTCCCGATTTCGATTCCAAAGGTTCAAACACTAATATTCCGTGGTTATAATTTATTACATTGGAATCGTAATCACGATCCAATTCATCAGACCTACAAATTCAAACAGAAAACATAACTCTGGGTATAAATATATTTTGACTGTAATTTTGTTTTTTATACCCGTTATTATATTTCCCGATTTCGATTCCAAAGGTTCAAACACTAATATTCCATGGTTATAATTTATTACATTGGAATCGTAATCACGATCCAATTCATCAGACCTACAAATTCAAACAGAAAACATAACTCTGGGTATAAATATATTTTGACTGTAATTTTGTTTTTTATACCCGTTATTATATTTCCCGATTTCGATTCCAAAGGTTCAAACACTAATATTCCATGGTTATAATTTATTACATTGGAATCGTAATCACGATCCAATTCATCAGACCTACAAATTCAAACAAAAAACATAACTCTGGGTATAAATATATTTTGACTGTAATTTTGTTTTTTATACCCGTTATTATATTTCCCGATTTCGATTCCAAAGGTTCAAACACTAATATTCCATGGTTATAATTTATTACATTGGAATCGTAATCACGATCCAATTCATCAGACCTACAAATTCAAACAGAAAACATAACTCTGGGTATAAATATATTTTGACTGTAATTTTGTTTTTTATACCCGTTATTATATTTCCCGATTTCGATTCCAAAGGTTCAAACACTAATATTCCGTGGTTATAATTTATTACATTGGAATCGTAATCACGATCCAATTCATCAGACCTACAAATTCAAACAGAAAACATAACTCTGGGTATAAATATATTTTGACTGTAATTTTGTTTTTTATACCCGTTATTATATTTCCCGATTTCGATTCCAAAGGTTCAAACACTAATATTCCATGGTTATAATTTATTACATTGGAATCGTAATCACGATCCAATTCATCAGACCTACAAATTCAAACAGAAAACATAACTCTGGGTATAAATATATTTTGACTGTAATTTTGTTTTTTATACCCGTTATTATATTTCCCGATTTCGATTCCAAAGGTTCAAACACTAATATTCCATGGTTATAATTTATTACATTGGAATCGTAATCACGATCCAATTCATCAGACCTACAAATTCAAACAGAAAACATAACTCTGGGTATAAATATATTTTGACTGTAATTTTGTTTTTTATACCCGTTATTATATTTCCCGATTTCGATTCCAAAGGTTCAAACACTAATATTCCGTGGTTATAATTTATTACATTGGAATCGTAATCACGATCCAATTCATCAGACCTACAAATTCAAACAGAAAACATAACTCTGGGTATAAATATATTTTGACTGTAATTTTGTTTTTTATACCCGTTATTATATTTCCCGATTTCGATTCCAAAGGTTCAAACACTAATATTCCGTGGTTATAATTTATTACATTGGAATCGTAATCACGATCCAATTCATCAGACCTACAAATTCAAACAGAAAACATAACTCTGGGTATAAATATATTTTGACTGTAATTTTGTTTTTTATACCCGTTATTATATTTCCCGATTTCGATTCCAAAGGTTCAAACACTAATATTCCATGGTTATAATTTATTACATTGGAATCGTAATCACGATCCAATTCATCAGACCTACAAATTCAAAAAGAAATCGACTGCTATTTTTCTTCTTTTATTTTCTATTCACTACAAGGACGGACGGGATCAGAGCCTCCACAACTTCCCGTCTTACTTATTACACTAAATTGCTTTTGACACTTTACTATCGCTCTTTGTCCCCGTTCTGCCATTCACATAAACTCGTTAACTAGGTGATCGTGGCTTTCCACAACTTCCTATCTTTTGTTACACTCAGTAACTGCTGACACTTTTATCATACCTCTTTGTTCTTGTTCTGCGATCCATTTAAACAAACTCATTAATTAGTTAATCATGGCTCTCCACATCTTCCTTTTTATTACACCATATTGCTTTTGACAATTTACCATTCCTCTTTGTCCCTGTTCTGCCATTCAAACTCGTTAAGTAGGTGATCGTGGCTCTCCACAACTTCCTATCTTTTGTTACACTCAATAATTGTTGAAACTTTTATTAGGTTGGTGCAAAAATAATGTCGTTTTCTCACATATGTTACTATATGAGAAAACGACATTATTTTTGCACCAACCTAATATCATACCTCTTTATTCCTGTTCTGCCATCCATTCCCATAAACTCGTGGCTATCCACAACTTCCTGTATTATTTATTACACCAAGTAGCTTTTCACACTTACCATCCCTATCTTTCACTGTGCTGCCATTCATTTACCCTAACGAGTTAAGTAGGATACTCAACGTTTCGTCTTCGCCTTTGTTATATTCAATGTATCCTGTAAGTGTTAGCTGTAAACGATAGTAATTACGTTTTATTTTCAGTATACAATTTGTCACAGAAATGGCGAATAATGGGCTTGGTTTTATGCAATGGAAATTTGTACTGAAATGATGCAGGAAATTGTTAAAATTAAGGTCAAGATTGATGAACAAGTAAATATATTCTGGGAATCATTGTGATTTGGTAAATATTAACAAAATGAATGTACACTTTGTTGATATATAGCAAGTCACCAGGATTCACAAAATATACACAACTGTAGACCGTATTTTTAAAGCATTTCACACACACACACACACATATATATATATATATATATATATATATATTAGGTTGGTGCAAAAATAATGACGTAATAATGTCGTTTTTTGACGTTAAAAATGCGTCAAAAAACGACATTATGACGTCATTATATATATATATATATATGTGTGTGTGTGTGCGTGTGTGTGTGCAGTAATCCGTTGCTATAATCCAGGTGAGTCCTATTAACTCAACTCTCTTTCTGAATACTGTTCTTTATTGCTATTATTCTGGGTACACATGTTAAAACTGACTCACAAAAGTGCTGTCTATGTTTATTTACAATAAACAGATTTGGAATTAAGATACCTTTAGTAAATGACCATTTTCCCCTACGTATTTAAATTTTTTAATTCTTTATCGTCATCATAATTATATGACCATGTACGAATGTGGTCGTAGGGTCGCAGCGCATCTGAGTACCTGACAAGGTACTTCCACATATCTGGATTTAGATTCCTGCGTTTCATGTGTTGGGCAAGTAGGCCTGGTGAAGAGTATCCGTCTCAAGGACAAGCCAAAACCGATGTTGTCCAATTTGTAGGCTCGCCTTGGTCACGGACACGGGATAATTAATTCCATAGGTGATAATCACTGCCCTGGACAATGAATTAAGTATTGTAAACCCTCCACCCAGCAATGTCCTCCATTGCATAAACCATTTTACTTATTTTGGTAAATGTCCGTTGATTCTACAAGAAGGTCCATCGTCTTGTTTTTAATCTTTCTTGGTATCTAGTCAATTTCATCACCAAAAAAGCTTGGTAGGACGATTGGTTAAGTCGCCGATGACTCGACCATGAGACAAAAGCTAAAGACGAGTATTAGGAAACAAGAAACAGGAATCTGTCTATATGGCACGTGGAACTAGAACAGTCTACCCCAGTGAGCAAAATAAAGGTTTCAATTCGACATTCCAACCACCTGAAGAAGGCCGGAGAGAACAACGGCCGAAACGTTGTAATAAATATGGCGACAAAGATGAGGACAATAGTCCGAATAATGTGAATAAGAAACAGGAACAATTACTCTTTTCTTTGTTAGAAACAAAGAAAATAATAATGAACTGTTACGTAATATCAGTCCTCTTATATAAGAGTGTATGCTGGAATATCTCATCACGGATGAAGAAGTGACTTGAAGCAACAGATATGTGGTTCTACAGAAGGATGCTGAGAATACCATAGAACGAACCTGTGAGCAACGACGAAGTTTTAGAGAAAATGAAAGAAAAGGAAAGACTTATACTTAATATATTATGTTGGATTTTTATGTGCTTCTCTAGAAAACGGTCCCATATTTCACTCAGAGTAATAGAATCAACAGTGCCTCATTTTTAGGATCCTCTTCTCAAGCAACGTCTTCCTATTTCACTCAGAGTAATAGGATCAACGATGTCTAATTTTTAGGATCCTCTTCTCAAGCAACGTTTTCCTATTTCACTCAGAGAAATAGGATCAACAGTGCCTCATTTTTGGCTCCGTTGCAAGCAGCATCTCACCATTACCCTAAGTGTAATTACGATAAAAGTGGAATCTTTTTTATTAATCAGTCTCCCAAACATCATCTCCCTATTTTACTAAGAGAAATAGAACTAATGGGGTTCTCATTTTATGATCCTTCCCCCATGCATCATGTTCTCCATTTCACTACGAGTAATAGGATAAGAGGGTTGTCTTTTTAGAATCCATCTGCCAAGTAGCACCACCCCATTTCACTAAGTGTACTAGAATCAAGTGTATGTCTAAATATTTACGAAAACGATAGATTGAAGCAGACGATTTCCTTGTTTGCCATCATATTGTGAAATTGCTGTCAGCATTTTTATAATTATCTTCAGGAAATGGCAATTTCGTATTTTCTCCCAGAAATTGGCCAGCACAGCCAGGCTACAATACTATAACAATGCAGCAGTGAAACTTGTCGATGTATCAAAATCTCAACTCACATAAAATTGTAAAATCTCATTGACTCTGGGACTTCTTTGTTATAAGGAGAAAGATAGCAAGTGTCCTTATTACGTTACACGTTACAAATTAAAAGTAAATGTAATTTTTATTTTTTTTTATTTTTCTATTTACCTCGGGCTGTCAGAGTTTTATCAGTGGAGAATTTCCAGGTCCTCGAAGTAAATCCTAAATACATGCAACTTAGAAAAATTCGAAAAAACATGAGCAAGTTCTATTCAACTTCAAAGAAAATTTCTAATAAATTAGTAAAATGAAAGAAAACTTACGAGGCGAAAATACGCCAAGTGGATTTGCAAATCTAAGGAAATTTTAATTTTTAAATTCTTTTAATGTTTCAGCGGTTTTTAACAATTTCCGAATCGTCGAACGATAACGCGTGAAGAATCAGTTTGAGAAGTATAAAAGAACAATGTGAATAAAAGAATAAAAAGAATAAAAAATAAAAAAGAATAAAAGAATAAAAAGTAAAAAAAGAATAAAAGGAATAATAAAAAATAATAAAAGAATAAAAGTTAAAAGAATAAAAAGAATAAAAGAATAAAAGAATAAAAAAGATAAAAGAATAAAAGAATAAAAAAGAATAAAAAGAATAAAAGAATAAAAAAGAATAAAAAGAATAAAAGAATAAAAAGAATATAAAAAAAGAATAAAAAAAAGAATAAAAATTAACCGAACAGTACAAAAGAACTGCGTTCAATAAAGAAGAAAGATAAATTTCAGGGCGTGTTTTTTTTTTTCCTTTGATAAAATAGGAAAATCCTTC
>OZ010578.1:123987542-123997542 GCA_963932145.1 Acanthosepion lycidas
TATTTAAGGCAATTCAAGGAACTACAAAACAGTTAATAGGTTATCTAAAGTGTTTTAGGAATATATGGCAGTGAAAATATAGTAATTTGTGGAGATCCATGATCGTCAACGACCTGATATGGCACATATCAGAAGGAATCCTCTGTCTATGCGTTAAATAACAGGCTAGACTGGCCTCTGTAGTTTTGGAAGGCAAGAGAATGAAAATCCTGAATTCCTTACTACGGAGAAAGTATTGTAAGATCTTTCCTTAGAAGGCATATCAATACCAAGATAGAGAAACGTTATCTGTGGTGAGCCATGTTGAAAAGACATGGTATTTAAAAATGAACAGTCTTCATGATCTGAGACTTGTGAAGACGAACATGTGCAGTTTCTTAGTAAAACTTAAAGAGTTTCATTCTTTTTTAGTGAGGTGTCTCATTTCTTTTCAATGCCACTATATGGTAACAGGTTACTTATATATGGTGGCAAATTTGACAGCTAGAGGACTGTTTGCAAAGAAATGAGTTCTTTCCAATTTCACCTCGCGATTTCCCTGTTATGTGTAGTAATTTCCAGCCTCGGTCAGATTTATGAACAAGATCTTTTTCCTTTTATGGTTATGCCTTCATACCATTTGCTCTGCTTTTGTAGGCAATTCAATTTCCAGTTCCATAAGTATGGAAATGAGTCAATGAGTCTGGCGGTTTTGTCGTTTGAGGTTATGCAAACACCTAATTCAACGTTCAGTTTGAAAAGTATGGAAGCGCCAAGCTGCTAATATTTGTGTGACATGCAATAGAAATAGAAAAGCAAGAAAATTTGTTGAATTGAAACAAAACTCATTTAAAAATAAAATTTTCCAGATATTTTTCTGTTTGTGGATATTTTCCAGATATATTTTGAGATATTTTTCTAGATATATTTCTAGTTAGTTTTTCAAGATAGTTTGTAGGCATTTTCCAGACATTGCCGAAATATTTTTCCAGACATTTTCCCAGATATTTTTTTCAAATTTCTAGCGGATGTTTTTCCAGACTTTTTTCAATTTTCTCGCAGATATTTTTTCCAGATATTTGTCGAGATCCTGTTTGTAGCTGTGTTCCAGATATATTTTTAGATATTTTCTAGATATATTTCTAGATAGTTTCTTCCAGATATTTTCGAAGATATTTTTCCAGACATTTTTTCCAGATATTTATTCCAGATATTTTTCAAATTTCTATCAGATATTTTTCCAGATATGTTTCGAGATATGTTTCCAGATATTTCCTTAAGACTTGCTTTCAGTTACATTTAAAACTAAACATTTCAGGCTAGAATTTTTTAGGCTAGAATGTTTTAAATCGTTTCATCTAAAAGAGAAATGTTTTCCTGTTATATTTTCCTATCCGTTGTCAATTAATCAGTGCTTAAAAGATATCGATTAAAACGGAGAGATCGATCAATGTTGGCTGTCTTCTTATAAGCAAGTGCTGATCTAAGCTAAGTAAATATGAACAAAATATATCAGATTGATGAGCTCGACAATCATAAAACAATTCTACTCAGACTTTTGTCAGACAAAAAACTCCGAGGAGAGAAAGGATTCAAAGTAACTCTGAGGAACATGCTTGTTCGAAACCTCTGCCGAGGTGTCACGAAAGGCACTAAACTTGACTAGCAATATCTAAACTGACATCTGTATACAAACACTTTTGTCAGATCAATGGCGTTGAGTGAAGAGAGCATATAGATCTTAGAGAGGACCATCCTTCGCAAATTTGCGGACTGGTTCTATTGAATCACGGAAATAACGCATCTCACTTCACTTGAAGACTTTCAACAGCAGCAACAATTAAAATGGATAGCACATGGAACTGGAAGAGAAAAAAAATGACATAACCAAGATTTTAATATTCCACACGACTTTAAATAAATAAACTAATTTTAAATAATTTAAAATCCTAAAAGATCAGAATCTCAATAAAATAGTCTTACAAAAAATTGAAAAAAAAAAATGGAAATACTTTTATTAAGGGAGAAATATGCAGTTATAATAACATTTATTGATTGATTGATTAATTCATTTTCCACGGTTTATCAACGCTTCGAATGTTAAAGCCAGAATACACACACACACATATACATACATATATATATATATATATATATATATATATATATATATATATATATATATTCAGGCCGGTAAATGTTGTTAATACTGTTTATTATAAGCAGAACATTTATTTAATTATATGTGTCTATGTAAATAACGTATAAGAATTATATATGTATATATATGAAGAAATATAGTTTTAATGTGTGCTATATTTATGGGTTAAAGTGCTCAATATCAGAGACAGAGCGAATGTAAATATAAATATAAAAGTGAACATTGAAGTCAACACTCAGAGGCGAAAGGCTGTTTCATGCTAGGTACAAGCATGAAACAGCCTGACGCTTTTGAGTGTTGACTTCAATGTTCACTTTTATATATATATATATATATATATATATATATATATATATATGTGTGTGTGTGTGTGTGTGTGTGTGTGTGTGTGAAAATATGTGAAAATATATAGAAAATAGGAAAGAACTGGTGAGGTAAATAATCCAAAGTTCTTTAGTATTTTTATCATTTTTAAAAAATAGTGCTCGATACAAAAGTAGAGCATAAATATAATTATTTATTTAAAAATATGATTCCAACACGCTACATGAGAGTTCTCATGTTTCAAAACAAGAGCCGAAAACTTCAATACAATTATTTGAATTAAATTGAATTAAAGTACCATCTGTTCCATCTTCAAGCGAAATTTTTTTTGGAATAACTTATTTCTGAAATTTAGGTGTTTTATAAGCATATTCATTATTGAAATCAAAATTTCTATGGTAACGGCTAGAGCAATTGTTTAAAGAAAAAGGGGGCGTAAGGTGTTAATAATTTGTATCAATATCTCAGTTACATTCACAGATGTCAAGTCAGGGTAAGGTTGGGGTGTCTAAATTTAAAGCGGAAGTTGACATCGTCTAGTCTGGTTAAGTGTCTATGGAGATTTATTTATTTTTTTATTTTTTTCTGAAAGGGTTTTGTGCTTATAAAAACTGTCGTAAATCGCTAACATTTGTTTTTTGAAGACTTCATAAAGGGTTATCTTTTTTTGTAGGGCATTTAAAGTATTTATTAGGACTATGGATTTTAAAAATTATTTTAATGTTTGTTAGTTTTTTATGCTAATTATTCAATGCAAAAATTTGATGATGTCGGCAAAAAACCGTTAACTCGTGTCTATTGTTTAATAGATTTTTATTATTTAGAAACTTAATAATATGTATATATATATATTGTTTTGGTTATAATCCTGAATCTTAAAATCCCGAAATTTAAAAATGTTGAGATTTAAAAATTTTAAATTTTAAAATTCTGAAATTTAAAATCCAGAAATTTGAAAAATTTGAAATCCCGAATGTATGAAAACCCCAAAGAATCAGAATCCCAGAATTTAGAATCCTGAAAGATCAGAATTCCAAAATATAGTCTTATGGAGAAATTGAAAACAAAAAAATTGGAAATATCTTTATTTCTAAACATTTACAAAATAGAGTTTAAATTGTCTTTATATATTTGAAACATTCAAAATTCATAAAAAAAAAAAAAAAAATAAAACTAGAATATATGAATAATTTATAATGAAAGATTATGAGAATGAGTCCTAAGATAGTCTTTAAGATTTGATCCGTTTTCACGATCGTTAACTTTATTTTAAGCCTTTCATCACGATAAAACACGTTTATTTCTTTTTTATACAAGAGAATTCGTTTTCTACGTGCTGCCATTCTTTTTGAAATTCTTTAAACACCAATATGAGCACTGCCTACTAAATTATCTCTTCGCCTATGCGCCCCCCCCCCAAAATGAAACAAAACCTAAAATGGAAAAGAAACGGGTATCAAGATTTTGATGTTCCACACTACTTCAAACAAAAAGTTAGGAAGGAAACTGCTATTACTACTAAAATGTCTGATGCTCAACACCATGAGAGCACCAATCTGTGACTGGTTGGTCTCACACTGTTCGCTGATCTGAGATAGAACAATTACATTGAATCAATAGCTTCATCTATCAGGAGGAAAGTTGGTTCTCTGTGTCGTGCCAGAAAGTTTTCTCGCTTAAGTCCATCCTCCAAATCTATAAATCAACCATTCGCCCTTGCATGGAATACTGCTGCCATATATGATCTGGAGCCTCCGTTGTTCGTCTTAAAGTCCTCGACAAAATCCAGAGACGGATATGCAATATGATTGGTCCTGATCTGGCATCTCGTCTGCAGTCACTTTCTCACAGACGTGCCGTCGCCTCCCTCTTTTTTTTTTTTTACAAATACTTTCACGGTAACTGCTCCAACGAGCTACTTTTGCTAGTTCCCAAATTGCATGAATTTAAACGTGGTACTAGGTCGACATATCAGTCCCACCCTTTCACTGTCGAAACGGTTAAATGTAGCCGTTTCTTTTACTCCAATAGCTTCATATCTCGCACTTCCCGTCAGAGAAACTCCATTCCTCTTACTTGCTTCCCTGATAGCTATAATCTTCAATTATTTAAATGCAATGTCAATCGACATCTTCAGATGCCTTGATCTATTCCCCGTCCTTCTCTTCATCCTTTCCTCTATCCCGCCTCTTTATTCTTGCTCTCACTCTCTGTAACCCCTTGCGTGCTAGTGGCACTCCTGCCTTGCTTGGGGTGAAATGATTAAAAAGAAAAAAAATTAAGAGCAATAACAGCTACAAGACTTGAGAAACCTATTTTCCTGAAAAAATGTTTTAAGAGAAAATATAGAAATATTAACAGAAATATTTTATAATTTTCAAACGATAATAGCACTGGCTGTTCAGTCAATGAATGTCGAATGTTTCCTTATAAGGAAACAGATATTACCATTAACATTAGAATACATGTTTGTTTTTTTTTTTTATCTTTTAGACCGGTTTATCATTTTTTTTCGAAACTTGTACACTGGATGTGACGGTAACAAAAGGAAGAATTGTACTATATAACGAAAACCATATCACTTGCGGGCTTTCAAAAACAGAAACAACTCCAAGAGAAAATAATAACATCATCAAGATATTAACTTTTCACACTACTTCAAACAAAGGGTTAGGAACGAAAGCCTCATCAATAATGGAAAGAGCAATAACAGCTACTGGACTTGAGAAACCTATCACGCCGAAAGAAATGTTTCAATACAAAGATTTAATAAATTTAAAAAGACACTAGCACTGGCTTTCAGTCCGGGAATGTCGAATATTTCCTTATAAGGAAACGACAACTATTGCAATTATCATTAAAGATGCGGGGGAACAGATCTGACAATGTAAACTCAGCTCATTGACTAAGGAGTTAAGAAAAACGCAAATCTAATAGTACTGGCTGTTCAGTCCATGAATGTCGAATATTTCCTTATAAGGAAACGACAACAATTACAATTATCATTGGAGATGAGGGGGAACAGATCTGACAATCTAACCGTAGCTCATTGACCAGAAAGTTAAGAAAAACGTAAATCTAGTAGTACTGGCTGTTCAGTCCATGAATGTTGAATATTTCCTTATAAGGAAACGACTACTATCACAGTTATAATTAGAGAGGGGCGGGAACAGGTCCAACAATGTAACCTCAGCCCATTGACCAAGGAGTGAAGAAAAACGTAAGTCTAGTAGTACTGGCTGTTCGGTCAATGAAAGACGAATATTTCCTTATAAGGAAACGATTAATATTACTATTATTATTAGTTATTAGAGGAACAGATACTCCTGTTTGATCCCAACCTGATGACCAGTGAATGAAGAAATGCTTAATTTGAGTGCTAATGGCTGCTCGGTCAATGAATGCCAAACGTTTCCTTATAAAGGAACGGCTAATATTACTATTTAACAAACATGTTTTTCGGGATTACTTTGTGTTCTATATCCATAAAAACTGCTACTCTAACATACTGAATTATTTTTGTTTCCAAGATAAAGATAAAAAAAAAGGTATTAGCAATGAAGCAATAGTTTAACTTCAGCAAGCGCTTCAAATTTGTATCGACCCCAAAATAACAACAGTAGCAATTCATACTTACCTGCCCAAGGGCTCCGTCCCTGTGCTGGTGGTATCACGGCTACGACTGGCTTGGACCGGCTATGACCAGCTTGGACCAGCTATGACAAACCAAGACCAGCTATGACTAGCTTAGACCAGCTCTGACCAGATTGTACAAACTATGTCTAGCTAAGACCAGCATAGACCACCGGTCCGAGTGAAAACACTCGGCTCCCCACGGTAAAAACTGACCTTGTGTCACAACCTAACTCAGTGGGGGGAGGGGTTCAAGTAAATTTCAACAATAATAGCAATTCTCATGATAAAAAAAAAATTCAAGTTGGTGATTCAGAACGATTTGTACCGTAAAAAAAAACAATTCCGATGTTAATTGAAGATTTGATTTATTCGATTTTCGATGCCCTGTTTCACGTTTGTAAACACCTCTAGCCGGTCACCAGCCAATGTTCTTTAAAAACAGTGTCTTTCTCACGTGGGATGAGGCCGAGCGCATCCCACGGCGAACAAGCGCCGTCGATTGCAAGAGCGTGTATTTTAAAGGAAATAGTCCTCATGAGGTAACTTGATCGAGCTGTGTTCCTTTCGCCAGCAGTTTCCGAAATGAACACATCACGTGACCTTCGACGTGACAGTATCGCCCGATTCCCGCGTTCATTAAGCAAATCATGCGTTGGTTTTCCACCAATAGAGAGAAAGTGGGTCGATTCTGGTGACTGAATATTTAATGGCACTTTGGTTCGCGTGGATCATTCGTTTGAAGACCAGCACAATTGCGACGCACATATTGTCATTTTTTTTTCTCTGCCATTCTTGTAAATTAGATGAAGACCATGACTCATTGCAGCTCGCACTTTTCTCGCGTCAGTCTATCAAAGAAGAATTTTATAGAAAAAAAAACCACATTGGGAGAGCAGAGGATATAGCAACAATGGTGGTGATATATTGTTATAATAGAATTTCGTAGATATATCTGACGGTTCGGTTTTCGCGTACGAGAATAAAAACAAACTGGACTTCAAGACAATGAGAAATTAAAAAATATATATTTTCGCAGCATATGACTAATATATGAAAGTCAGTATTCAATGAAAACTATCTAAACCAGTGATTCTCAAATATTTTACTCTTGTACCACACTTGAAATAGTTTTCATGTCTCTGGGAATCCCTGTATAAAAATTATAATGTAACGCTATTAATACCTATTTCTTATATATTTTTATCGCAGTTCATGGGCTGAACATAATATAGAGACACTGCGCATGCGTCTTGTACTCGAGTCAGTGAGTCAATGATGCATAAATGCGTCATGTACAACTCCTTTTCATTAACCAGTTATGGCGGTTTCAAACCCACGCCATATAGATACTGCATAATATTAGGTTGGTGCAAAAATAATGACTTAATAATGTCGTTTTTTGACGTTAAAAAATACGTCAAAAAACGACATTATTACGTCATTATTTTTGCACCAACCTAATACATTCCCTATGATTATTATAATTTTAAATATTATTATTTAAACTAAGGATTATTATTATTATTATCTTTATTTTATTTCCTTTGATTTCTAATGTGTACTCATTTCTTTCCGTCTCCCCCCCCCCAGGGACTTAAGGTTAGAAATGGCATCATGACATTTTCCACTGTAAAAAGAAAAAAAATGACATAGATAAAGCCCTTCGTAAGGTGTGGTCTGTACTCATGAGAACATTTTTTTGTATTTCTTTAAGGCACGGTCTTCCAGGAATTCCTTCAATTAGTCTATTAGAATCTTTTCCAATCAATCCGAGGGCTCCAACTACAACGGGGATTGTTGATGTTCCCATGTGCCACATTTTTGAGATTTCGATTTCAAGGTCCTAGTATTTTCATAGTTTTTTGAAGATCTTCAAAGATACATTGCAGTGTGCATGGATTGCCATATCAATAAGGAGCCAATTCTTTTGTTTGCGGAGTCTAATAAGGATGTCTGGGCGATTAGCTTTGGCTGCTCTGTCTGTGTTTATTGTATAGTGCCATAAACTTGTTACAGGTACTATCTTCATATTATTATTATTATTATTATTATTATTATTATTATTATTATTATTATTATTTTCTTTGCTTTCTGGCGTTTACACATTTCTTTCCGGGTCCCACCCAGGGACCTAAGGTTAGAAATGGCATCATGACCCTTTTCACTGACAAAAAAAAAAAAAAAAAAAATTACATAGATAGAGCCCTTCGTAAAGTGTGGGCTGTACTTGTCAGAACAATTTTTTGTATCTCCTTGAGGCATGGGCTTCCAGGAATCCCTGCAATTAGTCTACTGCAATCTTTTCCAACCAGTCCTAGGGCTCCAACTACAACAGGGATTGTTGATGTTCCCATATGCCACATTTTCGAGACCTCTATTTCAAGGTCCTTGTATTTTGACAGCTTTTTGAATATCTTCAAAGATACATTGCAGTCAGCAGGGACTGCCATATCAATAAGGAGGCACCGTTTTTGTTTGTGGTGTTTAATAACAATATCTGGTCGGTTGGCCTTGATTGTTCTGTCAGTGTGAATTGTGTAGTCCCATAGAATTGTAACAGGTCCTATCTCCGTAACTGGGTCTGGGTGGTGTTGGTACCAGTTTCTTTCAGTTTCCTTCCCGTAGAAGTTGCAGATTTTCCAGTGCAGATATTGGCCCACTCTGTCATGTCGGGTTTTATATTCAGTGGGTGCCAACATCGTGCAACCTGATACAAGATGATCAATCGTTTCTGGATATTTATCACAGAATCTGCATTTTGGGCTGACACAATATTTTAGTATATGTGCTTGATAATTCCTATTTAGCAAGCATTGGTCCTGCACAGCAAGGATAAAACCTTCAGTTTCCGCTTTCAACCCTGCACTGCGTAGCCACTGATGGGTACGGGTTTTGTCTACATCAGCTTGGTTGATACGGGCAGAGTATTGGCCATGAAGCGGTTTATCTTGCCATCGCTTCTGTATCTGGTCGGTTGCATTCGTCTTTGCTGTCTTTTTCAAGTATTTTGCAGTTTCAGCCGGTGTATTGTGCTGTAGTTGCATCTCTACGCCCATTTGAAGCTCCAGTTTGAATTTGTTGGCTTCTTTCATTACGGAGTAAAGACGCTTATTACTTTCATGTTCCTTGACGCATACCATCATCCAGTCTTTTGTAGTTTCCAAGTATTTTTGGAGGCCAATTGTTGTAGTTTTGTAGGACAGTTCTAGTTGAACTAATCCTCTGCCTCCTTCGGATCTGGGCACATACAGACGATCAACATCAGCTTTGGGATGATGCATGCGATAGCAAGTGAGAAGCTTCGATCAACATCAGCTTTGGGATGATGCATGCGATAGCAAGTGAGAAGCTTTTATTATTATTATTATTATTATTATTATTATTATTATTATTATTATTATTATTATTATTATTTATTTATTTATTTATTTCTGGTGTGAACTCATTTCTTTCCGTGTCCCGACCAGAGACCTAAGGTCAGAAATGGCATCATGACATTTTCCACAGAGAAATTTTGAAAAAAAAAATCACATATTTTACATAGATGAAGTCCATTGTAAGGTTTCGGTTGTACCCGTGAGAACAATTTGGTATGAGCTACCAGCAATCCATTCAATGAGTCTATTGAAATCTTTTCCGATCAATCCTAGTGCTCCAACTACAACTGGAATTGTTGATGTTCTCATATGCCACATTATTATTATTATTATTATTGTAACCAAGTATTTTTCAAAAATATACCACGGAAAATAACATTACAAATATAAAACTATTCAAAACACATTAGCCTATTTAACTCTGTTTCTCGAGTAGCCGATAGCGAACCCTTGCAGAATTCTAGGGTTCTGGGAACGCCGGTTATGAAACGCTGATCTAGACAAATGGAAAATTGCAATCCTC
>OZ010578.1:124000042-124097542 GCA_963932145.1 Acanthosepion lycidas
TTCCTGTTTTTCTTTTCTTTTTTTTTAGGTAGGTGTATGGGGGAGGAATCTCCGTGTTCCGATTAATCTATAAATCACATAGGCCAACAGCGCCACACTAATTTCTTTCCCCTTTCTCTGGTACGACTGTAATCATAGTATTTTTTCATAATGTCTCGTCTTATCACTCCTCTTAAAAGCACACCGTTGTTCCTATCTTCAAACATACTGTGACAATAAAACTCAACCAAAATGTCATTTCAAATTATGAACCCATGAATTATGACCCTAGCTAATCTAAGCTTTCAGGGTGGTCTTCGTGCCGTTACCAAAAAGATATCGCTGCTGTCGTCATGATTGGAGGTCAGAAGAAAAAGCGTTGATAGATATTTTTTTAAATCTTACTGGATTATAACGATAAGCGTTGGATTTGTTCTAACTTCAAATCTCCTGCTTCAATGTGAGTGCTAAGAACGTGAGATGCTGAGGGTTTCAGATTCTTCAGGGTGGTCCGAAAGTCTTGTCACCGAAAATATAATGAGAACAACAGAACAACAAGTAATACAATAAAACAAAGTAAATGTACTGGATTCAGTTTATTCACTTTCAATGACGCTGACACGCGCAGAGAAGGTCTATATGAATCATTTTCGTGTAGCCATCTGAAATAAAAAAAAATTATATTATGTAGAGATGACATAACTTTCGGACCACCCTGTACTAATTTAAAATTGAAAAGCAGTTGGCTTATAAAACGTGTTCCAATAACTTGGATCAATTTTAATGTGAATTAAGTTTAAGAATGATTTTTCTTTTTCTTTCAGATATGGCGGACATTTGGGTGATATTATTTTTCAAACATAATTGCCATGACTTCAATAACATGATCCAATAGAGAAATAAATAAATGTTTACCAATAACCCTGATTTATTTACTGCTGACTTTGATCCGTCTCAATGATTATATATAAATATATAATTCGTCTTAATGAAACACCCTTATATATAAATATATAATTCGTCTTAATGAAACACCCTTATATATATATATATATATATATATATATATTTCGCATTCCATAATTAATAATGGATTGCAAATTGTGCACTGTTTCCCAGAAAGTGTAACTAAGGCGTGCTCAGCAGAATTGCAGTGCAGTTTGGGTTTGCGCGTGTTGAGAAACACACATGTGACCTATCGTTCGCCTGCAACAGGAAATTACCTAGTAACTCTAGTAGACGAGTTTTCTTGGAAAATGAGCAACCGGCCATCACACGCATGGACACACACAGAGACCCTCATATATATATATATATATGAAAGGTGGCCAACTGTAATCTGGATAATAGTCACTGTGAACTCCACGATACTTTCCTTATCTTCATACTATATGCTTCGCTTGGGATACATAAGAGTTGTCTTTATCCTAGACTGGCTGCCAACCAAGTTATCATAGATACGAGGAGAATTTATACATTTCCCAATGGCGTTTGCCTGTAAGTGAAATTAATGAACTCGACAGGAATTCAAACTCGAATCTCAAATAAAAGATTTCCTTCCCTAAAAATAAATTCTTTGAATCCACAAAGAAACAGCAGGTATAAGTCAACTCAGTCTCGTAAACTTCGGTAGATATTTTCGGTGAGTGGAGTTCAGATTCTGGTTGAGATCGTTGGTGTTCAATTTACTCTGGAAAATACTGTTTGTTGATAAGAGTACAGAAGAACACTGGATTCAAAATCAGGAGAAAAATCCTCTTTTCACCGCTAAAAATGGTCAAAGTGATAAAATCTAGATCAGTAGAATTCTTCTTGAGTAACGGAGCCTCCTTGACAATATCCTCTCGCTAGAACATAAACCAATCGTAGCAAGTGCGCCAACTACCCTCAGTTCATTCATTCATTCATTCATTCATTCATTCATTCATTCTTTCTTTCTTTCCCAACATAATAGCTTAATAAGAAATACTGGTGTTCTTTCGCTATTTCCTTCTCCATATTCATATATGTATTTGTTTTCTTTCTTTTTTTCTTTCTTTCTTTCTATGTTCATATCTCTTTATCTTTGTACTTTTTCTATTTTATCTTAATCGGGCTATTTCTTTCTTTTTTTCTTTCTTTCTTTCTATGTTCATATCTCTTTATCTTTGTACTTTTTCTATTTTATCTTAATCGGGCTATTTCTTTCTTTCTTTCTTTCTTTCTTTCTTTCTTTGTTCATATCTCTTTATCTTTGTACTTTTTCTATTTTATCTTAATCGGGCTAGTTCTTTCTTTCTTTCTTTCTTTCTTTCTATGTTCATATCTCTTTATCTTTGTACTTTTTCTATTTTATCTTAATCGGGCTAGTTCTTTCTTTCTTTCTTTCTTTCTTTCTTTCTTTCTTTCTTTGTTCATATCTCTTTATCTTTGTACTTTTTCTATTTTATCTTAATCGGGCTATTTCTTTCTTTCTTTCTTTCTTTCTTTCTTTCTTTGTTCATATCTCTTTATCTTTGTACTTTTTCTATGTTATCTTAATCGGGCTATTTCTTTCTTTATTTCTTTCTTTCTTTCTTTCTTTCTTTCTTTCTATGTTTATATCTCTTTATCTTTGTACTTTTTCTATGTTATCTTAATCGGGCTATTTCTTTCTTTCTTTCTTTCTTTCTTTCTTTCTTTGTTCATATCTCTTTATCTTTGTACTTTTTCTATTTTATCTTAATCGGGCTAGTTCTTTCTTTCTTTCTTTCTTTCTTTCTTTCTTTCTTTCTTTCTTTCTATGTTCATATCTCTTTATCTTTGTACTTTTTCTATTTTATCTTAATCGGGCTATTTCTTTCTTTCTTTCTTTCTTTCTTTCTTTCTTTCTATGTTCATATCTCTTTATCTTTGTACTTTTTCTATTTTATCTTAATCGGGCTAGTTCTTTCTTTTTTTCTTTCTTTCTTTCTTTCTTTCTATGTTCATATCTCTTTATCTTTGTACTTTTTCTATTTTATCTTAATCGGGCTATTTCTTTCTTTTTTTCTTTCTTTCTTTCTATGTTCATATCTCTTTATCTTTGTACTTTTTCTATTTTATCTTAATCGGGCTATTTCTTTCTTTCTTTCTTTCTTTCTTTCTATGTTCATATCTCTTTATCTTTGTACTTTTTCTATGTTATCTTAATCGGGCTATTTTTTTCTTTCTTTCTTTCTTTCTTTCTTTCTTTCTTTCTTTCTATGTTCATATCTCTTTATCTTTGTACTTTTTCTATTTTATCTTAATCGGGCTAGTTCTTTCTTTCTTTCTTTCTTTCTTTGTTCATATCTCTTTATCTTTGTACTTTTTCTATGTTATCTTAATCGGGCTATTTCTTTCTTTCTTTCTTTCTTTCTTTCTTTCTATGTTTATATCTCTTTATCTTTGTACTTTTTCTATGTTATCTTAATCGGGCTATTTCTTTCTTTCTTTCTTTCTTTCTTTCTTTCTTTCTATGTTCATATCTCTTTATCTTTGTACTTTTTCTATTTTATCTTAATCGGGCTAGTTCTTTCTTTCTTTCTTTCTTTCTTTCTTTCTTTCTTTCTTTCTATGTTCATATCTCTTTATCTTTGTACTTTTTCTATTTTATCTTAATCGGGCTATTTCTTTCTTTCTTTCTTTCTTTCTTTCTATGTTCATATCTCTTTATCTTTGTACTTTTTCTATTTTATCTTAATCGGGCTAGTTCTTTCTTTCTTTCTTTCTTTCTTTCTATGTTCATATCTCTTTATCTTTGTACTTTTTCTATGTTATCTTAATCGGGCTATTTCTTTCTTTCTTTCTTTCTTTCTTTCTATGTTCATATCTCTTTATCTTTGTACTTTTTCTATTTTATCTTAATCGGGCTAGTTCTTTCTTTTTTTCTTTCTTTCTTTCTATGTTCATATCTCTTTATCTTTGTACTTTTTCTATTTTATCTTAATCGGGCTATTTCTTTCTTTCTTTCTTTCTTTCTTTCTATGTTCATATCTCTTTATCTTTGTACTTTTTCTATGTTATCTTAATCGGGCTATTTCTTTCTTTCTTTCTTTCTTTCTTTCTTTCTTTCTTTCTATGTTCATATCTCTTTATCTTTGTACTTTTTCTATTTTATCTTAATCGGGCTAGTTCTTTCTTTCTTTCTTTCTTTCTTTCTTTCTATGTTCATATCTCTTTATCTTTGTACTTTTTCTATTTTATCTTAATCGGGCTATTTCTTTCTTTCTTTCTTTCTTTCTTTCTTTCTTTCTATGTTCATATCTCTTTATCTTTGTACTTTTTCTATTTTATCTTAATCGGGCTAGTTCTTTCTTTCTTTCTTTCTTTCTTTCTATGTTCATATCTCTTTATCTTTGTACTTTTTCTATTTTATCTTAATCGGGCTAGTTCTTTCTTTCTTTCTTTCTTTCTTTCTTTGTTCATATCTCTTTATCTTTGTACTTTTTCTATGTTATCTTAATCGGGCTATTTCTTTCTTTCTTTCTTTCTTTCTTTCTTTCTATGTTTATATCTCTTTATCTTTGTACTTTTTCTATGTTATCTTAATCGGGCTATTTCTTTCTTTCTTTCTTTCTTTCTTTCTTTCTATGTTCATATCTCTTTATCTTTGTACTTTTTCTATTTTATCTTAATCGGGCTATTTCTTTCTTTTTTTCTTTCTTTCTTTCTATGTTCATATCTCTTTATCTTTGTACTTTTTCTATTTTATCTTAATCGGGCTAGTTCTTTCTTTCTTTCTTTCTTTCTTTCTTTCTTTGTTCATATCTCTTTATCTTTGTACTTTTTCTATGTTATCTTAATCGGGCTATTTCTTTCTTTCTTTCTTTCTTTCTTTCTTTCTTTCTTTCTATGTTTATATCTCTTTATCTTTGTACTTTTTCTATTTTATCTTAATCGGGCTAGTTCTTTCTTTTTTTCTTTCTTTCTTTCTATGTTCATATCTCTTTATCTTTGTACTTTTTCTATTTTATCTTAATCGGGCTATTTCTTTCTTTCTTTCTTTCTTTCTTTCTATGTTCATATCTCTTTATCTTTGTACTTTTTCTATTTTATCTTAATCGGGCTAGTTCTTTCTTTTTTTCTTTCTTTCTTTCTATGTTCATATCTCTTTATCTTTGTACTTTTTCTATTTTATCTTAATCGGGCTAGTTCTTTCTTTCTTTCTTTCTTTCTTTCTTTCTTTCTTTCTATGTTCATATCTCTTTATCTTTGTACTTTTTCTATTTTATCTTAATCGGGCTAGTTCTTTCTTTCTTTCTTTCTTTCTTTCTTTGTTCATATCTCTTTATCTTTGTACTTTTTCTATGTTATCTTAATCGGGCTATTTCTTTCTTTCTTTCTTTCTTTCTTTCTTTCTTTCTATGTTTATATCTCTTTATCTTTGTACTTTTTCTATGTTATCTTAATCGGGCTATTTCTTTCTTTCTTTCTTTCTTTCTTTCTTTCTATGTTCATATCTCTTTATCTTTGTACTTTTTCTATTTTATCTTAATCGGGCTATTTCTTTCTTTTTTTCTTTCTTTCTTTCTATGTTCATATCTCTTTATCTTTGTACTTTTTCTATTTTATCTTAATCGGGCTAGTTCTTTCTTTCTTTCTTTCTTTCTTTCTTTCTTTGTTCATATCTCTTTATCTTTGTACTTTTTCTATGTTATCTTAATCGGGCTATTTCTTTCTTTCTTTCTTTCTTTCTTTCTTTCTATGTTTATATCTCTTTATCTTTGTACTTTTTCTATTTTATCTTAATCGGGCTATTTCTTTCTTTTTTCTTTCTTTCTTTCTATGTTCATATCTCTTTATCTTTGTACTTTTTCTATTTTATCTTAATCGGGCTATTTCTTTCTTTCTTTCTTTCTTTCTTTCTATGTTCATATCTCTTTATCTTTGTACTTTTTCTATTTTATCTTAATCGGGCTAGTTCTTTCTTTCTTTCTTTCTTTCTTTCTTTCTTTCTTTCTTTGTTCATATCTCTTTATCTTTGTACTTTTTCTATTTTATCTTAATCGGGCTAGTTCTTTCTTTCTTTCTTTCTTTCTTTCTTTCTTTCTTTCTATGTTCATATCTCTTTATCTTTGTACTTTTTCTATTTTATCTTAATCGGGCTAGTTCTTTCTTTCTATGTTCATATCTCTTTATCTTTGTACTTTTTCTATTTTATCTTAATCGGGCTAGTTCTTTCTTTCTTTCTTTCTTTCTTTCTTTCTTTCTTTCTTTGTTCATATCTCTTTATCTTTGTACTTTTTCTATGTTATCTTAATCGGGCTATTTCTTTCTTTCTTTCTTTCTTTCTTTCTTTCTTTCTATGTTCATATCTCTTTATCTTTGTACTTTTTCTATTTTATCTTAATCGGGCTAGTTCTTTCTTTCTTTCTTTCTTTCTTTCTTTCTTTCTTTCTTTGTTCATATCTCTTTATCTTTGTACTTTTTCTATGTTATCTTAATCGGGCTATTTCTTTCTTTCTTTCTTTCTTTCTTTCTTTCTTTCTTTCTTTCCATGTTCATATCTCTTTATCTTTGTACTTTTTCTATTTTATCTTAATCGGGCTAGTTCTTTCTTTCTTTCTTTCTTTCTTTCTTTGTTCATATCTCTTTATCTTTGTACTTTTTCTATGTTATCTTAATCGGGCTATTTCTTTCTTTCTTTCTTTCTTTCTTTCTTTCTTTCTTTCTTTCTATGTTCATATCTCTTTATCTTTGTACTTTTTCTATTTTATCTTAATCGGGCTAGTTCTTTCTTTCTTTCTTTCTTTCTTTCTTTGTTCATATCTCTTTATCTTTGTACTTTTTCTATGTTATCTTAATCGGGCTATTTCTTTCTTTCTTTCTTTCTTTCTTTCTTTCTTTCCTTCTTTCTATGTTCATATCTCTTTATCTTTGTACTTTTTCTATTTTATCTTAATCGGGCTAGTTCTTTCTTTCTTTCTTTCTTTCTTTCTTTGTTCATATCTCTTTATCTTTGTACTTTTTCTATGTTATCTTAATCGGGCTATTTCTTTCTTTCTTTCTTTCTTTCTTTCTTTCTATGTTTATATCTCTTTATCTTTGTACTTTTTCTATGTTATCTTAATCGGGCTATTTCTTTCTTTCTTTCTTTCTTTCTTTCTTTCTATGTTCATATCTCTTTATCTTTGTACTTTTTCTATTTTATCTTAATCGGGCTATTTCTTTCTTTTTTTCTTTCTTTCTTTCTATGTTCATATCTCTTTATCTTTGTACTTTTTCTATTTTATCTTAATCGGGCTAGTTCTTTCTTTCTTTCTTTCTTTCTTTCTTTCTTTGTTCATATCTCTTTATCTTTGTACTTTTTCTATGTTATCTTAATCGGGCTATTTCTTTCTTTCTTTCTTTCTTTCTTTCTATGTTTATATCTCTTTATCTTTGTACTTTTTCTATTTTATCTTAATCGGGCTATTTCTTTCTTTTTTTCTTTCTTTCTTTCTATGTTCATATCTCTTTATCTTTGTACTTTTTCTATTTTATCTTAATCGGGCTATTTCTTTCTTTCTTTCTTTCTTTCTTTCTTTCTTTCTTTTGACTTTCGTGTAAATCAGCTCTTTGTGTAACTTTTTTTAACTTGGTCTAAACCGGACTTAAGTCTACGTAGCTGATTATTTAAACGTCTGGAAACACAAAATGTTCGGAAATATTTTTCTTCTTAAAGAATAAGGAATCATCGCTTTTTAACAGATAAACTTAAAAAAATGACCGATACAAATATCCAGTGTGGTCCGAAAGTCTTATCACCCGCTAACAAAAACTAACGAGAACAGTAGAACAATACATTAATACGTTATCATTTTCGCTTCAGCGATCGGAAATAGAAAATTATACGGGTGACAAGATTTTCGGACCCCCCTTTACAATGAGAGGTAATTATCACCTCGAGTAGATGGAATACATTAGCCTGGGAGAGTAGTCCATCAAAGACAAGGAAACCTCTTATATTAAATTCTCTCTGTCTTGCGGCCATTTCTAATCATGCGAAAGCCTTCAGGGGTAAAACCTGAGTATAAATCCGAAGTTGGAGTCCCAAAGGCGATTCCTGTCTTGACGCCTGTGTCAAACGATATACACCCTTCCCTTGGACAAACAGTGATGTGGAGAGAGGAAAGTTGCTCCATGGAAAACTGGCGTTCTCCCATAAAACAAGGTCCCCGCCTGTACTATGTCTGATTCATAAACCAGATGCTCCGCTACAACCTTACTTGATGAATTAAATTAAAAATAAGCAGATTCCAAAGCGCAAAACCATAGTCCTTCTAAACTGATGGATGCCACAGTGTTTGTCATAAGGCTTCATTTTTTTTTAAGCATTTAATCCCAAGAAAGGCGGGAGTGCCACTAACACATAAGAGGTTACAGAGAATTGAGAGCAAGAGCAAAAGGAAAGGATGTAGAAAAGGACGGGGATTGGGATCAAGAAATCCCAAGATTGACATTACATTTGAATATTTGAAGATTATAGCTATCAGGGCATCAAGTAAGAGGAAGGGAGTTTCACTGTCTGGAAGTGCGAGAGAAGATCTTGGAGTAGAAGAGGCGGTTAAATTTAACCGTTTCGACAGTGAAAAAGTAGGGCCGAGGTCCCAACCTAGTACCACGCTTAAATTCATGAAGTTGGGGTACCAGTGAAAGTAGCTCATCAGAGCAGTTGCCATGAAAATATTTGTAGAAAAGACAGAGGGAAGCCACAGTACGTCTTTGAGAAAGTGACTGTAGACGAGATGCCAGATCAGGACCTATCACAGTGCACATCCGTCTCTGAATTTTGTCGAGGACGTCGAGATGAACAGCGGGGGCACCAGACCATATATGGCAACAGTATTCAATGCAAGGACGAATGGTAGATTTGAAGGATGGACTCAGGCGAGAAAAACCTTTCCTTGCGGTATGTAGGTCAAAGGAAAGCGTGAGACAAAGCAGGCACAGAGAGACGCTGTCGTTGGTGTTGGGTATCAGCCATTCTGATAAGAATCAGTACCTTACCTCGTAATTGTACTATGGGACTAACCTGCAGGCGATCACTTTGTGATTGGCGTCCAAACAAAGTCAATAAATATTTAATGAAACACGTGTCTTGATCACTCGTCATTGTCATTTTTCTGTTATCCATTTACATAAGCTCTTCGAGTAGAACGATCGTCCTGGGTAGGACGATAAACTACATCCGGCAGCAAGGCATCTGTTCGGGAGATTGAAGGTTTCGGGGAGAATGGAACCACTTCTTAACTGCTCTCTTTCCCAGTTTCACCCTAACCTGGGGTGGTAGCACCTGTTAAGGTCCCCAGCTATGAGAACCCCTAAACAAAAATCAGCAGAACATCTTTGTAATAAAATAACCAAAAACATATTTTTTTATAGCAAAATAACAATCAATCCAACGGTGAAATATATAAAAGTATAGTTTTATTATAAAATTACCAACTCTTTATGATCTACAAACTTTAAATCTATAAAAAAAAAATCATACCGTAATTACCCATGTATAATACGTAGTTTTTTTCTAAATTAGGGTTGCGTATTATGCACAGCTACAAAAAAATCTTTAAAAAATTGCCGTAAAATAAAATAAAAATTATCATAAAACTAAATTAGAATAATATTATTCTATGTTTAAAACCATTTCTTAATAAGAGTAGGAAACGCTAGCCGTAATGAAATTGGAGAGGTAGAATTTATAGGGTTTGATTATCAAACAAGGAGTGCGTATTATGTATGAGTAGAAACATTTTCCCACACTTTCAGCATAATTTTAGGTGTGCGTATTATGGGTGAAGGCGTATTATACATGAGGAATTACGGTGCCTTTACTCTGATAGTATAAAATTTTGTACAAAATGTTTACATTTCGACATTAAATAACCCATAGAGATGTTGATATGCCGCCAAACAAAATCAACCAACCAACCGAATAGAACGGATTGGAAGTATTCCTCTCTAGTCTGTAGGTAATTTGATGTCGCCTTATAGGAATTTGTGCAGACTATTATAGTAATAATAGTAATACTGTTTCCTGATTAATAATTTCTATTGTTCACCCAATACAATTCCCAAGAGCCACTCAAGGTAGATAGTTTCTAAATGAGGTTGTTGTAGGTGAGCAAAAGGAGGAAATAAAAAGTTCATATGATGATTCGTAGGACAAGGGTTAACCCTAGACTTGAAGAGATCATAGTGATCGGGAAGCATCATCTCGGGAGTCTTTTCCATAACGTATCAGTTATGGCGACGAGTCTGTCTTAGCTGAACTTTTTTCCTTTAATTACGGAGGGAATATGTATGAGTCGACGCCGTGAACGTGGCATAGCGGGTCCTAGCCGTGAAGATAGAACTCAGGAGGGTAGTTCGTCTGAAGATTTGGAGTAGCAAGACGTTGGTAACGTTTTGGTTTGGTTTATTTTGTTTTACGGCATATCAACCTCAATGGATTATTTAATGCCGACAACATTTTTAGGATAGATTCGTATGAATAGAATATGTATTATTTGTTTTAGATTGGTTTGGTTTATTTTATTTTACGGCATATCAACCTCAATGGGTTATTTAATGCCGACAAAAAATCTTATTGCTGGTAATATTTTGTTTTGTCTAAAATGTGTTTCTGGTAATATATTTCCTTCAAATTTGCTGGTAATATTTTTTATCAAAAAAGTATTGCTGGTAATAGTCAACTATTTGCCCATAGCTGTGACCCTAACAGGTGCTACCACCCCGGGTCAGGGTGGACCCCGAAACACCGGGAATTAAGAGGTGGTTCCACGTTCCTCAAAACCTCCTGATCAGAGGCCTTGCTGTTGGATGTAGTTTAACGTCTTACCCAGGACGCGGATGTACTTTAACGTCTTACCCAGGACACAGTAAAGTTTTGTCTGTGGGAAATAGGCTCTAGGGTGGAAAAATAATTCATCACCCATAAGGACGTTTTAAAAAAAATTAATAACAATTACGAGAATTCATTTGGTCGATTCCTGTTGCCCCGTCCCAAAACGGACTAATCCTTCGGTGTGCTACATCCCTTTTAGAAAGCTTTCGATTACGGCTCTCCTCAACTTTCTTTATGTTATTGTTTTGTTTTGTTTTTTATATATATAATTAATTCACCTCAAGCAAGGTGAGAATGTTACTAAGATGCAACAGGCTACTGGGAGTGAAAGAGAATAAAAAAGGCTTAAGAAAGAAGCGGAAACCTAATTTTAAGCATCAATCAAGGAATAAACGTCTACTCCTGTTCAAAAGACTGGGGAGGACTGTGAACCGGACGATAGGCGAACCTATCTACTCCTATTAGCTCTTGTGTTTCAATCAACTTCAGTCTTTGTTCTGTTACTCACACTCTTCGATTATCTTATTCTATATTTTCATCTGCCTTTCTTGTTTTCTATAGTCCTTGTGAGTGTTAAATACGCCAAACCGTCTTTCTACTTTATTCATCCGAAAGATTTCAGTTGTCTCTTTCTGGTTAATTGCAGCAGATTCTTGTAGCTCACATTTTCTTTAAAATTAGAAAACTTCTCATATAAGCAAGCTATGCTATTCTTAGAATTTGTTGATTGAAGTGATTTTTTTTTCATCGGCGAGGAAAGTGCCCAGAATTTGCTGTCATGTATGAAATTTTATATTAAATATCAATCAAAAACTCCTGTTTTTTTTTTGTTTTTTTTTTTCTTGTGACATTTTAGCTTTTATTACTTCGGATTTTGGCATCATATTTTCGTTGGTTTCTAGATCTACTCCTCAGAGAGTTAAATATCTGCACTTTCTTCATTTTGATTTCTTCAATATATAAAGCGCACCGTCTTAAAATATTTATGAATAAATTGTATAAAAAAAATAATAAACAAATAAATAAATAAAATGAAAAAAATATGACGAATGGAAAAGAAAGGGATGAAATCAATTAGAATAGAAGAGGCAGGTGTCAATAGATTGACGGGGAGGGAAGTTACTATTTTGCGATGACGAATTGTCTTGCTTAGCTGAGAGGATATAAAAAAAAAAAATGAATATTTAAATATATTGTTGTGATATGATTGGTTGTCGGTCCTAAGCAAAAGAATGAAAAGAGGAAGCGGATGTACCCGTGTGGCCATTTTGTATTTGATTTTTTTGGGGCCTCTGAGTAACCTGTCAGTCTTGATGCATTGTTGGAGATTTCTTTTCAAGAATTTTATTCACTAGATTGTGAAAGATCTTATTGAACACAGACAAAGGATTTTATCCGGACTCACACAGGCTAACATCTTTCGCTGCGAAAATACTACCTTAAACGTGGGATGTTTATTTTTCTTTACTTGTCATGTAAAAAATAGACAACAAGGAAGTCGGTAAAGTGGTTAAGGCCTTGTTCAGAATCTAACTTAAAAAGGGGGAGAGAGCGTTGTAAAAAGCGAGAAAAAAAATAATTAAAAAGTAAATCGAATAGTAAAATAACGGAAATGAAAAACTGGAAAAAAGTTAAAAACAAAAAATATTTTAACAGCAGAAAGAGAGAGAGAGAGGGGGGGAGAGAAAGAAAGAAAGATAGAGAGACAGAATGAGAAAGAAAGAAAGAAAGAGAGATGGAGAGTGAAAGAAAGAAAGAAAGAAAGAAAGAAAGAAAGAAAGAAAGAAAAAGAAAGAATGACAGAGGGAAAAAGATCAAATGAGAGAGAGAGAAAAGAGATGGAATGAGGGAGAGAGAATCGAGAAAGAGAAATGGCATGAAAGAGAAAAGAGATGAAGTGAGAAAGAGAGAGAGAGAGAAAGACATAGAGTGAGAGAGAGAAAGACATGGAGTGAGAAGAGAGAGGAATAAGGAAATAGAGCGAGAAAGAAAGAGAAAAAATGAAGTGAGTGAGAGAGAAAAAGAGAGAGTGAGAGAGAGACTGAGCGAGAAAGAAATAAAGAGGGAGAAATGGAATGAGAGAGAGAGAGAGTAAGAAAGAGAGAGAAATGGAATGAGAGATGAAAAGAAAGAAGGAGAGAAAGATGGAATATAAGAGAGAAAGAAAGACAGAGAGAGATGGAGTGAGATATATATTGAGAAAAATGAGAGCTAGGGTGAGAGACAGAGGAAGGGACTCTCGTAATACTTAGGATCTACCGCACCTCATCTATTACTAGGGTCACTACACACATCTGGTAAAACAAAGTGGCTTACTGGTTGATTAGCCCGATTTGAAGGGAGATGTGATTAAACATTATGGCCACATAACTATGTTAACCCCCCCCCAAAAAAAAATCAATATAATATCCATTAGCAAATGGATAATGTCCATTAGCAATCAGATATGTTCATCGGCAAACTGTGATATCCATAGGCAATCATTTATATCCTTTGGCAATCAGACAAGGTCATCGGCAATCTGAGATGTTCATCGGCAATCAAATACCTCTGTAGCCAATCAGGTATATTCATCGGTAATCAGACATGTTCACCGGCAATCAGGTATATCCATCGGTAATCAGACATGTCCACCGGCAATCAGGTATATCCATCGGTAATTAGACATGTCCACCGGCAATCAGGTATATCCATCGGTAATCAGACATGTCCACTGGCAATCAGGTATATTCATCGGCAATCAGGTATATCCATTAGCAAAAAGGTATATCCATCCGCAATCATATATCTCCCTCGGCAATCAGGTATATACATCGGCAATCATATATGTCCATTGGCAATCAGGTATATCCATCGGTAATCAGATAATATCCATTGGTCAAAAAAAAAAAAAAAAGAAAAAGAAAAACAGCGCCAGAGATTGTGTCCAAAGTTTTAACGATCCACTTGGAGAGAGTCCGAACAGATATGAGATGAAAGTTAGGACGATTCAAGATGACTAAAATTTGGTGCACACATCTCGAAGATCAAGTCGCGCAGATTAATTTCGATTCAATTCATGGAGGCTCTCTTATCCACGGCTTACTTTCTGGGATTCGTCTTTTGTATGCAACTTCCCGGAGTTATAGTAGAAGATCGAAACCCTTTCATGCAGTCCAGAACTGTTTGTTAAGGTTGTTCACATTCGTCTATGCTGTACGTCCTTGAGCAGTTTAAAAACAATCTTAACCTTACGCCGAATCCCGTTATTACATCACCCCGGTCCTCTGGCTATGATGACGGTATCTCCACGCTTGTAACGAGTAATGCCGAAGTCGAGGATATCGGGAAAAGAAATTCGGTTGTATGAGAAGGTATCAGGAGGTTAGAATGAAATGTAATAAGCTAATTGGCCCCTGAAGTAATCCCCTTCGTCTCTTCAGCAGGCTTTGCAAGATACTCGGTCTCTGTGTCCGTCCAGAGCATCCTTCACCCGGATACATTGATTAGTAACGCTCTAACTTGAATAGCTCTTGATCCTTATAATGATTATGACACATAATATATTGAGTTTAGTCAAGAAATGGAACCAAAATGTCAAACGATCGTACACTAACCTGAAAATATTATGAAGCTATTAACGAGAATTCTTCAACAGTTATAACTGAAATTTACGGGTTCCATGGCGGTAGATACGAATGAGGTATGTTCATCAGTAATCTGATATGCTCATCGGCTTCAGGTATATCCATCGGCAATCATATATCTCCATCGGCAATCAGGTAAATAAATCGGCAATCAGATATGTTCATCGGCAATCAGATATGTCCACCGGCAATCAGGTATATCCATCGGCAATCAAATATGTCCACCAGCAATCAGATATGTCCAATGGTAGTCAGGTATATCCATTGGCAATCAAATATGTTCATCGGCAATCAGATATGTCGAGTGGCAATCAGGTATATCCATCGGCAATCAGATATGCCCATCGGCAATCAGGTATATCCATCGGCAATCAGATATGCCCATCGGCAATCAGGTATATCCATCGGCAATCAGATATGCCCATCGGCAATCAGATATGCCCATCGGCAATGAGGTATATCCATCGGCAATCAGATATGCCCATCGGCAATCAGGTATATCCATCGGCAATCAGATATGCCCGTCGGCAATCAGGTAGATCCATCGGCAATCAGATATGCCCATCGGCAATCAGGTATATACATCGGCAATCAGATATGTTCATCAGCAATCAGGTATATCCATCAGCGATCAAATATATCCATCTGCAATCAAATATGTTTACCGACAATCAGATATGTCGATTGGCAATCAGGTATGTCCATCGGCAATCATATATGGACATCGGCAATCAGACATGGTCATCAGCAATCTGAGATGTTCATCGGAAAATATATATGTCCATCGGCAATCAGGTATATCCATTAGCAATCAGAGATTTCCATCGGTAATCAGATATGTCAATGGGCCATCAGATATGTCCATCGGCAATCAGATATATCCATCAGCAATCAGGTATATTCATCGGCAATCATATATGTCCGTCGGCAATCAGGTATATCCATCGGCAATCAAATATGTCCACCAGCAATCAGATATGTCCAATGGTAGTCAGGTATATCCATTGGCAATCAAATATGTTCATCGGCAATCAGATATGTCGAGTGGCAATCAGGTATATCCATCGGCAATCAGATATGCCCATCGGCAATCAGGTATATCCATCGGCAATCAGATATGCCCATCGGCAATCAGGTATATCCATCGGCAATCAGATATGCCCATCGGCAATCAGATATGCCCATCGGCAATGAGGTATATCCATCGGCAATGAGGTATATCCATCGGCAATCAGATATGCCCATCGGCAATCAGGTATATCCATCGGCAATCAGATATGCCCGTCGGCAATCAGGTAGATCCATCGGCAATCAGATATGCCCATCGGCAATCAGGTATATACATCGGCAATCAGATATGTTCATCAGCAATCAGGTATATCCATCAGCGATCAAATATATCCATCTGCAATCAAATATGTTTACCGACAATCAGATATGTCGATTGGCAATCAGGTATGTCCATCGGCAATCATATATGGACATCGGCAATCAGACATGGTCATCAGCAATCTGAGATGTTCATCGGAAAATATATATGTCCATCGGCAATCAGGTATATCCATTAGCAATCAGAGATTTCCATCGGTAATCAGATATGTCAATGGGCCATCAGATATGTCCATCGGCAATCAGATATATCCATCAGCAATCAGGTATATTCATCGGCAATCATATATGTCCGTCGGCAATCAAATATATCTATCATCAATCAAGTATATCCCTTGGCAATCAGGTATATTCGTCGGCAATCAGATATGTCCATCTGCAATCAGGTATATACATCTACAAATATGTCCATCGGTAAACGGATATGTCCATCCGCAATCAGGTATATGCACTGGCAATTATATAATGCTCATTAGCAATCAGATATGTCCGTCAGCAAACCGTGATGTGCATAGGCAATCAGGTATATCCTTTGGCAATCAGACAAGGTCATCGGCAATCTGTGATGTTCATCGGCAATGGCATATGTCCATCGGCAATCAGATATGGCCATCGGCAATCAAATACGTCTATAGCCAATCATGTGTATCCATCGGCAATCAGATATATCCATCGGCAATTAGATATATCAATTGGCAATCAGGTATATCCATCGGTAATCAAATAGCCTCAACTGCAATCAATTATATTCCTCAGCAATGAGATATGTCCACCGGCAATCTGATGTATTCATCGGCAATCAGGTATATCTATTAGCACACAGGTATATATATGACCATCGGCAATCATTTATATCAATCAGCAATCAGATATGTCCACCGGCGACCAGGTATATCCATTGGCTATCAGATATGTCCATCGTCAATGAAGTATGTCCATCGGCAATGAGGTATGTCCATCGGCAATGATGTATGTCCATAGTCAATGAAGTATGTCCATCGGCAATGAGGTATGTCCATCGGCAATGAAGTATGTCCATCGGCAATGAGGTATGTCCATCGGCAATGAAGTATGTCCATCGGCAATGAGGTATGTCCATCGGCAATGAGGTATGTCCATCGGCAATCGGTAAATTTCTGGCACGTTTATACATTTATCTTTTGCTTGTGAGTTTTGAAAAAAAATCGAATTCAACCGTAACGGATAAATTTGTTTTTTGGCATATCGATCTATTGAACGATGATATGTCGCTATGTAAACGTGGTTTAAATGACTCGGCCTATAGTATTAGCGGTTATGGTTATTGCAAATAGTGAAGTGTGAATACTGTAGAGATATATAAAATGCTACTCCAAATATAACACGCAACAACAGGCAGAAACCTGGGATATCGTGTTTTGGTTGTGGTGATAAATTACATATGACGTGCGAACGATGAATGTCATTATATTTTGAATGCCAGAATCATTTTTTTCAAAAAAGCATACAGAAGTCCAGCGGTACAAAAAGTTGTCGTACTATTTTCCGGTACAAGATATACAAAACAGGGACACAAGTAATATGCCATTAACTAGAATAGATCTCGGAAAACTTATACATGTAAACTGAGGGAATGGGGTGTTCCGGTATAGCTCAATTGACCCTGGTTGTTCCTTGTCTTTACAAGGTGAAAACCAATTTATTTCTATTTTTCTTACATTAATATTCACCGTGTACAAGAACCGGGAGCCACTCATGGTAGAGGATTACGTTAAGGGGTAGTTTATATGGATAGTATGGAAAAATAACGGTTAACTCTCGACTTGAACAGGTTAAGATTGTAGAGATCGGGGAAACATCCTCTTGGGAGTTCTGTTCCACAGAGCAATGGATCGCGGGAAGAATCCGTTCGAGTGGAACTTACTTCTCACGAATGGGTAGTTTATATGGACAGGAGGGGAAGATAACGGTTAACTCTCGACTTGAACAGGTTAAGATTGTAGAGATCAGGGAAACATCCTCTTGGGAGTTCTGTTCCAGAGAGCAATGGATCGCGGGAAGATGATGTTCGAATGGAACTTACTTTTCACCAATGGATAGTTTATATGGATAGGAGGGGAAAATAACGGTTAAATCTAGACTTGAACAGGTTAAGATGGTAGTGATCGAGGAAACATCGTCTTGGCAGTCAGTTCTACAAAGCAGTGGTTCGTGGGAAGAAGCTGTTTGAATGGAATTTACCTCTCGTCGATGGAATACGGGGGAAATGTGGGTGATTTGCTATAATGTAAGTGGCCTGACGTGTCCTAATCGTTAAGGTTAGAGCTCGCGGAACTAAAGAATGTTGTTCGTGTGAGCACTTTCTATGGAAGCAGCGACAGAGCAGTGACAGAGTCGCCACATCCCGCCTGTGTGAGAAAGAGAGATTGGAGGCTGGAAAATAATTCTTCTCCAACAAGCACTCGGAGAACTCTATCAAGACTGGAAAGTGAGAACTGTACAGTACTCCATTATCGCCCTGATCTGTCTTTTATAACGGTAGAAGCTTGTATGAGGATTCAGGTATTTACTCGAGCGGCAAAGAGAGCCAATCATTTTACCTGCATCGTTAGCGATAGATTGTATATAGGAATTCCATTTGAGGTCAGGTGTAAGTTTGAGGGCGAATATTCTCGACAGTTTCTTAAGCTAATTTCTATCAAAACTGCATACTACAGAATTTACGTACAAATTAAGCCAATGTCTTTGTACCTCGGGGAGAGGAAAATGTAAAAAACACATTAAAAATAACAGCTAAGTCCCTTTGACGGATATAACGCTTCAGAAATCACTTTTCTTTATTATCTGTAAATTGTCACGACTTTTCGAGAAATATGAAGTGGTTTCCCGTTGCTTTCTCTCCAGTTTAGAATTCAGTTTTCCTTCTTTTAGGCTGGTTGCCAATCAAGGTTAAATATCCTAGTCTACCCTGTTATTTGATCTATACTGTGGTTTGTTTTGTTTTGTTTTGTTTTACGGCATATCAACCTCAATGGGTCATTGAAGGCCGAAAACCTTTTTTTTTTCTGGTAATATTTTTGTTTTGTTAAAAATCTATATCTGTTAATATTTTTTCCCTCAAAAATGTATAGCTGGTAATATTATTTTTCCAAAACCGTAAAGCTGGTAATATTACTTTTCAAAAACGTATAGCTGGTAATATCTTTTCAAAAACGCACTGCCGGAAACAGAGCGTACAAGGGCCGAAACGTTGTGAATATGGCAATGAAGATGAGGATAACAGTCCGAATAATGTAAATAATGCAAGTAATCATAATACCTCATCTCAGAGACGTAGAGAAATATTTCTGGTCCTGGCGTCTCGGCTTCAGTCACTTTCCCACTCCGTAAAGTTGCCTCACAGTGACTTTTCTATAAATACTTTCATGATAATTTTTCGGGTGAGCTAACTTAGCTAGGAGATATATGCTTGTTTCCCCTCTCTCCCCGCCCCCTATTTAGGTGAGCAGAGACGTCAGCTCTCTGTTGGATGCGGGGCGTCTTTCGTTTCGGGTGTGATTTTCATATTTGCTGTTGTGTTTGAATGAGTGTGTTTGAGTGAGTGCTTGGGATAAATGAATGTTTTATATTATTATAGACCCGCATTGATTTCTGCCGCATTTAAGGGTTGTGCAGGGTTTTATTACTAACATTATTTCGTTTGGTTTCTTGTAAATTCTTTTGCTTTCATATTGTAAATAGATATTGGGGCTAGATTATTAAATTGTTGCTTTACTTCTCTCCCCCCACAGACACTGAACTGTACATATGGGGACTAGTTAGGATTTTCATAGAGACAATGAGGTATTATGGTGAATGAAGTAAGAATGGTAAGTAAGAATGTGTTGTGTAAGGAATATTCTTGTATCTTTGAATCAGTGATTGTGCCTAAGTTTAAAATCAAGACAGAAGACTGTCCTTTTCCTCATTCCTCTTGTTGGCCTTGTGCCTCACTTTGTATCTTTGTACAAATAAATATTGCTCTTTGTTATGATACCTAGACTTTATTAATCTAAGCTCAGTACTAGGCTAGCGACGAGGTTTCATCAATTTACAGTTGAGTTGGCTAGGTGTAACCGTAAGTTCTATGCTAACAGTTTCTTTTCTCGCACGTCTTGCCTGTGGAACTCCTTTCCGGTCCCATGCTTTGCAGCCAACTTTAATCTTCAATGATTTAAGTGTAATGTCAATCGCTATCTACTGCCCTCTTGATTACTCTTTCCCCTTCTCGCTCATTATCGATGTTTCTGTTCCTAATTCTTCTACTCTTCGTAACCCGTCGTCTTAGTAGTTTTAGTAGTTTGTATGAATTTAAGTGTACTAAAAAATTGGTAACTAGGTCTCACCGTTCGAATGAGTTCGTCGCTATGATGCCTAGACTCTTCAAATTTAAGCGCAGTATTAGACTGGTGACGAGGTTTCATCAGTTTACAGTTGAGTTTACTAGGTGCAAGCGTAAGTTCTATACTAACGGTCAGTTATCGCTTGTGGAACTCTTCATGCTTTCCAGCCATCTTTAATCTTCAAAAATGTAAATGCAAAGTTATTCCCTGTCTACAGTCTTCCTGGTTACTCTTCTTTTGTTCTCGTTCCTTCATAACGTTTCTGCTTTCTAATTCTTGCCCTTCCAGTAACCACTTGTGTCTTAGTCGCTCTACTGTCTTGCTTGGGGTGAATTCGATTAAATAATAGTTTTATCATTTCCATGATTTATTAAACCTCTTCTATGTACACGTATTATCCTCCAGCGAACGGATCAGCTGAATACGAATCCAGATCCTCAAGAATGGATTAAGTTTCCAACGATTTTGAAACTCTTTTACTTTGCGTCTTAACTCTGTTTTTGACTCTGCGATCAGTTACGGACCAGGAATGCTGTTGGCGCTTCGACAGCAAAGTCCCACATTTTTCACGTTGTACGCTCCGGCCTTATTCAGGTGGCTGGAATATCGAACTGAACCCTTTATTTTTCTCGCTGGGGTAAATTGCTCTAGCTCCACGTCAATGGATGTCAATTATCAGTTATATTATCTTCTGTTAATTCCCCTCTCCAAGTTCTCCACTGCCTTAACCAGGTATTGAACTTTGGGCCCAGTCACTGGATCTAACTAACTATCCACTCTGCCAGGTGTTCTTCACAACATCTGTGTATGAATTTCTGGGTATTATAAACCTTTCTTCAGTAACAATTTTTTCCAGTGCTCAGAATCGCAATTTTTGCTGTTATTATTGTCGCTTTTTTTTTTTTTTTTTTTTTACCATAGCTCATATTGCAATTTTCGTTGTTATTATCGCTTTTCTCTGGCACTTTTTATTACTGGTTCCTATATTGTATTCATTTCTATGCTTGACCGGCCAAAACCGAAACGTTGTGATAAGTATGGCAACTAAGATGAGGATGATACTCTGAGTAATGTAAATAGTGAAAATAGATGTGGTAATCAGCGGCAGTTTGGCTCAAGACGGTCAAGGCACATTACGCCCTAAATAAAGAACAAGACACAATACCCGGGATTTTTCGTGATCCTCTTCGGGATATTACTAGTAAAACTTTTATTATTATTCCAGGAAATTTAAAACAGTAAAACGCATCGATATTTTGCTTTGGAGAAGTGGATGGTTGTGTGTGAAAAAGTACACGTTGATCACATCCATTTGCGCATTTCTGTGGAACCTGCTGTGAATAGAGGTTTCAATGATATAATGGATATTCCCAATCAGATCATGTCACTAAACACACTGGAAAGGATTTATTAGACGTTCAGTCCTTGCTGGAGGTTAGTTCTCTGTCTACAGTTTGAGATTGATTGGCCAGTTTAAGGTAAGGAAAAGACCTGGCCTAACAAGTAGTGATTCAATGTCACTTGAATCCAAGCCGGCAAACACGTGCCGTAAATTGACCTAAGTACTTAAAAGCTTTTGTGTGCTCAGCGGAAAGGGGCACGATTTGAATAGATGTCGGACATAAGCATGAGAATGAGGAGGAAGCAAGATTATCCGCGTGGCTATTTTGTATTTTACTGGATGGATATGTGTGTATAGGTGTGTGTGTACGCATGTATGTGTGTGAGAAAGAGAATGGTGTTTTTTTTCGGATTTAAGTGAGTCATGATAAAACAGAAAACCGTTTTATTATTGTCTTCTCTTGACAATATGAAAAATGCAAAGAAGAATATAGATGAGATGGGGGTGGATAATTTTGGAAAGGAAATCGAGCTGGGCCAGAGGAAATTATAATGAAGGTATCGGGTGCAAACTGTAGCAGAAGTTATTGAGTGGCAATAGGTGTGGGCGGAAAAAATGACTGCAGGAGAGAACAATTGGTTAAAAGATAGTTTCAATAAAAATAACTGAAATAGCGTATTCAAAGATAAAGAAAGAAAGAGTTAGAGAGAGAGAGAGAGAGAGAGAGAGAGAGAGAGCGAGAGAGAGAGAGAGAGATGAAAGGGAGAGGAAAGGAGAGGTAGACATATAGATAGACAAACAGACGGCCAAAATAAAAGCCGCGAGAAAGAATGGCGGACAACGACAGAATTTGTATGCGCATGCGTGCACACTTTTTCAAATTAGAATCAAAATAGACGACAAAATACAGAAATAAAAAGGAGTGTGGGAAGTGGAAAAGAAAAAAGAACAGAAAGCAAAAAAAAGGATTAGACATAGTGAAAGAGAGAGTGAAGTGTTTGGGGAAAAGAAGAGGAGGAGACGGCCAGGAAAAAAGAGTGGGAATTGACCTTCCTAAAGTATTTACGCAACCACACACCCCATCCAAATCAGCGGTGGCTTGGTTGGCGGTGGCTTGATGGAGGCGGTGGTGAAATACCAGCGAAATTGGCAACAATTTGTTTCAAATTAGTCTTCTGGAAAAACGAGACACGACTGACATCACGTGACAATTGGACCCCTAACCCTAACCCACTGCCTGAGACACTGACGGCACCGTTTCAGGCTTTCATTTATGTTTTTTTATTTCTTTACCGATGGCATCCGGGATCCTCTGCAAAAAAAAATTTTAGTGGCTTGTAATCGCCGAAAACTTCAGTGGACGTTAGAAATTCCCAAGGTAGATCGCGAGTGCGTGCGCGCGCGCACACACACACAAACACAGAGACACAGGCACATACAAACACTCACACACACACACACACTTTACTAAGCCAGTTTCAAACTAATAGGAAGCTTAATAAAACCAAATTTGAAATACAGTGTAACCCTGATATAAGAGACCATGATATAAGAGAAACCCGGATATGAGAGATTTTATATGGTCCCAAATTAGAGCCATACTTACCTAAACAAAATAGACCAAACCCGGATATAAGAGAAACCCGGATATAAGAGACTTCGTCTCCGGTCCGACAACTCTCTTATATCCGGGTTATACTGTATTGTATTATAGAACTGGCTAAATGTAATCAGCCTGTAAAAGGAATCTAAATTTGTCTATATTTCTGAGATGAGGTATTATGTACATTATTTACATTATTCGGACTATTGTCCTCATCTTTGTCGGCATATTTATTACAGCGTTTCAGTAATAAGGAGTGCCAGAGAAAAGTGATAATAACAACAAAAATTGCAATATGAGCACTGGTAAAAAAATGATTGCTGAAGACATTAGGTTTATTATACCCACAAATTAATACACAGATGTCCTCAAGGACACAGTGGATAAAGCGTTAGTGATAGGAAACAAAGAGTGTGAGTTCAATACTCGGCGTTGCGTTTTATTTAGCCAAGTAGATCTGATGGAGAACATTTCTCTCGAGGTCAAATCGGAACCGATGTCTTCAAATTCGAGGGCCCAACATGGTCACGAAAAACTGGTCATTGATGTCTGTACAGGTAAACTACTGCGACATGCTTTTTGATTGGAAATCTGTACTTAATTGCTAGTCTGTGAAACCTATGAGATCAATGGTGATATATTCTGATGAATGGACGAAGTTGTAGTGATAATGGTTACCATTATTGTTTAGTTCCGACGGGATTACTAAATATGTAGCGGTTGTATTACCATTGTTGTCGGGAACGTCGAACGACGGACGTCGGGGTTGCCCATCTTGTAGTGACGGTTTTATCAATATTTAACTTTGGTTAGGAAAGGTGGGTGTAAGGAAAATGCGTGAACGCAATGCAATTCATATTTGACGTAAATAGCACATAGAATAAAATACAAAACTGAACGGAATGATTTCAAAACATAACAATTAAATTTATTAATGTTTGATGTACATGCATGCGAACTGAAAAGGTAGGACAGAGTCGTGTCCCTTTGATTAGGTATTAGTTGTACCGGAGTTCATATTAAGAAGAAGTAATATTAAACTTGTAATTTAGAAAAATAAAGTTTGGAATTGTGAGTTCTAGAATTGGTAAAAGTTCAGGAGTGATTCCAGAGTTTGTGAATGTTGGTAATTGTTGGTAAACGTCTCACCGCAATGGCTAGACGGGAGTTCTTCAAGGTTACATCTTGGCACTTGGTAGCAAGGAATGAGACGTGCGAGAGAGATGAATAGAAAGAAAAACTCGAGGGAGTTTAAACGTGTTGGGTTTATATAATGGTCGTGTACCACGTGGGAGGCTCAAACGGAGAATGCGGGAAAACAGATTGGTCGCGTGCAGGCGGTTTGATTGGTCGGAACTGACCAATCAACAAGCTAGATTTGAGGTGATCGACCAATGAATACTTGTTATATTTGTATGAAAGTAGGATGTTACTTACCAGATAGGAAGAGTGTATTTCCTAAAAAGAGTTAAGGCTGGTTTGTTGTGGAAGATCCCACAAAGTGATTGCTAAAGGTGTCCGTCTACAAAACTCTACAGTCGGGATACTAAACGAACCATCAATCAGCTAAGTGACAAAGTGGAGCTGGCCGAGGTCAAATAGCAACCGATGTTTTGCAATTTGAGCGCTCAACGTGGTCACTGGTGGTTGATATCTGCACAAGTAAACTACTGCGGTATACTCTTTGATTGGAACTGTACATAGTTGCTAGTCTGTGAAACCTATGAGATCAATGGTGATATTAAGGCAGTGGAGAACTTTCAGAGGGAAATTAACAGGAGATAAATGATAACTGACATCCATTAAACATGGCACGTGGAACTAGAAAAGTCTACCGCAGTGAGCATAATAATGGGTCAAATAAATGGTTCAGTTCGACATTCCAACCACTTGAAGAAATCCGGAGCGTACAACGGACGAAACGTTGTAATAAATATGGCGATAAAGTCCGAATAATGTAAATAATGTACAAATCTATGTCTGGTGCAAGGCCAAAATAGTGGGCAACTCATTGAATATCGAAATTAGTAGAATCATTCTGATTGGCTGATTGAGATTGAATTCCGCGTTATCAGTTATTGATTTGAAAACCTCTTTCAATATGTTCAGTATATATATATATATATATATATATATATATATATATATATATATATATATATATATATATATGTATATATATGTCTATTAAAATGAAATGTCAGTGTTATTTTCATTTCTGCATCATTTAGACATTTCATTTTAATAGACATATTTAACAAAATGACACATAAAATATCTTGAAATACTATAAAATAAAATGATTCAATAAAATCGCCATTGGCTTCAACCACGGCCTCCAGACAACTTAGAAATCTCTCCGATCTCCTTATTGGTGAATGCTGCCATAAGACTTGCCTTCAGTTCATCTTTTTTTTTACAAGTAGTTTTGTTGGTCTTTCGCTCAACTGCGCCCCACACAGCAAGGGGATTACAGTCTGGCGAGTTAGGAGGCCAGACGTAAGGAGTGATGTGGTCGCAGAAACTGTCTGACAGGCATAACTGGGTTCTCTGGCTTGTGTGGCATGGTTCAGACACCTGATGCCAGACATAGGGTCTTCCAGCAGCCACCCTCTTGTCTCGGGGAAGCACTACCTCCTGATACCTTCGTAATCACCATTAGACTCATCCAACTCTTTCCGAATCCTCTGCACTGTCCTCAGATTGACACCCAAACACTCTGAAATTTTCGGATTGAAGCTTTCCTCCCCACTTCTTTCTTTCTTTCTTTCTTTCTTTCTTTCTTTCTTTCTTTCTTTCTTTCTTTCTTTCTTTCTTTGTCTCTGTCTCTGTCTATCTGTCTGTCTGTCTCTCTCTATATATATATATTAGATTGGCGCAAAAATAATGAACGTAATAATGTCCTTTTTTAACGTATTTTTTAACGTCAAAAAACCATATTATTACGTCATTATTTTTGTACCAACCTAATATATATATATATATATATATATATATATATATATATATATATATATATATATACAGGGTGTCCATAAATTCGTGTGCACTTTAAAAAATTTATAACTTTATTTGTATTTGCGATAGAAATAATTTGTAAAAAGGATTAGAAAGAAGTAAATCTATATTTTTTAAGGTTTTATTGAAATTTTATTTAAGTTTCCACATGTCCTCCATCATTAGCAATCCAAAGGGTAATACGATTTTGCAGTTCACGGAAAACATTTGCCAACTGATTTACAGTGATGCCTAAAATCACATTAGTTATTTTAGCTATACTTAAAACTAAGTACTTTAAACTTTATAACATTTTTTACAGATTTTTTTCTATCACAAATACAAATAAAGTTATAAATTTTTTAAAGTGCACACGGACTTTATGGACGCCCTGTATATATATATATATATATATATATATATATATATATATATATATATATATATATAATTGCCACTATGTGTCTTTAGAAGAAACCGCATCTCCGTTTTGTAGCGGGAATTCGGAATCAAATGGTAAAATGGGAAGATGTGACGACGGCCCACAAAAATTGCCGTCAAAAAATCTCAGTCGTTTTCTTTTGCATATTAGCGGTTTCTTGAAGGAACCGTTCGTTCCCTCGTAGGGAAAGAAGAAAATCTACACAAAGAACGAACAAACTATCCCATCTTTTGCATATGTTAATCCTAAACTGCTTTTGCATGACTGCTGTCTCATTTTTCACAGCCTCTGCCAGGACATAATTTGCATTCTTTATTAATCAGACTCCAGAAATGACATCGAGGGAAGCTTAAATGTCACATCATATCCACATAACATAATTTCACCGCCGATTTCTCGGTGTTCATTTATATCAAGCGATTTTTAGCAGAGAGTTGTTTCATTATCATTAACAACATCAGCATCATGGCCGAGTGTGGTTGTAGACTCATTAGGCAGATAAGAACCTGATTAATCCCTTTCTTACATATCCGGTTTGAAGATTGGAGACGCATTCATTCAGGCGTTGCGTTTTATTTAGCCAAGTAGATCTGATGGAGAACATTTCTCTCGAGGTCAAATCGGAACCGATGTCTTCAAATTCAAGGGCTCAACGTGGTCACAAAAAACTGGTCATTGATGTTTGCACAGGTAAACTACTGCGACATGCTTTTTTGATTGGAAATCTGTACTTAATTGCTAGTCTGTGAAACCTATGAGATCAATGGTGATATTCCCTGACGAGTGGACGCAATGATTGCGGCATCCTTTTTGATCCGAACTCAGTACACAATTGAAGGTCCGTGATTCTTATGAGATCAATGCAGGCGTCTCCCAAGGCTCTTTCCTCACCCCTATCCTCTTTCTATTAGCAATCCCCGAAAGAACATGCCAGCTGATCTATACCCTTATCTAGCTCAAATTGCTGGTAGCATTCTGTTATGGGGTCCACCCCTTTTTTCATACAAGTGGACTCGACCAGTGTGTACTTGTACTGCTCCCGGTGAATGCCCGGGTGTTAGAGGGAAATACACTGATAGAGTGATACAGTGAACAGCGAGAGAGTAAGAGTGTGAGGTCACCGCTTTGTAGGAGTCACAGTTGCGAGCACGTAAACTCAGAAGGAAGTCCTACTTCGATACTGAATTTACCAGACTGTATATATATTATTATTGCTACTAACCGCATTTCTAGATCTACTAATCGTATTACCAATTGTATTATTACGTCAATACATTTATTTGCTATGTTTCATTCCTGCGTTTGTCATTCATTTTGAGACCGGATTTCATCCCGGAATCCATAACACATTCAATACTTCCAAAACGATAAATAAATAAATAGTGTTTATTATTTTTGTTGTCAATTCTCAAGAATAAAGAAAATGAACACATTCCTTTTCAACACATATTTAGGTTTTATTACAATTTTAATCTGCTTAAAACTATAAATATTTCAGACTAGTGAAGATAGGTAAAATAATAGCGGTGTCAAGGGAAAAAAACGTCCATTTTAAAATACGTTCTTTTTTTCTGGGGCTACGAAGGTCCACGTTAGCCGAATATTTTATCTTCGTAAATGTAATTCTAAGAGATATAGTTTGAAAGTGCAAAACGAATTGTCTTCGGAGAAGAATAAAAGCTGATTATCTTTAATCACTCGGAATGTGGTATGGCCTTATGGTTATGTGCATGGGAAACTTAATCGGAGAATTGAGGCTGCCTATATTCTCTTAGCCCAAATGACCTTTACAAAGGTCATTAATCTAATTCACTCTAGGCTGTTTCATTGCTATAATTGTCTTACTGGCATATCATGATGGATGCATGAACCCACGAGCTTAACCACTCCCTCATAACTACGTTACTAGGCAAGTTAATAGCAGGGAAATGTTTGTTAACCATAACACGTGCAATCAACTTCTAATTTCACGTATTAGTTTATTTCTTTCATTTTCATCTTTTTATTCCCATAAAAAAATAAATAAGTTTTTTTTTGTTTTTTTTTCTGAGGAACGAAACTGAGTCAAATAATAAATTCACTGCTTCTTTCAGAGAACGTAAAAAAAGAAGTTGGTGATATAGTAATTGTGAGTTCAATCCTTGGGTCTGGTTTTACAGGCTTGGGCTCAGTGAAAACAGAGAAAGCACTACTAAAAAAAAAAAAAAAAAAAAAAAAAAGATGAGCTATATTTAGACGTAGACAGGAACAAGAAGAACCTATAAGCGTAGGTTCAATAAAAGGCCATGTTCGAAATTTCTGGAAGGTCACCCGATTCAAGAGACGTCTGAAGAATGCTGGGATATAACGTCCGAAGAATTTTGATAAAAACAACAAAGATGATGACAATAGTTCGAATATAAATCATATAAATAACGATAACCTCTCATTCCAGAAATTCAGACGGAAAGAAATACAGGAAGAAATTCAGAAATTCGAACAGAAATAAATTCAGACAGAAAGAAATTCAATAATTCAGATGAAAAGAAATTCAGAAATCCAGAAATTACGGACAGGAAGAATTTCAGAAATTCGAACGAAAGAAATTCAGTAATTCGGACAGAAAGTAATTCAGACGGAAAGAAATTCAGAAATTCGGGCAGAAAGAAATTCAGTAATTCGGACGGAAAGAAATTCAGAAATTCGGACAGAAAGAAATTCAGACTGAAAGGACACATGGCCCAGTAGATAAAGACGTTGGTTAAATCCAAAGAGTTGTGAGTTCAATACCAGGCTACATCAGTGGTGAACCAAATAACTTGGAGATTTGATTTAAAGGGAAATAGCTGAGACATCCGGAAAAGGCATGGCATGTGGAACTAGAACAATCTAGAAACCGGTTGACGAAATAAAGGGTTAGGTGCGAAATTACAATCACCTGAAGAAGGCTGAAGGGTGCAACGGCCGAAACGTAGTGAATATAGCAGTGAAGATGAGAGTAACTGTGCGAATAATGTAAATAATCATAATACCTCATTTCAGGATGAAAGAAATTCAGAAATTCGGACAGAAAGGACGACAAAAAGAAAATGATTCCCTTAAAAGATGGAATTCATAAGAATCTCAGCATTTTGTTTTTATTTAAAAAAAAAAAAAAAAAAGGTTTAACCCTTATAAATCTTGGACTAAAATTTATTTCATATTAATATTAGATGCTTACCCTTCGAAAATTAAAAATGATTGATAATACCTTAGCTTATACAAATGAATACAAAAAATATTGTTTAAAAAATGTATATATTAAAATCCCGACAACATTATACAAGTATTAGTGTGAGTTACGTAATCTATTTTTTATATTATTTTTCATTCAATATAAGGCCTAAGAGCCACTCAATTTATAGTGTTACTGTATGAGTATGTTTTAAGAACGGAAGCAAAAAGTGTGAATCTGAGGATATATAGGATAGATAACGCTTGACCTAAGACGAGAAGAGTTTAATGTTAGAGTGATCGGGGAATCTTCCTTTCGGGAGTCTGTTCGACGAATTAACAATTCTGTGAAAAACGGTGTCTGAGTGGTACTTCCTTCTTACTAATGCAATACGACACTGTGTATGTGGCATGGCGTTAAAATAAAAGCGGTATCATGGGGAAAACCGACCTTTTTGCGAGCACAAAAGGCCATGTTTGCCTAATTTTCATTTGTAATGTTTTTCTTCTTAAATTGAATATTATCAAAAGTTCAGAATTGTCACAGGTCAGAAAAACTAAGCTATTTTCGCTTAATCGAGTGCATCTGAACATTTTTTCGTTTAACAGAGGTTCGGATGCTAAACATTTGTCATTGTAATGGAGGTGCATCTGATGATTAGCTTGATTTTTGTGATTAATAGATTTGGGTCTGAGCGTGTATTTTTTGATTAATGGGCGGGATGTCTAAACATTTTTTTGTTCTTTAATGGGGTCTGTGAAGGTCTGGACCGAGGGTATTAAGGAATGGACATTTGAACATCCACTAAGGCATGTGTTCTTGAGGACTGAATAGGTCTTTACTTTGGTCCGAAAGAACCGAATCGATTGAGGGCATTTTGACCACCATAGGCGTGTTGGATTGGGCGATTGCAGCTGTAGAGAAGTCGAGAAGTTCCGATGCTCGTCCAGGCCTTCCTCTACCAGATTTCTTTAGAATGTCCGTGGTTTCAGAAAGGCGACGCGGAGAAGATAGCAGCTGACCTCACGAAAATAAAGCCAGAAAAAAAAAAAAAGAAGAAATGACGTCGATTCAGTCTGTTGATACAGCGTTGGGGTGCCCTCTGAGGAGTTGCTGACATAGTACCAGAATCCAGAGACAATTCAACCCATTGAGGACACATGGTCCTCACTTCTAACGCCAGTATCTTCATTCATCATTCATAATGTGCGTAGGAAGTCCTATGAAAGATCTTGACATTATTATAATTGAGAAGAGCTTTTGGGAACTGCTGGTTCGGTAGATTTTTTTTTTTTACTGGAAATGACTCAATATAAGGCTTAAGAGCCATTCAAGGTAGCGCGTTATTTTTATGATTGATTTGTTTGTATAACGGAGTATCAACAGTTTATGGATTAACTAACGACGAAATTTAATTTTCTTGGGACCTTTGAAGTAATAAAAATATGACAGATATTATTCGGCTTTCACAAGTAAATACTTGGTAGATGATACTCAGCTTTTGGGCATATTTGTGTGAACATAATTAATATATATCTATGTTTTATGTTGCAGTTTTGTTGAAGTTATATTTTGGAATACAGTTTGATATAGAAAAAAATTGTAGGATTTTATATGGATTAATGTCATGAATAAGTTCTTTATTGTTGTTTTAATTTTTTGGTGGAATATCAACATCGCTATGGGTTATTTAATGCCTAAATCTAAATGCTTTGTTCGTAATTTATGCTTTCAACTACATATATTTCGTATATAACACTATATTTTCAAGCTAAAGCTATGTTTCTTTTTGTGAATGTATGTATGTGTATGTATCGGTGTTTGTGTATACGGCCACTTGTGTGTACCTTTCATTGTGCATGTATGTGTTTTTTTTTTGTTTTTTTTTTAAGGGTCGTGGAGATATTTCCTGTCTCGTCGCTTTTTTGTGTGTGTATATATCTAAATAGGTCTACGTGTTTATGTATTATAATCTGATTGTGCATGTATTGTCTTTTGCAAGATGTCATCCACCCCTGCCTCTGTTTACGATTCAGATATATCTATGTTGTCATGACGTTCGGAGCAACATTTGTTTATTTCAACTTCGGAGCAACATTTGTTTATTTCAACTTCGGAGCAACATTTGTTTATTTCAACTTCGGAGCAACATTTGTTTATTCCAACTTAATTTCAATAAAAACAAAATAACATGTATTTTTCTTTTTTACTCAGTAATTTTATAATTTTAAACAATATAGATCAAATTTAAATTTTAAATTGAGTAATTTTTAATTTCAAATTTTATTGTATAATTTAATATTTATTAGTTAGAATAAATTCTATTTTAATCTCTAACCCCAACATTAAAGGATTAAATAATTAGTATGACCTTTATTAGTTGTCAAGTTTTTTGAATTCTCGTATACTTGTATTTTGATTGGTCATTGAAACATATGTAACAGCGTTCCCATTAGCGAGGGATGTTTGATTGATTTGAACTTTTTTAAAACCCTTTATTCTACATTCAACACCATCACTTGATAAGACAGCAGAAGTGTTGAAACAAAATGGCTGTTTTTGTAGTGATTTTATAACATATTTATGTTATAATTTTCGAATAAATAATTGTATTTGCTCTACTCTGTATTGAGCGCTCTTTTAAGAATAGTATTGGTTACTGGAATTTATTCCGTATACATCAATCCTATACTTGGGTATATATATATATATATATATATATATATATATATATTGTTGATGATAAAATGTATTGTTGATAATTTTATTTTTTAGTGTTTGTTTTAAAAATATATTGCCGGTTATTTTATTATAAAACTATACTGTTGATTTTTTTTAGGGTTTCATTATTAGCCCATAGCTGGGATCCGAACAGATATTACCACCCCAGATTCAGGTGGACCTGGGGAAAACAGCAGTTAAGAGATGGTTCCACGCTCATCGAAACCTCCAGTCTCCCAATCATAATCCTTGCTGCAGGATTTAGTTTATCGTCATACCCAGGACAAGGTTATTGTTAAAATAGCTATGGTAAATGACATAAGTCATAAAGCAATATGAAATAAAATTTATAAGGATAGATAACAATTGATCTTTTACTTGAGGTTAACCACCTCAAGTAAAAGATCAATCGTTATCTATCCTTATAAATTTTATTATTATTATTATTGTATCATAGTGTTCAGGAAAGCCTCCACACGGTATCCTGTCCTACAAAGGCGGGGAAGACGTCTAGATGAAATGTTCTCTTTACATTTGAAATACGAAGGAAATACGACTCCGTGGATGTAGTACAGTGTGAATGAGCTCTAAAGGTCTGAACTAGTGAAAATAAAGAAAGAGCCTCACCTGAACTTTTGTCATTGAATACTGATAGAGTAACAACAGACTTGCCTGTGAGAAAGATGTGTCATAATATTCACCGCATATATGATTTTGAACACTATCAAATCTGGAAAATGAAAATTTAGCAACTACAGTTCATAGTCTATATTTGATTTGACCTTTGTAAGAACAGGTTAGCAGTTTAGATCGTTATATGTCGTGTACTTTCTTCATTGTGTTCAATCTAACATTAAGTTTGTTGGAGACGTGTCCTATCTCTCAGCATCCGTGGCCAAAAGAGAAAATGAAAACTTTTATTTTATACTGCTTTCTGGTAACGCTAGCGGTTGTTAGCAGAAGTTCCTTGGCTGACAAGTGGGCTAATTCCGCAACTTTAAAAACCTGGGAAAAACCAAGACGAAAATCGACAGATTCCATATTTAGTTCTTAGTCATACTGCCTACCGTTGTCATATTTTGAGGTAAATCAATTTTGAAAGTTACGGAAAGACAAGAAAGGGTTTTTCTTAGTTTACTAATGGCGTACAGGACGACGGAAATCCTTGTCCATTTATCTTGACGCTGCAAAAAATAGTTCAAGATTACATTTATATAATGTTAGATAATGAAGTGAATTCATCGGGGTCAGGGAATCTTTTTTTTTTATTTATCCTGTTTTATCCCATCTTCCCGCTCTTAAACTGAAAAGGGCGCAGTGTAATAAGACATTCTCCCACCATGATGGCCAACTTTCATTTTTTTTGTGCTCTCACCCCTGTTTCGCTTATGACCTAATTTTGGACGGCATACATCTTTGATGTGTACTTTCAGCTCTTAGCTTCAGGAAATTGCAATCATTTTCGGAAAAAATATAACGTTTCGCCTTGGACATAATGGAACAATTATAGACTAGACGCATATCCTCGCTAACGTATAAACTCACACATAGAAGTGGTTAATGAACACTAAGTTCGATTCTTACTGCGGGTCCTGACCTTTTGACGAACCGCCAAAGTAGGGTTAGTAAAAATTTAAACTGTTCGGCGTAGGATAATTGTCAGTAAACTAATCTCTAAGACAAATTCTCTCGAGTAGTGAGTTCCGTCCTCACCGAGTACCTCACTTTTTTTTAGTTTCTTGCCAGTATAAAATTTCCTAAAACCGGAAGTAAAAATGCAGTAAACATACAAAAATGAAATGTTGACAGAAATCGATATTTACGAAGAAAAAAAATCACTCAGTAAGAAGCAGATTCAATGGGATGACATGTTTTCATTTGCATAGCACTACAAGTGGCAACCTTCTCAAATGAACTACTTACAATCAAACGATCTGTATCCTAGAACAGTGCTACTTAAAGCGGTGGTCCACGGACCGTTGCCGCTATGCGAACCATTAGCTACCGTTACGCGGCCAGTGTCCAGGCCATGCCAAGAAATCATTTGTAAAGATTTTGTTCTTGTGTTAATAAATTGCTTACTTTTTATTACTTTTTATATATAAACGGAAGATAAAAAATAGTCAATTTTTATTATATTCATTAAATATATCGTTTCCAGTATGAATTAATATTACCGGAAAATATTACAGCTACGTGACACATTGAGAAAAAAAAAATGATGGCGGTCCGCCATATCAAATAATTTGAGAATCACTCCTCAAACTTTCCATTTTTTAAGTTTCCATTGGCGATAAATATATCATCCATATATGCATAGATAGAGGTTAAACCATACAAAAGTTCGTCTATGAATGCCATTCAGGTCTCCCAGATGTTAAAAAATATATATTTTTACAAAATTTTTTTAAAGAGTTAATAAGTCCGACGAATCTTCTCAGCTGTTGATCTGACTTTGGTGCTGAGAAGTTTGTAGTGGCAACCTTGGATGTGTGAAATACCTTCTTCGGAGGTTGGGTAACTTAAGAAAGTTAGAAACCAAAATACATATCTCAGGATTTGTTCTCAGCCCATTCTGAGTTAGTATGGTAAATGTTTCGTAATGATACTTGAAATGCTCTCAGTGCTACTCAAATTGGTGGTCAGCGGATCGGTGCCGGTACGCGAACCATCAGCTACCGGTACGCGGCCAGTGTCCAGGCCATGCTAAGGAATCATTTGTAAAGATTGTTATAGTGATTTTCCAAGCGTAGCTTAGATGTGGCACAAGGCGAAAGGTATGGGGTACCCAGTGAAGATCGAACAAAGATTAAGGCCATATAATTTTTGTTTTTGTGTTAAAAACTGCTTATTTTTATATTACTTTTCATATGTTTTGATATTGAATTATTTTTTGCAAAATAAACGGAAGATAAAAAATAGTCAATTTTTATTATATTCATTATCGTTTCCGGTATAAATTAATATTTATGGCAGCGAATGTTGGACGATTTCCTCAAAGATGAAAAAGGGACCCGAGGCGACAGAAATGTGGTTCTACAGAAGGATGCTATGTGAGCAACGATGAGGTCTTAGAGAGATTGCAAACAAGGAGGAGGCTTATACTTAACATAAGAAAAAGGTAACTGAAGTTTCTGGGACACATAATGAGGAAGGTGGGCCTGGAGAATCTGATACTCACGGGTCGAATAGAGGGAAAGAGAGATAAGTAAGAACAACGCGTGACATATCTGGCGGCCTTAAGCAAGTGCATGACAGAACGTGGTCTGGGAGAGGAAGCAGAGGGAAGGAAGTTGTTGAGAACTGCAAGGGATAGAGAGAGGTGGAGAGCCATAATCGCCTACGTCCTGAAAGGACGTGGCACATACAAAGACACAGTGAAAAAAAAATGCTGGTCTACCATATCAGATAGTTTGAGAAGCATTGTCCTAGAAAGTATTTTGAACTTTTAACCCACATTAAAAGTCTGAAAATTTCTCAGCATCACCAAGAAGAGATTCAAAGTTAAATTCTTTGTTGTTTGGTTAAATTTTGGGAAGCGAATCGAAAATTTTTCGGCATCTATTCATCCATTGGTCACTTTCAATTTTTCCTAATTCTTAAAAACTAGGAATGATTTGATTTTTTGAGATCTTCTTTTAATGAGAAGGATATTTCACATAAGGTGTATAATTTTTACTAGACTACGTGCCTCACTTACAAATAAAAACAAATGCGATAAAGCCTCTAAGACGTAAGGGAGCTTCTGACAGTGGATGAAACAGAAAACTTTACTGAGTAGAAAAGACAATAAAAAGAAGCGGATTTAAAAAGACAGAAGAACTGCGATTGAAGTTAGATTTAAAATTTTAAAAATTGAAGTTGACAAGAAAGCAAGAAGCTCTTCCTACATGCAAGAAAAGAAACAATTAGACTAGAACTTACTGTTACATTTTTTTTACTGAAAATCTTGACAAATGGTTATGATAAATGAGGATTGTGACATGAACAGATGCAATATTAAGTAACAATTACGAATGCAAACAGTAACTGACACTTGAAGTGGTTAAGTTTATAGTATACAAGAAAGTATCCAGGCGGGAGTCAATTACAACAATTACAGTTGCAACGCTAAATTCTTCTCTCTTTAATACAGTTCTACTGTTCGCCAGATCCGTTTTTTATCAATGTCTTACAGCATATGTCTGCCAAATGTAGCCTGTCGAGAATATGTAAAATGTTATTTTTAATAATTTTATATTATTTTTTCATTTCATATTACGTGTAATATTAACAAAGTCATATCGACTCGATCAGAAGCTGGCCTAAAATTATGTAAAGCTAGAAAAAACAAAAAAAAACATTGTTTTCAGCAGTTAATAATAAAAAGAGACTTTCTTTTACAAAAGAGCCTGAAAATTAGACGGCTGCGAATTGGACCAAAGTTATTTGGTCTGACGAAAGTTCCTTTTATTAGTTGAAACTAATTTATTGAGCAAAATTGATTATATTACGCGTATTAAAACTGTATTTTTATTGAATAGAAAATTTTCCTGAAATTTTAATTTTTATCACAGTTTTGGGACCCCTGGAGTTGATTATGTTCGTCGAAGAGTTGGGGAAGCATTTGATGCTTAATGTATTGTCCCCCAACTGTAAAATTTGGAGGTGGGAGCGTAATGGTTTGGGGATACATGTTTTTCAGGAATGTTATTCACATATGAGAGTGGAATGAATTCCAACACTTAGACAAGCATATTGCACCAGTGTAACCAACCTTCATTAGAGAAATTTTCAACAATAATATACCAGAGTAATCTTCCAACAAGACAATGCACCATGCCACACATCCAGAGTTTCGAAGGGTTAGTTTGAAAAGAAAGAAGTGTAGATAGTGACATGGCCTCCTCAATCCTTTGATCTGAATCCCATTGATCATCTGTGCTCATGCTTAGATACAAGATGGAGGGTGCACAAATATTCTTCAAAAGCGAATTAGAAGTCAGACTTCATAAGGAATGGCAAAAAAATCGAGCCAATTATTTGTGGTCTGGTCTTCAATATACAAAAGTGCATAAAGGCAATTATAAAAGCAAAAGAAGCCCACACCAAGTATTAAATATAGGTTAAATTTACTTTAAAATCTTTGTTCTTTTTCTTTAAATGAAAAAAAATAAATGAGTTCCAATTATATTTCTAACTTTTATGCATTTTACCCATAATTTTGTCCATGACTGTATACAGTAGTTGCATCCTACCAGTTTGCGCGAACCGCTTCTTAAATTTATAAAAGCATAGGGAATAGGTTGTTGGATTATCCGAAAATAATCTTATATATTAATAGCCGATGGTCGAAATAAAATGTTAGTTACACTACGCTCGTGTGCACGCTCGTGTGCACGCTTAGTGAAACTCTAACAGACACACGACCTCCATCGTTTTAAGTTAAAAATGTACCTAATCTTCTAGTCATAAATGATAGGTCTTCCATTGATCTTTGGGACTATAGCGATTCAATTAGAATGTGGCTAAGAAACCATAATGCAGCTAATGAAGCTAGAATCAAAAAGCATCTTACTTCAGAACAGAAATATGATAAGAACAGAATTTCAATCTGGAAATATCTTAATAAATAAATACTTTCTATTAAATTAGCAAAAGGCTTTAATTCTTTTTGATACGATAAAGTGATTTGTTTCTATTCTGAGATTGAAAAGAAAATAAAAAGAATTAGTTCATAACGATTACCTGCATTTATAGAATCGGTTCCTGAAAATATATATATATATATATATATATATATATATATATATATATATATATATATATATATAACCACGTAAGATGAGAACGATAGAGTACAATTCGAAAGCTCGTAACATTTAATTTAGAAATGAGCTCAATACATCGAAAAACATGTAAAAATCACTACACAATTGCAGTCGTATTTCGATGCGTATCAAATGCATCTCATCAGACGATTGTAAATTACTGGCGAGTGAACGATGAGATGCATTTGATACTCATCGAAACACGACTGCAATTGTGTAGCGATTCTGCCATGTTTTCGACGTAATATCATATATATATATATATATATATATATATATATATATATATATATATATATATATATATTAGAGGTAATATATTCGATGGTATGTAATGCAGGTTCAAACTAATATAAGAATATAAATCTTACCTTATTACTTACTAACTACCAAAAAACAACAGTCTCCCAATTGATGCAACGCCTCTGATTAAATAGTGTCCTCTGATTAAATTTTTACTTTAATATCTTCCTCTTAAAGAATTTCGGGTACAGCTATTATCCCTAATAATGTAATCGAACCTTATATATATATATATATATATATATATATATATGAAATGGATAAAGTCCAACAATTATTTTAAGACATTTTTTGTTTATACGTTCTTTTTAAAATAATTAAAATAATTGTTGGACTTTCAAAATGTGTGACGCCATTCGTTTACATTTGGATACGCATCAAGAATTGTAGTTTTAAAACAGTAAAATCGACCTTGCTAACCGAAACGCTCCTCTGTGGCTAAATCGGTAAAAGCACGTCAGGCTATATGACGGTTCCTTATAGGATACAGTTTCGATTCCTGTCGGAGGGCGCATATTTTCAGGCTAGTAAATGTTTATTATAAACAGAGCATTTACTTAAATATTTGTATCTATAAAAAGAATGTGTATATATATATATATATATATATATATATATATATATATATGTGTGTGTGTGTGTGTGTGTGCAATTATATGTATGCATATATATGTGTAAAAGTGTGTGGATATAAATATGGTTTGTACGACACGATTTATTACATTGTGTGTTTCGGTTTTACTTTATTTAGGTAATTCATTCTAATTTTAAATTGTCTTGTCTTTAAACCACCCCCTCCCTCGCTTAACAATATAATCCACTAGCAGGAACCTAAATTCATTTACATAAAACTAAAGACCTTGGCCATAGGTAAACTCCCACTCAGGCCCATCTCCTTGTCCCCAACCTAGACTTCTTATAAAAACGAGGCGTCCTCTTAAATCGCCCCGTATGTTCTCACCGACTGCTATCTGAACTAAAATCAAAACCCCTATTCCGAGACAGTCAGTCTAGGGCTGAGAAGGACTGGCATATGGTTGTGATAGTCTGATATAGACTATACCCAAATGAGGTAATTTTTTAATTTTTTCTGTATTACGGCTTCAAACAATCGGATGACTGTGATGCACTGATTGAGCTCTCAGAGAGAAAGGGGTGATTTTGTAAACTGTTGCTGCTGCTGCTAATGCAAGGATCTTCAACTAGAATCGAGGTCTCCTAGCCACTGACGACTTTCATATAGTAAAAACATTAAAATTTCCCTTTCTCTGTGCCGTGCGATGATAGCTTGGGGCTAGAATCTCTGACTGATGCGAAATCGGTCAGATTTCGATCCCGGCTTGAAACAATTGGATCTGATGTCTTATCACACTGATGAGATGTGATACAGCGAAATAGCCTGTCTGTAGTTGACTATATATATATATATATATATATATATATATATATATATACTCGACTCCCCCGTCATTATGTGTCCCAGAAATTCCAACCTCTTCTTTCCGATTCTGAATACAAGTATCCTTTTAGTACCCATTGTTCTTTAAACTTCCCTATTGCCCACATGACCAATCCATGATATTCTCAGCATCCTTCAATATTTCAATTGATGCATATCTCATCCTCATCTGTGAGGGAAATATTCAGCTTTCACTGTCATATAGTCTCCCATATGATTGAAAGCTGAATATTTTCCTCACAGATGAGACATGGGGAGGAATTAAGCACACGTTTTCTTCTAACGAAATATTCTTAATAGTTTGCTTAGATTTTGAAATGCATTTTACGCTCACAGTTTTCTCAGATCTTTCAGTTGTGGTACTTGCTTCATTTCTGTATCTCCAATTTGTAATCTGCATATTGGGCTGTTCCCTTTTGCTAACAACCATGCATTCCGTCTTCTTGCAATTGATGTTTAGTCCTTTCTTCTCGCTTTCCTTCTGGTGATTAGTCCCTTTCTTCTCGCTTTCCTTCTGGTGATTAGTCCTTTCTTCTCGCTTTCCTTTTGGTGATTAGTCCTTTCTTCTCGCTTTCCTTCATTAACTTCTTTAAGAGTTCTTGCAGTTTCCTTTCTATGCCTGTTATCAACAATGTGACATCTGCATATCTTATGTTAAGATTGTGGCCTCCAATAATAAATCCTGGCAGAATCAGATAGGAAGACACGTCCCTGTCTTACACCCCTTTATCATATTTATTATAAAACCCAGGTTGTGTGTGTGTGTGTGTATGTGTGTGTGTGTGTGTGTGTGTGTCTGTACGTTTATATATTGGATCGGATTTCCTACATTTTTCAACCGATTTCAACAAAACTTCACAGGACTACGTAAAATTACCTTGTGGTGGTTCTGACAGTGCCAAAAATTGGAAAAACACAATTGTTTTGGCACGAAATCAATTTGAAAACATGATTAAGAGGCATCGCGAGAATGAAAGGGGGACAACTCATATCGAGTTATACTTACAAAACCCAGGTTGTTTGTGTGTGTGTTCGTTTATATATGGGATCGGATTTCCTACATTTTTCAACCGATTTCAACAAAACTTCACTTTTTTTGGCAAATAGTGTTTCTTATTGTCTTGCACACCTTTTTCTTTATTTTTACATTCAGAATGCTTTAAAAATTCCATTTACAAGACAATTGTTTATAATAAAATTCTATTCAATCGGTAGACTCATAACGATTGAAAACAATGTTTTTGTCTGAGTTTGAGTTTGACCAATTTGTAAAAAAAACCCCCAAAAACACCCCCCCCAAAAAAAACAAAAAAATGAAACTAATTAAGACATGCGTGTCCGTCAACCTTAAACAATAATCTTTGTTAATTTTATTTTTCAGTCTTTATGATGGTCGATACTTGATCTATCTCTTACTGTTACATCCGCGGGCAATGCCGGGCTGTACTGCTAGTATATTTATATATTTACAGAATACATTTTCTATTCGTATGCAGGCGGGCTGCCCCTGTATAGTTTCTGGACTATTCTAACTTCCTCTCCAAATATGTGAAGGTTCGCAAACACATCCAAAAGTTCTTTGTGACTGCATTATGAAAAAAAATGTCTGCCAGTTTTAAAATCTTTAATTAAATTTATTTCACACTTCCAAAGTTAAGAACATAGCTATACGTCATACTCCTGAGTATGTGTTTATACGTCATACTCCTGATTATATGGTTATAGGTCATACTCCTGAGGATTTGGTTATACGTCATACTCCTGAATATATCGTTATCCGTTATACTCCTGAGGATTTGGCTATACTCCTGAGCATGTGGTTATACATCATACTCATGACGATCTGATTATACGTCACACTCCTCATGTCATACTCCTGAAAATGTGGTTATAAGCCATACTCCTGAGTATGTGGTTATACGTCTACTCCTGAGTATATGGTTATACATCTACTAATGAGTTTATGTGTATATGTCATACTCATGAGGATGTGGTTACACGCTATACTACTGACGATGTAGTTACAAGTCATACTTCTGATTTCTAGTTATACGTCATACTCCTGAGGATGTGTTTATACGTCATATTCCTGAGTATATGGTTATAGATCATACTCCTGAGGATTTGGTTATACATCATACTCCTGAGTATGTGGTTATACATCATACTCCTGAGTATGTGGTTATACTTTATACTCCTGAGGATGTGGTTATACGTCATGCTCTTGAGTATCTGGTTATACGCCATATTCCTGAGTTTATGGTTGTACGTCTTACTCCTGAGGATGTGGTTGTAAGCTATACTTTTGAGGATGTGGTTACAAATCATACTCCTGAGGTTGAAGTTATACGTCATACTCCTGAGTATATGGCTATACGTCATACGCCTGAGTATGTGGTTATACTTCATACTCCTGAGGATGTTGTTATACGCCATACTCCTGAGGATGTGGTTATGCATCATACTCCTGAGGATGTGGTTATACGACTTACATTGCCTACAGTCGATATCCGTAATTATGCCATCTTTGAATATTGTAATGTTCGCTCGGATTTCTGTATCACATTTTTTCGACGTCTTTTGAAATATTTGCGCAGATAATTGCATGTGAATAATGCAGCATTTGTTATTTTCGTCGTCGGCGAAATATAATTGCATTTTAAAATGAGGCACTCAATTGCTCGTAACATTCAAAGTTCTCCTCCCTATATGTGTTTCTTTTAAATGTATATGTCTATGTTGGTGTGCAGGTGCGAGTGTTTGTCGATGTTTACAACTCTTCGGCCTATCTTTAGCCTTTATACTTTTGCAAATAAGAGAAAAAAATTTCAAATGTAAATCATGATAAATTAATTTGGCATTTGCGGGAGACATTTCGTTCGGTTGAGACACGGCTCCGTCGAGCCAAAAGGCCGTTATGTCGGTGGGAGATTGCATACAACCGATGGGAGTTGACGTTTGGGCTCCTGTTCGACATCGTGTGGGTGTGGGGCGCATGCAGTTGAGCCACTAAACAAACAAGTTTAGCATACCAGTCTTCATGTACTAAATTCGTTCCTAACTAGAGATTTGTACTCATGGTCTTTTACCAGGCTGTTATAAAGCTGATATACGAAGCAGACAGCCTCTCCCTACAAGGCGGATTTACGCTACATAACTTTTCAGTCTCCATTCTTTCATATAGACTGCCATTCGCCATTACTTTCTATCAGGGTCTCTTAGAAAAAGTGTTCTTTTAGAATGTAGGTGATTATGGCTTTAATGTTTCCTCGTCGTTTATAGGCCGTGGTTGTCCTGAAGTGCGTGAGCGATCATAGCCCTACACAACTTCCTATCATTTGTTGCTCTTAGTGTGTTTTCACCCCTTACAATCACTTTTGTCTTCGTCCTATCATCCTTTATTCAACCTCACTAAGTAGTTGTTTCCTCTGCTTCAGTTGTCTTCAATATGTCTTAAGTGAATAATTCGTTTTTTATGGCTTATCAACCTTTTGCACGTTATTTTAAACCAGAAAATATTTTTAGATTCTACGAATTTTATTTTTGATATAATAATGATTTAGGAATAAAAGTTTTACTAATTAACCCATAGCTGAAGGAGAAGAGGTGGATTCATACCTAATCAGAATTTGATAAACAAATACATTATAATATAGATATAAAATGGTAATCAATTCTATATTACAATCAATATATAAACTGATCCCCGACTTTGTGGCCATAGTAGTTTCCATATATTTATATTCCTGAGAATGTAAATAAATCTAAAAGCCATGTCAGTGTAGTTAATTAGTTTTTCATTCATTGATTCGTTTTTTACGGTTTATCAACAAACAAGAAATTATAATATGGATATAAAGTGGGGGATCAATTCTGCATTACAATCAATATATAAAATGATCCCATTTGTGGCCATGGTAGTTTCCATACCATTCCAGAGAATGTAAATAATTCTAAAGGTGTGTAGCTAATTAGTATTTCATTGATTGATTGATTCGTTTTCTACGGCTTATCAACGCATTGCTGGTTATTTAAAACCAGAAAAGTTTTTAGATTGTAAGAATTTTCTTTTGGTGATAATAATGATTTAGTGATCAAAGACTTACTAATTAACCCATAGCTGGGTTAATTAGTAATGACCATAGCCTATATGGTAAGAGACGTCACGTGTGCAGAAGTTTGTAACTCAATGTAAGTGAGGTAAATTTTGAACTAAAACAATCGACATTTAGGAATCATATAACTTATGCTAACTGAAAGTTTTAATTAAGTCATTATTTCCAATTGATATCATAAATCTGTAGACAGATTATAAAAAAAACTAGGTTTGTGACGTGTATGGAGATGCCGCAATGTCTCTAAGTACTACCCGACGATGGTTTTCGTTCTTCAAAAAAAGGAAATTTTGAGCTGCAGGATCGGGAACGCCCCGGTAGACCAATTGAGTTTGATGAGGAGCGATTAAACCAGTTTCTTCACGAAAATCCACGTGAGATGACCAGAGAATTGGCGGAACAGATGAATTGCGATCACAAAACTGTGGTAAATGACCTTAATTCAACGGGCAAGATTCAGAAACAGGGGTTCATGAGTGCCACACGCATTGAATGACTAGAACAAGAATCAGCGTGCAACAATTGCAGCCAGTTTGCTGGCTTGGTATCGCTAAATATACGGCCATAAACAGTGTTTTTTTTTATCGCATTGTCACTGGCGATGAAAAATGGCGTCTTTACATCAGTATGAAGCAGAGAAAAGAATGGCTCAGCTCCAATAAGCAAGCGACACCTCGAGCAAAACAAGAGCTTCATCCTCGAAAGATCATGTTGTGTGTATGTTGGGACTGGGAAGGCATAATTCATTATGAATTGAGCGAAATCAAACGGTAAAATCCGAGCTTTATGTTCAACAACTGCAACGTCTCCGTGAAGCAATTCAGCAAAAAAGACCGAATCGGCGGCACGGTGTTCTTCAATACGACAACGCCCGTCCTCAGATCGCCAATGTGACCAAAACCGTTATCAAGAATTTGGATGGGAAGTGTTGTCTCATCATCCATATTCGCCAGATTGTCACCATCAGATTTTCATCTTTTTCGATCTCTTGTCAATGCCTTACGTGGTGTAACGTTCAATACTGATGTTGAATTGAGGGTTTGATTGGACGAATTTTATAGCTCAAAACCAGATTTTTATCGGCAACGAATAGAAATCTTTTAAAGCATGATTTCTTTGTATTAGATATAAGATAGAAAGATAATGATGTAATATAATGTTTTAGGCATGTGTTTATAGTTGGTAATGAAGTTAGTATTAAGTTTACAAATTATTTTCTCCTTAAAGAATGATGTTCATTTTTAGTTAGGGTGACATTAGTGAAATCAAAGTTATGTCCAGCATCTTTTCAATTCAATATCTGAACGCAAGTATCTCTTTTGTTCGTATATATATATATATATATATATATATATATATACATACATATATATATATATATATATATATATATATATATATATATATATATATATATATATTATAAATTAACTGATTTAAAATATGCGAAAAAACCATATTTTAAATCAGTTAATTTATAATATTACTGCTCTGTAAATTTACATTGAGCACTATTTTGTAAAAATAAAAATATCTATAAGAACACCAGATTATATATCTTACTGTTATTTCTTTTTATTTATATATACATATACATACATATATATATATATATATATATATATATATAAGTATGTATACACAAGAGGAAAATTATATCCGTTTCTTGCTCTAGGATTTATTTGTTGTAGGTGTTTATATATGAGGGCAAGTATGTGATTCGTTTATCAAAGATTTTAAATTTGAGAACGCTCATGAATATTCCTCAGGTGGTTGAAAGGCCAGTCGAAACCTCTGGAGGAGACAAAGGGCCCTAATTCAAAATCTGGTCAGACAAAAGTAGGCAAGTAATATTCAATAATTATTTGGCGGCATCTGATGTGATAAGGAGGATAAAAAGCATTGGCTAAAATAGTTTTTCTCTCGTATTTTTTGTTCATTTTGTTCCTTTACAGATACACTATCTAAAAATAATTTACACACACACCTTGATATATATATATATATGGTGAGGAGAGGATGTAAATCGTGCAGTGCATATTGTATATATATATAAACGTGTATGTGCGTATGAATATACGTCAGTAGCGTTTGGCTAATATATCCTTAAAATTCGCAAGATCGTCGCCGCTTAAGAGCAATTACACAGTCTCTTAATTAGATAATTCTTAGGCTACAAACTGCTGCTCGAACCACACGCCCCCTTTTGTAAGTACCCTTGCTCTATAAAACTGAATGGAGGAAAAACAGAAACGTTTAATGTTAATGGCAGTTTGGCCCTAAATATGTATTGTCATTCCGTTTGCGCATGCGTTCCTCCTGAAAATCGGACAAACATCCAACTCTTATACATTAACAGTGTCCGTTAACATGTCGGAAAAAGCTCTACCTCTGTTTGTTCTAACCACATGTGTTTTTTCACCGGATTCATTCAACTTTTGCAGTGAGGTAATCCTGAGAAAATATATGAAACACGTCTACAGTTTAATACAACATGAAAAAAAGTTAACCTGTTGAATAATGACGTTAGAAAATTCAGAAAAAATAAATGATTAATTAAATCGAAACACTCTTAAATAGTTTGATGATACTAATAATAATAATTATTATTTTAATTCCTTTGATTTCTGGTGCATACTCATTTCTTTCCGGATCCCAACCAGAGACCTAAGATGAGAAATGGTATCATGAGAAAAGAAACACATATTTTACATAGATAAAGCCCTTCGTAAGGTGTGGGCTATACTCGTGACAAAATTTTTTGTATTTCTTAAAAGCATTGGCTACCAGGAATCACTTCAATGAATCTACTGGAATCTTTTCCAATCAATCCGAGGGCATCAACTACAACAGGAATTTTTGATGTTCCCATATTTTTAAGATTTTGATCTCAAGGTCCTTGTATTTTGATAGATTTTTGAAGATCTTCAAAGATACATTGAAGTCTGCAAGAACTGCCATAGCAATAAGGAGGCAGTTTATTTTTGTTTGCGGTCTCTAATAATAATGTCTGGGCGATGAGCTTTGGCTGTTCTGTTTGTGTGTATTGTGTAGTCTCATGAAATTGTTACAGGCCCTATTTTCGCAACCGTATCTGGGTGGATTATTATAGTTATTGTTATTATTATTGTTTTTATTTCCTTTAATTTCTGGCGTGTACACATTTCTTTCCGGGTCCCGTCTAGGGACCTAAGGTTAGAAATGGCATCATGACACTTTCCACTGACAAAAAAAAAAAAAAACATAGATAGAGCCCTTCGTAACATGTGGGCTCTATTTGTGAGAACATTTTTTTTGTATTTCATAGAGGCATGGGCTTCCAGGAATCCCTTCAATAAGTCTACTGGAATCTTTTCCAACCAATCCGAGGGCTCCAACTACCACAGAGATTGTTGATGTTCCCATGTACCAAATTTTTCAGATTTTCGATTTTAATTTTGACAGCCTTTTGCTGGTGCTGGTTCCCAGACTTCATGAAGCTGGCATCCAGCTCTCACCCTTTCACCGTGGAAACTGTTAAATGCAGCCGTCTCTTCTACTCCAATAGCTTCATATTTCTCACCTCTCGCCTGTGGAACTCCCTTTTCCTGATAGCTATAATCTCCAACTATTCAAATATAATGTCAATCGACATCTCCAGTTGCCTTGATCTATCCACTATCCTTCTCCTCATCCTTCTCCTAATCCTTTTCTCTATCACTCCTCTCTGCTCTGACTCCAATCTTCTGTAACCCTTTGGGTGCTAGTGCCTTCCCGCCTTGCTTGGAGTGAACTGCTTAAAAAAAAAAAAAATAACACATTGCAGTCTGCAGGGACTGCCATATCAATAAGGAGGCACTTTTTTGTGGTCTTTAATTTATTATTATTATTATTATTATTATTATTATATGTGTGATATGGATAGCTTAATCAGTAGTAATATAAAAAAAGAATTCTAGAGGAGGTGCGTTTCTGTAGAAAGTCTATTCCACTTGTTATTTATATATTATGGGATGCACAAAGCTTTCGTTACGGCTCTCTTCCCAAAATCTGACAGAATGAGAAAACATCAGAATTTTTTTGTTTTTTTTTGTTTGCTTTTGATGGGCTTCTTATTTGGGGTGTCAATTATTCATCACTGTCCCATAGATACATTTTAAGAGTCAGGAATTCATATTAGTCAACGGTTACGTTTTTCTCTTTGAAATCCAATAGAGATTAGCCACTAAAATGATCAGCGCTAGTGGACATTCGTTATACTTCGAATCGGGCGACTATTCCCTGAATTCGATCATTTTCAAGTAACATTTTCCCCAAGGGAGAGATTCTGCCTCTTATAGTTGCACTTTTGATGACGGCAACGTTTTTTCTTTCTGCTTGTCTGTGAAATGCTAATCAATAATAAATGGATTGCTGTCCTCCGTCTGTTGCTGTATGTTGCAACGAGTGTTGTATTACTCTTGGGGAGATACGGTGTTAATGACACTCAAAAATGATCCTTGCAGCAGAATAGAATGGCTACTGTAACAATATGAATATTAAGCATATTAAAACAGCCGATCTAGCTAAGTCCGGTAGAACGCTCACTTACATGAAAGTAAAATATTGCATATAGACTGTATACGGCTTTCCTATCAAAGGATTGTCATATCAAAAGTAATAGAATTACTAAGTGTCGATTGCCACTTATTTAAAATATGTTATAAAATTCGTGGTTTACACAAAAAAGCGCTAAAAACAAAATTATACTAAATGTTTATCTAAATCCTACCAAATTGGTATCTGTCTGTATTTCTGACACATGGCACATTAGATAAAAGTGTTGGTTAGATCCAGTGACAGGACCCAAAGAGTGTGAGTTCAATACCTGGTTAAGGCAGTGGAGAACTTTCAGAGGGAAATTAACAGGAGTTACCTGATAACTGACATCCATTAAACATGGCACGTGGAACTAGAACAGTCTACAGCAGTGAGCGAAATAAAGGATTCAGTTCGACATTCCAACCACCTGAAGAAGGCGGGAGCGTACAACGGCCGAAACACTGTAATAAATATGGCGACAAAGATAAGGACAATAGTCCGGATAATGCAAATAGCCAACCAAATTGCTTGCATTATTTACATTATTCGGACTGTTATCCTCATCTTCATTGCCATATTCACAACGTTTCGGCCGTTGTACACTCCGGTTTTCTTCAGGTGATTGGAATTTCGAATCGAACCCTTTATTTCGTCCACCTGGGTAGATTGTTCTAGTTCCACGCGCCATGCCTCTTTCGGATGTCTCGGTTATTTCCCTTTAACTCAACTGCAAGTTTTTGGTTCGCCACTGCTGTAGCCTGGTATTGAACTGGCAACTCTTTGGGGCTAGTCACTGAATCTATTCGACGTCTTTATCCGCTCGGCTATGTTTGCTTGGAGACCAAATTGGTGTTTACTTTGGTCTGATAGTGAGCACTTTATCCCATAAATATAGCACATCTTAAGAGTATATTTCTTCATATATATATATATATATATATATATATATATATATATATATATATATATATATATATATATATATCAGTCCGAATGTTGAATAAAGAAAACAAGTGACCAAATGTTACATTTAATTACAGATTCAATCAACAATGTATTTTCCATCATTATCTATGACTTCCTTCCATCTATTAACAAGCTTACTAATTCCATTACTGTAAAATTCTTGTGGCTTTGATTCGAAGAACTCATAAATGTCAGTTTTAACCTCTTCTTGTGTTACAAAAGCTGTTTCTTCCAAATGATTCTGTAAGCTACGAAGCAAATGGTAGTCTGAAGGAGCAAGATCGGGAGCATAAGGTGGATGAGGAATTTTCTCCCAACCAAGTTCTTCGATCTTTTGTTATATGATTCTTGCTGTGTGGGGTCACGCATTGTCCTGATGAAACATCACCTCTTTTCAATTCACTAGAGCAGGTCTTTTTTCCTCAAAGCTTGGTTCAAACACTAATTGCTGACAGTATATTCGAGCATTAATTGTTGCATTAGGTGGTAAGAATTCAAAGGGGATTATTGGCGATCCCACCACATTGAAAGAAGAATCTTTTGCCCATGAAGTTTCGTTCTCGGCTGTGGCTGGGGTCCTTCCGCTTTACCAAGCCACTGTCTATGACGCTTAGCATTTCGATAAAAGATACATTTTTCGTCACCAGTCTATCCAAAAAAAGGTGAAACAAGTTGGCGCGAATGGAGAGAAAAGCAGATGTCAACTCGGGATTTGAAGTTGTTTTCAGACAACTCATGAGGCACCCATTTTACAAGTTTAGGAACTTTTTCAAGTTGTTGAAGATGACGATGAACAGTTGTATGGTTTGAACTGAAAACCACTGCCAATTCCTCCACTGATAAAGCAGGATTTTCTTCAAGGGCTGCTTCAAGAAGCTTTTCATCAAACTCAACTGGACGTCCGGTTCGATCTTCATCTTCAAGGGTGAAATCTCCACCTCTGAATTTTGCAAACCATCTTCTGCAAGTTTTTTCATTCACATAATCCTCTCCATAAACTGAGTGAATGTTTCTAGCCGCTTCGGCTGCTGAGTTTCCTTTCTTGAACTCATAAAGCATTATGTGCCTCAAATGATTCTTGGGTACTTTCATGTTAGCAGGGTTTTAATCAAACAAAATTTAATTTTATTGTTCTCTGAAATAAAATTTGATCAGTTTGAATGCATCTAAACATAAAAATAATGTTCAGCTCCATTAGACATTATAAAATACTCTTTAAATTTCGTTCATTTTAACAAAAAGTTAAAATTCGGACAGAACATATGGGATGTCCTGATATATAAATCGGTTGTGTGTGATTCTAGAAACAGCGACGACTTGTAAAACCCTGCTTACCACGTAGATCACAGCAGCAGCACGCGCGAGCGTGGTATAGTTGTGGTTATATTCTCCACGGAGAATTCCGATTTGCACTAAGGAAGAGAAGAAAAAGGAAATGAAATTCATTGTTTTCAACTTAAGGAAATTATAATTGATTAGGAGTTCAATGAACATCAATTCATTTGGGATTGCTTCTCTTCCATTCTCTTCCCCACTCCACCAATCAATTAGCAGCCGACAAATATTTCGCTTTTTGATATGAACAGACATGTTTTTACAATGATGTTTACCCTCAAAAAGTTCTGAGAGCCACTCGATTTAGAGGATTACAGAGTAAGAGGCGCCACTGAAAGGAAGGCGATAATGTCATGCAAGGGACCACCGGAAGTGAAAAAGAAGGAAAAAACCCGCACAAGAAGAACAGATTAATAGTATTTTAATGTTTTTTTTTTATAATCAGATCACCCCTAAGTAAGGCGATAACGCCACTAAGAGGAAAAGTGAAAGAGAAAGAACCTAATCCGAAACCCGTTTTTAAACAGAAAATAAAGGATAGACCTTTATTCCTGTTCAAAAAATGGAGAGGACGAAACTATGAAAACCTTTTATACGAAAAACGTGAATAAAAAGTAAACAAAAAGTCAGAGTTTTAGGCGGGCACGTTAGAAATATAGAACTGAAGAAGACTTTAGAAGAAACGAAGACCCAACCCCAAACAAGGGATAAACCTCTACTCCTGTTCGTCCTGGGAGGGACGCGAACCGGACGACCGTCTAAGTCTTACAAGAAAGAAAATTTCAGTGAGTCTAGAAGACGTAGACACAGTCTACCAGACTAGTACTGCTACCAACATTAACAAAAAAGCTCACTTTATTCCGGTACAGAATTATATTAGTAGGGCACTCAGTGAGTATCAATCTCTTTATACTTCAAAATACACACTCTCTCTCTCTGTCTCTCTCTCTTTCTCTTTATAGAGTTTCATGGGAATTTGGAATTCACAAGCGGTCCCCAACCTGCATGTATAACACATGAAATTTGATTACAGTGGTGAAGGTTTCGTGCAGGACCATCCAACACTTTTTGAAGGGCTGAATACAGAAACCTGGTGCACTACGGTTTTGAATTCAAAGTTTTCCTTCTCCTAGACCAGTTGCCATCAAAGACTATAGAACTCAGTCTGTCCTGCGATTTACCGATAGCTGGAGAAGAAGAGGATTCACACCTTTCACAAGGGTATTAGCACTTAAGTGATGGTAATGGATTCGATTGGAATTCGAACTCAGCTCTCCGATTCCTCAATCCAAACCGCTATCCATTACTCCGTACCTCTTCAAGATAAGCTAGTATTCATTGCTTAAAGTTAATTATTCACAATTGAATTCAATCAATTATGGTGGAAGGTTCCCGTTCATGAAGAAAACGATAATGATTAAAGACTGACAAGTATAGAACTGCCTATAGTTGACGTTTTTGACTTATATCCATTTATCTTAAGTTAAACCATCAAACCATTTTTATATCCCAATTATTACGCAGTACAAGAGAGCCAATCAAAATGGTAACCATGAATGAGGTGTGTGATATGAATGAATAATGCTTTTTGGGAAAAAGCAGACTGAATTTTAACTTTCACCTTACTTTTGGAATGGTAATTCGACGCAATGGAAGGATCTTGGGATATCCTCGCTGAAAATGTTTGAATTGGTAAAGCGGAAAAATGGCAGACATCCGAACATGTTCCATGGATTTATTGCTAGAACAGTGACAGCTCTGTAACTGTGGAAATGAAGCTACAGAGTGAAAAATAAATCTTTCCAGTATCAACCACAGGTAGGCTCTGTGTGTGTTCAACAAACACAAACGCAGGTGTCTATGACAGGGATTGGCTTGCCGCCTAAGCAGACAGTTTACGTAAAACGATAGTAACAAGCCATTTATTTATGCCCAAAAAGAGGCTTTCACAGGAGCGACTTTTAAATTTTTCAATTTCGTATAACTACACAAAATTTCGCTTTTGTTTACCACCCCTTACCTTGATATCGATTGTCCATTTTATTCAATTTGTTTTCTCTACTGATATATACTGAGAACTTTCGCACATTGAAGATATGGAAAACAAAAACACACACTTAGAAAAAAAAAAAAAGAAAAAAAAAGAAGTTACTAATATCCATATCTTTTGCAGGAGTGTCTTTAAAAAAAAAATGAATTCCGGCAGGTAGATGGAAATAAATAAATATACTGCTTAATAAAGACTACGTCGGCGTACGGCGTTTTGTGATGACGGCGCCATCTCCCATACATTTAAGTTCGCGCGGAGGATCAGACGAATACTTCACCAGGCAACGCTATATGAAGAAGAAGGGCGTTGCTTCTTCACTGACTGTACGCCATAATGGATTTCTGCGACATTCGCTATCTCTCGTCTGTATCGTTTTTTTAGGGGTGGGGAACTTTTTGCCCGTCATTATGGCTCCCAAGCGAAAGGCAGACTCTTCTGTTCGCAGTGCATCGAAGAAAAATGGAAAGCCATATCGTTCACAGTCGATATAATTCGGAAAAAAGTTCGGAAAAGAGGCGAAATACCGATGAACATCAGCTGGTTGTTGGGTCTTAGTCATACGACTCTCGGCGATGATCGGCGGTCATCGGAGAAATATGGTCATCAATGAATATGTTGGCTTGAGAGGAAAAGGGCGTCTTTGAAGAACGGAGAAAGTCGGAAGTGCGGATTGAGTCGATCCAGTACTAATATGGCAGCAATACTCATTCATCCCTTGGATAGTCCTATTTTCGTAAAATAAATCTATTAAATGCTTCAGTACACATCATAAGTGATGTTTCTAACCATGGTTCATTAGGGGTTTCGGGTCTTTCAACATCATTCCTCCTCTCCACTGTGACCCAGCCGATACTGATCGGGTATCGACTTGTGTACCTTCTGTTAGCTATAACGTTTTTCATCCTCCGGACCACACACTGCAACTCCTCTTGGCAATTTATGGTCTAATCCTGGATAACTTCCGGTTCCCCAGCAATATCTGCTCTTCCATAAATAAAGGAAGCAAACTCAACGACAGTTTCTATCTGTTAAGGAACACGGAGCGTTGCTCAGCTTGAAGCGGTAAATAACGATTTGTTTCACCCTCACCGAGACATATATACACATACATGTACACACACAAAGAAACAAGATATAGCCTTAATTTTGGAATATAGCCACAGCTTGATAAAAGTTGTTTTTTCTTCTTCAATGCGACTTCATTTGGCAATTTATGGTCCAATCCCGGATAACTTCCGGTTCACCAGCAATATGTGCTCTTCCATAAATAAAGGAAGCAAACTCAACCACAGGAACATGGCAACTTGCTCGGCTTTAAGTGCTAAGTAACGATTTATACAGTTTCTATTAACATACAATATTCCGTTTTAGCACTTGATTAACGTAAATCCTACTTAAATCGACGATCAACTGATAACTAGATATTCTTCCTCTGAACTTTTACCGACAAACCCATCTCAATTAAGCTTAATTTTTACACACAGACTAGAATTTAACTAATTCTGAATTGCATCACGATAGTAGCGAGAATCTGAGAGATTCGATCATTTGAAGCGTGGTGTATCAAAAGGAGTCTTTTTGTTTCGGATTCTTTTTTTACTGAAAGCTATAATGTAGTTAGTAAAATAACCATTAATTCCTGTTTGAAAATGAATCGCGTGCAACCAACTTTATAAAATTATTTGAATTCATATACCTAGAAAAAAAAAACGATTAAAATATCCTATCTCTGCTTCACTTCACCAAATTTAACACACAGCCACATGAATTATTTTTCGAAATGAAACTATCACCTTGCAGTATTACGATCCTACACATTGTACGTAGTTAAGTCCTTGAGAGAGAAAGCTAATCAAGCGCCTGCGCATTGTTGCAGCTAATAGCTAACTTCCTCTTATTATAAGTAAGTTCCTGTCGTTGTGGTCTCTAGAGGGCGCTTTTACCTATTCTGCCGGTTGTAATGTAATACACCATTTTACGTTGCCAGTTGTCGGTGACCTTTTGTTGATAAAGTCATAAAAATGACATGTTGCTTATAGCAACATTACTGCGACAAAAAAGGATGATTTTTCGTTTTTTAAGAAATAGGTCAATATTCAAACGAATTATTTACATTATTCGGACTATTGTCATCATCTTTGTTGCCATATTTATCACAACGTTTCGGCCGATGTACGCTCCAGCCTTCTTCAGGTGATTGGAATGTCGAACTAAACCCTTTATTTCGCTCGCTGGACACATGGCACAGTGGATAAAGGCTTTGGTTAGATCCAGTGACAGGACCCAAAGATTTGTGAGAGTAATACCTGGTCAAGTCAGTGGAGAACTTGGAGAGGTGAATTAACAGGAGATAAATAATAACTGACATCAATTAGACATGACACATGACACTAGAAGAGTCTACCCCAGCGAGTGAAATAAAAGATTTTGTTCAACATTCCAACCACCTGAAGAAGGTGGGTACAGTGGCCGAAACGTTGTGATAAATATGGCGACAAAGATCAGGACAATAGTCCGAATAATGTAGTGTACATAATACCTCATCTCAGAAATATAGACAGATACTGAAAGGCCGAAACGTTGTAATAAATATGGCGACGAAGATGAGGACAATAGTCCGAATAATGTAAATAGTGTACATAATAGCTCATCTCAGAAATATAGACAGATACTGAAAGGCCGAAACGTTGTAATAAATATGGCGACCAAGATGAGGACAATAGTCTGAATAATGTAAATAGTGTACATAATACCTCATCTCAGAAATATAGACAGATGCTGAAAGGCCGAAACGTTGTAATAAATATGGCGACCAAGATGAGGACAATAGTCCGAATAATATACATAGTGTACATAATACCTCATCTCAGAAATATAAACAGATACTGAAGAGCCGAAACCTTGTAATAAATATGTCAACAAAGATGAGGACAATTGTCCGAATAATGTATGCGAGAGATAATATTATTTGTTAATCCGTATGTATAATTCCAAAGAGGATATATATCCAGAGAGAACTCAATGTAAGAACAGAGCAAATGATAATTGTGAAATCGGAGACGTTAGAAACCCATGGTAATATTTTATTTCGCAAAACCCATAAGACTGAGACCACCTCACTGCTCAGACCAAAATCAGTTTCAACAATAAATAAAATTTCCTATAACTAAGATTTATTGTTGAAATTGATTTTGGTCTGAGCAGTGAGGTGGTCTCAGAAATTGTCTAACAGAGTCCTGTTCCCAGACGTAAGGTCTTCCAGCAGCCACGCATTTGGTCCAGGGCAGCACTGCTTCCTCTAGACACTTGATGTATGCATGTGTATTGAGTCTGACGCCACGTGGGAAGATGAATGGAGGAATAACTATAAAGTCGCCATCATTAGTGATAAGTCTAAACGCCTTCGTAATCACCATTAGATTCAACAAACGCTAACTGAATTCTCTGCACAGTCCTCAGATTGACATCCAAAAATTCTGAACATCTTCTTCTGTTCAAAAACCGGGGAGGATATGAATCAGGCGATAGGCGAATTTATATACGCCTATTGAAGAAAAAATAGTAACTAAAAAAAATTAAGTTTTTAGGCGAAAACGTTAGAACTATGGAGGTGAAGTACTGTAGAAAGAACTGGAAACCCACTCCTGGACAGCAAACAAGGTATAAGCATTTAATTCTGTTCAAAAACCGGGGAGGAGTGTGAACCGGACACTCCGCCTATTGAAAGAAAATTAAATAAATAGTAAATAAAATTCGAAGTTTTGGTAGAGATGTCAGAAGTATAGAGTTGAAGTAGAATTTAGAAGGAACCGGAATTCCAATTCAAAACCTCTACTGCTGTTCAAAAGCCCAGGGAGGAGTATGAACTGGTTGATAGTCGAAGCTATCTGCTCCTATTGAGAGAATAAATAATAAATAAAATTTCCGAGTTTAGCCAGAGATGTTAGAAGTATAGAGTTGTAGTAGTATTTAGAAGGAACCGGAAATCTACTCCTAGACATATACATAGGTGTGTGCCTGCGTATGTGCGTGTATGTACGTATCTGTGCGTGTGCATGTTTAAGAAGCTTAGTATCATTCAAGTGGATGTGAAGTAGCTACCTAGAAAATCAGTGTCCGGAATCGTAGATTTTAATTGCTTTCAAATGCTCAGACTTTCTTAGAAATGTTTAAAAGAAACCTGAGCAGAGGCAACCCTATTGATATTGAATCCAGCAATCCAACAGTTGCACAATATTACCGCAAATATTGATTTCCTCTCATTGTTGCTTCGGTTGGCTGTATATGTGCCAATTCAGTGAACCAGGTATGTCCCACATCCAGTTGGCGTCAGTCTCGAATGGCATAAGTACTTAAAACTGATATGGTAAGACTTCCGCTCAAATCGATACAGCCGATATAACTATACATTGGCTGGTGTTCATTCACTTCGTATTTAAGAGGTGGCCCTGTTGTCCATACCCTCTGCTAGGGTCCACACACCTGCTTTCCTGCTTGCAGACCGCGGCATACATATTGCGTGCTGAATGCAAATGGTGGATAATTGGATTTGCTATCAGTTGAAAGCCATAAATGATTGCCAAACAGCGTCCTCTGGTGAAGCATTCAGCCTAATAATAATGAAAGCGAGGCTGCTGTAGTTGAAATGTCGGCCATGACATCTGCGAGTACAGAAGAAGTCATGGAATAGTGAAAGATAAATTTTAAAAAATATATAGATAAATTAATCTCTCGCTCTCCCTATATATATATATATATATATATATATATATATATATATATATATATATATATGTGTGTGTGTGTGTGTGTGTGTGTGTGTGTGTGTGTAAATATTCTCAGATGGAGTGTCGCTGGAGAAGGGGCAAAATGAATAAAAAAAGATAGGAGCCAAAGCTATACTTATTGAACAAGGGACTTTATCAAGGCAGTAAGTATAGTTTTCCTCTTTGTCACTTTTTATTCATATATATATATATATATATATAAAAGTGAACATAGAAGTCAACACTTAGAGGCGACAGTCTGTTTCATGTTATATGCAATCGTCAAGCCGTGGCTTGACGATTGCATATAGCATGAAACAGACTGTCGCCTCTAAGTGTTGACTTCTATGTTCACTTTTATATTTACACACGCTCTATCTCTGATATTGAGCACTTTATTCCATAAATATAGCTCACCTTAATACTATATGTCTTCATATATAAGAATATATATATATATATATATATATATATATATATATATATATATATATATATATATCGTGGCCTGACGATTGCATCTATCATGAAACAGATTGTCGTCTGTAAGTGTTGACTTCTATGTTCACTTTTATATATATATATCGATAACATTAGTGGTCAATATATATATATATATATATATATATATATATTCACAAGATGATAGAATCCAGGTAGAACTCAATGTCCAGGACAAAGTAAGAATATGATTTGAATTTGTAGGTCTGATTTCAATGTAATAAATTATAACTATGGAATATTAGTGTTTGAGCCTTATATATATATATATATATATATATATATATATATATATATATATATATATATATAATCTACTGCGGGAAAATTCTACCTCGTCAGTCATGCATCGAAAGATACACGATTTCCTAAGCGTGTATCAGGCATGACACATAGCCGACTGAGAAATTGCTCAATCCCAGAGATAGAGCGTATGTAAATATAAAAGTGAACATTGAATTCAACACTCAGAGGCGACATGCTGTTTCATGCTAGACGCAATCGTTAGGCAACGTGTGTTGCGTTTTTTCTCGACTATTTATATAAATGAGCCAGTAGTGCATTGTGGGTAGTCCATTCTTACGGTTATTTTGGCGGGAGGGGTTTGTTTTATTTATTTATTAATATTTTTATTTATTTGGGTTAATTTATTTTGCTTGTTTTTTATTTATTTTTTTTTTCACTTTATTTATTCTTTCGGTTTTCGATATTTTATTAACGCAGTAAAAAAATTAATATGAGTTTACATCGTTTATTTAATAGTTTGTTTTGGTCTGGGAAATTAATTAAAGCTATTCGTCCAGTTTATGGATTGATTGCTGTACTTTATTCTAATTGTTATTTTGACGCACGGGGTAGTTTTTTTTAATTTGTTTACTATTTTATTTATTTATTTGGATTGATTATTTTTATTTACTTCTGCTTATTTATTTTGTATTTTTATTTATAATAACGGTTATTTTAGCGAGGGCAGTTTGTTAATTTGTTTATTTATCTGGATTAATTTATTTTAACTGTTTTTTTCTTATTTATTTATTTTATTTTTTCATTTTTTATTTTGTATATTTTTATTTATTTTTTTCGGCTTCTGATCTTTAACTAACCTAGTAAAAATTTTTTTGCTCGTTTATATAGTAGTTATAGCTATTTTTTTCATCCAATTTTTGAATTGATTGTTGTACTCTATTTAAACGGTTAGTTTGGGATTGGTTTGTTAATTTGTTTATTATTTACTTCATTTATTTATTTGGATTGATTATTTTTACTTGTTTTTTCTTATTTAACTTCTACGGGGTTACGTTATATATATATATATATATATATATATATATATATATATATATATATATATATATATATATATCAGGTGAGAGAAAGAACAGATGGAATAAAATTACACTGTTCGTATCATTTACTTTTAAAAAAGTGCTCAATACGAAGTAGAGTTATTATAATTCTTTCTATTACAATATATTACAATAAAAACATTTTACATCGCCACACAAAAACGTTCATGTTTCAGTTCTAAGATTGTTCATCCTCAGGTGATGGTAGATAACTTGTGATTAAATGGTTTATTAGAGAAATTTAAAAACAAATAACTTCTCTTTTAATTCTGAGGTAACGAATTGTTTTGAAATTTGAGTAATAAATCATTTTATCATTATCAAAATATCAAAAATATAATATATATATATGTGTGTGTGTGTGTCTGTGTGTATATATATATATATATATATATATATATATATATATATATATATATATATATATATATATATATATATATTATAATAAAAGGAAAGAACAGTAAGATATATAATCCGGTGTTCTTATGGATATTTTTATTTTTACGAAACAGTGCTCAATGTAAATTTACAGAGCATAAATATCATAAATTAACTGATTTAAAATATGGTTGCTTCGCTACACATGAATTGCCATGTTTCAAAAACAGACGCTAAAACTTCAAATTTAATTGTATAATTAAATTAAAAGCATTAGTTCTGTTTCATCTTCAAGCGAATTTTGGAATAACTTATTTTTACATTTACTGAGTTTTAAACTCACATACAATTCATAATGTTTTTTTTTCAACGATACAGAGAAATCCAATCATTTAGACAAGGGCGGTAGCGCGTTCATTTTTATTAATTATTATTGTATCAATTATGAGTTAACTGATAATTGATACAATAATAGTTAATAATAGTTAATGGGATGGCCCATGCCCTTTATGCCTACATGAAAAACTACACATTATTAAGTTTGTAAATAGTGAAAACTTATTAAACCTTACACATGAGTTAACGGTTTTCTGCCGACATCAACACATTTTCGCATTAAATAATTAGCATAAAAAATTAAATTTCATAGTCTGATAAAATCTTAACAGGTTAAACGAATCGAGAATCGATAGAAAAACCCTTTATGAAGTCGTCAAAAAAAAAAAAAAAATTAAAAAAAAACAAATTGTAGTTCAGTGCGACCCGTTTAAGTACGAAACTGCTCTTTAGAAAAAAAAAAGGATAAAAATAAATAAATAAAATAAAACAAAATTCTCTAGACACTTAACGACATATTATGGTGCCAAAAGCTATCTTTCGCTGTGACTGACCAGACGATGTGCGCACATGAATGCCATCATTCGCTTTGAAATGAATACCACGACCCTACCTCGGATTGACCTCTTTCCGAAAGTGACTGATATGTGGATAAAAATTATCTCTTAGGCCCCTTATCAAAATTGTCGCCCCAGCCGTTTCCATAGTAATTAATTTTGCGAATGAACATGCTTATAAAGATGTGTAAATTTCAAGATTGGTTATTCCGAAATTTTCGCTCTGAGATGAAACAGTGCTTGATACTTTAATTCAATTTAATTTTAATAATTATCTTGAGGTTTTCGGGTCTCGTTTTTGAAACATGAGAACTCTTATGTAGCGAAGGAATCATATTTTTAAAGAATAATTATAATTTAAGCTCTACTTCTGTATGGAGCACTGTTTTTTAAAAATAAAAATACTAAAGAACTCCGGATTATTTACCTAATGTGTTCTTTCCTATTTTTCTACATATCTGCACACACACACACACACACACACACACACACACACACACACACACACAACACATATACACACACGCACACACACACACACACACACATATATATATATATATATATATTCTTATTAATAATGAATTAAAAGTATAATTTTTAAATAATGAATAATGAATATATATATATATATATATATATATATATATATATATATATATATATATATATATCAGGATGAACAGATGTCCACTCGAGAAGGCACCATGTCTTGAGAGGATGTTGAGTTTCAAACTCACACAGACTTCAAGTGGTAGTCCTTTATACGAACCATCGCTAAAGATGCAGTTAAAATGATCAGCTCCCGGTACCACTCCAGTAAGTACCTGACTCCTCAACTGCCCAGATCTCATTTTCCAGTCTTGATAGTTCAAAAGCGTCTCGGAGGCCTTGCTGGAGAAGAATTATTTTCCACTTCAATCTCTCTTTCTTTCATTTCGGGATGTGGCTAGTCTTTTACTCCTCTATCGCTACGATCATGGAAAAGGGCTCGAACGAACATTTCTTGGATCCGCCAGGTCTATTTGTCATGGCAAGGACCTGCTATGTCAACTATATTGTATCAAACCAACCATATTTCCTCCGTATACCATTGGTGTGTAATAAGTTAACCAAACATCCTACAATTTCTTAGATAATTTAAATTTCTTAGATAAATCAAATTTTATTATTATTATTGCTCTGTCTCACATTGTCTGCTGACCTGAGATGTAACATATACACTGAGTCAATAGCTTCGTCCACCGGAAGGAAAGTTGGCTCCTTGTGCTGCGCCAGGAAATTTTTCTTGCTGAGTTGATCCTTCAAATCTACAAATCAATCATTCGCCCTTGCAAGGGGTATTGCTGCCATATATGGTCTGGAGTCCCTTCTGTTTGTCTCAAGGTCCGTGATAAAATCCAGAGACGTATATGCAATGTAAATGGCCCTGATCTGGCATCTCGTCTGCATTCGTTCTCTCACAGACGTGTCGTCACCTCCCTCTGTCTTTTTTACAAATACTTTCACGGTAACTGCTCTGATGAGCTGCTTTCGCTGGTTCCCAGACTTCATGAATTTAAGCGTTCAACTAGGCTGGCATCTCGCTCTCACCCTTTCACTGTCGAAACTGTTAAATGTAGCCGTCTCTTCTACTCCAATATCTTCATGTCTCGCACTTATTGCCTGTGGAACTCCCTCTCCTATTCCTGTTTCCCTGATAGCTATAATCTCCAACTATTCAAATGTAATGTCAATCGATGTCTCCAGATGCCTTGATCTATCCCCTATCCTTCTCTTCATCCTTTCCTCTATCACTCCTATTTGCTCTCGCTCCAACTCTCTGTAACCCTTTGCGTGCTAGTGGCTTCCCGCTTTGTTTGGGGTGAAACGCTTAAAAAAAATTACTTAAACATAAATTATACATATCATCGCCACTAATAATTATGTTCACGTAAACATGTACAGCCTTGTGCAGGAAGATGTGGAGGGCCATCAACACCTACACCGTTGTGCTAATTAATTGAAACAAAACAAATAATTCCGTTAATATTTACTTTTTTTCGTATTTTTCCAATAAACCCTGAACCAGTACACATGCTAGTAATTCGTATGTCCATTCCACGAAGTCGTTCCTTGCAGATTGACCATAGATTCTCTAAATCAGGAGAGTTTCCGGGCCAGATATTAGTACTTTGATTTGCTCACTGGTAAGGCTTGCCTGTGAGTTAGTGCAGCGTTACAATTTTCGTACGGTAACTTGGAGTAACGTCCATCGCAGACAATAGCCGTAGGACAACGAATCGACAGTCGAGACAATAGTGTCTGGGCGAGATAAAAATCTGATGCAGTCATGGCTGACGCAATATTTTTCAAGGCCAAACAAATTTCATCATACACACCGAAAATAGATTCATATTAATGCACACCACTGCAAATGACATAATCTGGGGAAAAATAGAAATTAATTACACCCTGTCATTCCAGTGGTTCTAAAAGTGACCGAATGGTGAAAGAAAATAAAATAAAATAAAGCAGTTTCAATTAATTTGCGCAAGGGTGTATATGCACAAAAGCTGAGTATCAACTACCATGTATGCTACTGTGAAAGCAAAATAACATATATCATTATTTCGATTACATCTAAGCTCACAAGAATACTAAATTTAGGCATTACATGACCCATAAGGAGTTGATGTGCCGATAAACAAATCATTAAATAGAACTGTTATGAGGAGAGATTTCTTACATGTCTTTAAAGTTGGTAACTGAATCTTGCATTTTTGCTAGTAACTCAGTGACAGATAGATAAAGGCCTGGTTAAAAGCCTTGAGGTAAAGACTTTCGGTGCTCTAGGCCGGGAGATGTTAATTTCACTGTTTATACAAACAAAAAAGAAAGCAACAACATAGACATCTGCTCAAACATGTGTACTCACTTCCAAAAATTTCGACGCATGAGAGCCCACAGGTCAATTTTAGAATAGAACTGAGAGACGATCTTCGCCCTTGATTTGGTTATAGTGTTGGCGGCTTATGTAGAAAACGCCACACTTTTCGAAAGAACTGATAATAGAGAATTGGTGCACAATGTTCCACAGCCCATCTCAGGTTAGAATTCTGAATTTCCATATTCAAGACTGGTTGCCATCAAAGGCTAGAGATTCCCTTCTGACTTTTTAACCTGATGTAATGAACATGCTTACATCTGGGTTCCCGCTCGTAGTAATATGATTGGCTGGTGTCAGCCATAAATACAGACTGATATGGAGGTACAGGGACTTCGCCTATTGTCTTCGCCTATTGTCTACGCTTATAGCCTCCCACTACGACGAGGACCAGTCCCTTACGGTTACCTGCTAGATAGTCCTACTTGGTTACAGTAGTCAACAACCACTTTGCTACTTCGAAATATCCCTTTCCGGGATATATCATAACCCATAACTTGGGAGTGAAGAGAGAGCTTCATATTCCATACAATTCATTTGTACTATAGTAAACCTACTGGCGAAATCTCTCACTCTGGATAAATGCTTACTTAATTTTCATTGAATTTGAATCTTTTTCTGCATAAACCCAAGCCTCTGTAAGAATAAATTGATGTTCCATTAAAAATTCATTTTACCACTGCTCCAAAATGATTTACGCTTCATTCTTGGTAAATACAATCGTAAATTTGAATCGAATGAGGAATAGAGCCGAAACAGAGTGAATTCCATTTTCATTTGGAATATCTACAATGGAACTAAATGCTGCGTTTTATTCTGAATAAATATGAGCCTCTTTCTGAGTAAATTCTAGCCACTTTCTGAGTAAGTTCGAATCTCTCTTTCGGTATATTCTAGCGTCATTCTGAATAAATATTAGTCTCATTCCAAATAATTTCTAGCCTTATTTTGAATAAATTCGAAACTCATTGTGAATAAATTCGTACCACATGTTAAAGAAATTCATACCTCGTTCTGAATAAATCTCAATCTGAGTAAACTCTAACCTCATTCTGGGGACAAAAGTACCTCATTTTAAATTAATTAGTACCTCATTCTCAATAGAATATCACCTAATTCTGAATGAGAGCCTCGTTCAAAAAAAAAAAAGTATGCCTCATTCTGAATAAAATATGAACATCATTCGGAGTAAATTCTAGCCTCTTTCTGAGTAATTTCCTCATTTATTAGATTCTAACCTCATTCTGAGTAAATGTTATCCTAATTCCGAGTAAATTCTAGCCTTAATTTGTATAAATTTGAAAATCATTGTGAATAAATTCGTAACACATTGAATAAGTTCATCCCTCGTTCTTAATAAATCCTAATGTGTCAACTCTTATATTATTCTTAGGACACAAACGCCTCAATTTCAATTAATTTGTACCAAAATAGAATTGCATCTAATTCTGTATCAGAGCCTCATTCTAAATATAAAGTTTGCCTCATTCTGAACAAATTCGAGCCTCATTCTGAGTAAATTTGAGCCTCTTTTTGAGTAAATACTTGGCTGTGTCTTGAGGTCGATTACGATTTTTCGAGATGCCGCTAACTGTAACAATTTGCGCCTTGCATGAGATTATGTAAAAATATTTCTTTTTAGCATCCGAAACTGAGTTTTTAGTATTTTCCTCTTTCGCCGTCGGATATTTCCTATCCTCCTTATTAACTACAGTTCGTTTTTTTTTTAAGCCCGGCTTTACCTTGAACTGCGCAGCTTCTCAATCAACGAGAAAGACAATTTTCCGTTACATCGACGCTTTCTTTTTTAGCTTTGACATTAACAAGGATGATAGCCCTGCAGCGTAATTATCAGTGGAGCCATTAATTCTGTACGTTTTCTCCACTCGGGAGAAAAATACATTTCCTTTAGCCTTTAGATCTGGAATAGGAAAAACAAGGGAAAAAAAAAAAAAAAAAACGAAGAGAAAAAGATAAAAAAAAGAACGGATAACTTTCAGAGGAAATGTGCTGGAAATTGAAAAATAAAAGAATTTCATTGGATTTGAATATATCAAGGATTAAGAAAACTGATAAGGAAAAGATTCATTGGCAAAAATATTTTATATTTTCAGATGAAACATTGTCGTTATTCTATAAATAATTTGTTCTTACAGGCTTATCTTTATTACTTGGATTACAAATTTGCATCTTATGAGTACTTGCCTCCTTTTTAGAATTGTCTATCTATCCTCTTATACAGCAGTGACTGCTGGAAAATCTCCGCACAAATGAGGAAACAGCAAAAAATTTGCCCAACAGAAGGATACTGAGAATTCCATGAACGAAACGACTAAGCAACAAGGAAGTCTTAAAGAACAGTAAGAATAATTATGGTGATTTTCTAACATAGCTTAGATTGTCGCACAAAGCCGTAATAATGGGTCACCTAGTGAGGATCCCGACCCGTGTATGACGATAAACTATATCTGCGTCCTGGGTAAGACGATAAACTACGTCCAACAGCAAGGCCTTTGATCAGGTGGTTTTGAGGAGCGTGGAGCCACCTCTTAATTGCTGGTGTTCCCAGGTCCATCCTGGTAGCATCTGTTAGGGTTCCAGTTAACTGGGGTCAAAATACTTTGAAAGTGAAAAATAGATTTTAATACCAGAAATTCTTTGTAAAAAAATATTACCAGTAGTAAATTTTTGAAGGAAAAATTATTACCAGTAATAGTTTAAAAAAAATAAAAATATTACCGTTAATAGAAACAGCTATACATTTTTTGGAATAAAATATTACCAGTTATACATTTTTTTTTTTAATATTCCCGGAAATAGATATTTCAAGAAGAAAATATTACCAGCGATACATTTTTAGAAAAAATAAATATTACCAGCAATAAAAATTTTAGCGGCATTAAATAACCTATTGAGGTTGATACGCCGTAAACTAAACCAAACCAAACCAAACCAAACCAAACCAAACCTAGTGAGGATAAAACCCACTATCCAGTCGTAATTGATCTAACGAGACAAACTTGGTAACAATTACACTACATTGAAGAACCCAATGCTGTTTTTTTAAAACCTAGCTTAGATGTGGCACAAGGCCGAAAGTATAGGGCACCCAGTGAGGATCGAACTCACTATTCAGTCGTAATTAATCTAGCGATGCAAACTTGCTGACCATTACATCACATGGAAGTGCCCAATGGTGATTTTCTTATCGTAGCTTAGATGTTGCACAAGGCTAAAAGAATGGGGCACCTAGTGTGGATCAAACTCATTATTCAGTTGTAATTGTTGTCGCGAGACATGCTTTGCTAACCATTACATTTTGCTGTGGTTCCTAAAATGGTTTTCTAAATGCAGCTTATATGTGACACAGGCCGAAAGAATGGGGCACCTAGTGAGGATCGAACTCACTATTCAGTGGTAATTGATCTAGCGAGACATGCTTGTTAACCATTACACCACGTGAAAGTGCCCAATGGTGATTTTCTAAGCGTAGCTTAGATGTGGTACAAGGCTAAAAATATCGGGCGCCCAGTGAGGATCGAACTCGCTATTCAGTCGTAATTGATCTAGGGAGACACAGCTTGTTAACCATTACACCACGTCGACGTGTCTACTGATGCTTATGTTAAGGGACAAAAAAATAACAAACAAATAATTTGCTATTGCAAACAACAGTTACAGTATTCAAAGTAAAGTGGAGAAATCGTGTAATATTGTGTTTTTTCTATGCGTAGCTTAGATGTGGCACAAGGTCGAAAGAATAGAGCACCCAGTGAAGATCGAACTTGCAATTGATCTAGCGAGACGAGCTTGCTAACCAGTGCGCCACGTGTAAGTGCCCAACAGTGATTTTCTAATCGTAGCTTAGATGTGGCTCAAGGCCGAAAGAATAGGGCACCCAGTGAGGATCGAACTCACTACTCAGTCGTAACTGATGTAGCGAGACACAGCATGTTAATCATTACACCACGTCGAAGTGCCACAAAGATACTCAGAATAAAGGAGAGGTCAGTTGAAATTACTTGGACACAAAAAGGAATGAGAGTTTGGGGAACTTAACCCACATGGAGGGGGCGCATATTGAGGGCAAGAATGATAGGAGAAGGCAACGAGTTACTTACATGACGAGTTTCTGTGAATGGATGGCAAAATGGGGGGGTTGGAGCCTTAGGAAATGGAGAAAGACTCTTAAGGGCTAGAAGGGAAAGGTTGTTGTGGAGAGCAATAATCACACATGTTCTGATGGGACGCGGCAAAGAATACAAATAAGAAGAAGAAAAAGAAGAATATTCTTAGCTTAAATATTGTCCTTATCGAACGGTAATGTAGGGTAATAGTTGTTCACTCAAAGCATTGGAAGCAGCGGGTTGCGTTTAAATTTCCGACCAGTCTGTTCATTTTTCACCATGAAAAGTGAGTGCTGTGCTAGATCAAGTCTAGTCACCTCTTTATCACCGATGCACAGTTGGTATGTCGCTTGCTCCATATCGTAACTGTCCGGGTTCGATTATCGGTAGGGATGAGCATTGCTGATGAGTCCCAAATAGGACGAAACGGCCGTCCAGTATTTTCTGCATTCTATTGTGGCTTCTTCTAGACTCGATGAATTAATTGGATTTGTATTTCAGTGTTTGTATATCAATGTTTGCATAACTAATGATCTGTGTGTGTAGGTGTGTGTGTGTGTGTGTGTGTGTGTGTGTGTGAGAGAGAGAGAGAGAGAGAGAGAGAGAGAGAGAGGGGGAGTTAGAGTGACTGGGGAAAAGAAGACGTCGCAAAGTTATTCTCGGAAAGTGAGAGTAGCATTATATCGAGTCTAGTTCGTTACCTCTTCGTCACCGATGTCGTTGGCACAGTTGGTATGTCTGTCGCGCCGTATCGTCCGGGTTCGATTTTCGGTAGTGGGAGGCGCTCTGTTGATGGGTCCCAAAATAGGACGAAACGGCCGTCTAGTGCTTCCTGCATTCTGTTGATGATTCTTCTAGACTCGATGAATTATCTGGATATATATATATATATATATATGTAAAAGTGAGCAATGAAGTCAAAACTTAGATGCTACAGTGTTGACTTCAATGCTCACTTTAATATTTACACACGCTCTATCTCTGATATTGAGCACTTTATCCCATAAATATAACACACCTTAAGACTATATTTCTTTATATATATATATATATATGTGTGTGTGTGTGTGTGTGTGCGCGTGTGTGTATATATTATACCACTAATATATTCTCTTGCTTTTATTTTCGTTATTCTATGAATATTTTTTTAAATAATTTCACCCCAACCAAGCAAGGGAGAAATGCCACCTGTACCCACGTGGTTAAGGGGAGTGAAAGTGAGAGAAAAGATTGAGTATAGGGAGGATTGAGGAAAGAACAAAATATGAATGATATTCAAGAATATAGAAGATGGCGACTGACATTGCATTTAAAGTTTTGAAGATTGTACTCATCAGGGAAGTAAGTAAACCGAAGGGAGTTCCACTGGCTGGAAATGCGAGAAAAGAAACTGTTGAAGTAGAAGTGGCGGTTGCATTTAGATATTTAAACTGTAAACGGGTGGAACCTAGATGCCAATCTAAGTACTTTCTTAAATTCATACACTCGGGGCACCAGGGAAAAAAACTCGTCAGGGAGTTAACATGAAAATATTTGTAGAAAATAGAGAGGGAAGCCATGTCACGTCGGTGAGAAAGTGAATGAAGTTGAATTGCCAAGTCAGGATCAATTACACTACAGATCCTTTTTTGGACTGTGTCAAGAACCTCCAGATCAGTAGCAGAGAGTACCAGACCAGATATGGCAGCAGTATTCAATGCACGTGCGAATGATAGATTTGTAAATATGCAAGATGGACTCTGGGAAGACACAGTGGCCGAATTTCCTTGCTGTAGATACAGCTATTGATTCAATGTAGACGCTCCAAGTTAGCTGAAAAAGTGCAGTGCGTTGCTCTCCAGGAGTCGAGAGTAAGCAATGTTGATGGCAGGCAGAAATGTTTCTCTATGGTGGTTAAATGAAAACAGTTTTGTTTTGGAAGCGTTAAAATCTACATGCCATTTCCTACCCCAGTTAACCACTGTGTGGAGATTCTTTTCAAGAGCAGCTGCCAGTTTTACTTTGTCAAATCTGATTTGCAATTAAGACAAGAGCAAATGGTAGTGTCATCTGTATAAATACCTAGTTGGAAGCTGATGACATCATTGATGAAGATCAAAAACAGTGTAAGACCCAGGATAGAGCCTTGGGGAGACACCAGCGTTCGTGTGAAAGGATTTGGCTCGGATGATCCACGGTAAACTCGGCCTTGAGCCACATATAACCCTCGTAGGGCGGGGCTGTTAAATATTAACGGTGATATAGATTGAATGCTGGTCAACCGATACACACTCCCAAGTCGTGTAATACTCTTCTGTTGTATTTACTGTTCAATACACGATTTATCTGCAACCTCTTGTTTTGTTATTCCTGAACCAATCACAACAGAGTCTAGCATCAGAAAAGGTTATCTATGGTGGTTAGATGAAAGCAGTTTTGTTTTGGAAGCATTAAAATTTACATGCATTTTCCTACCTCAGTTAACCACTGTTTGGAGATCCTTTTCAAGAGCAGCTACCAGTTTTACTGTGTGACGTCGTCCCCTGGTCGCAGCGCCAACGGTGTCGTTCTATCCCAGTCTACCACGGTACCAACTGTGACGTCCTACTTTGATTCCCAGTCTGCCTACCCACATTGTGAATTGATCTAGGCAGAGGAAATCAATCAGTCATCGGGCCCGTACTGCAAACCGAGTCCAACGGGGGTGATACCACAAAAATACGCATAAAAGGCAATAAAATGAAAACTCAAAAGTTCAAAGTATCAAAGAAAAAGGTAACAAACTTTATGTCTAGTTGTTCGATACATAGGACTGCATCTATCTCCCGACCCGTTCTATGGATTGTGACACGTCGTTTTCCGCTAGGCAAGTTTTAACACTTCAAGTCGTCTGCTCTCTAAGAAGTTGGTGTTTCGGTGGGTCTTTGGACGAAAGTCAAAAAAAAAAAAACTTATTTCGGTGATCTGGATCTAAGTCGCTCTTCAAAATAATTGTTCTTGGTTTGAAGATGTGGGTCCGGAAAATGTGCGTGAATCCTGGTCAGCTATATGCAAGGCTTGCCTCAACCGGAGACTGACTCTGGGAACTGCTGGGTCTCGACTCATTTCTGCTCGTTGTGGCTTCGTTTATATGGGCGCCGACCAAAACCGGGGTGAGTTTGTCGGCGCCGGGGGGTTCCTCGATAATTCTAAATACATATCCACCTCTCTGGTTAGGAATTTCCACCTTTTTCCATTTTTGGGAACCTTTACTCTCTCCCACCTTCTCATCATACTTCAGAGGGGCGTGAACTGCCCTCCCCACATCTTCGTGGCAACCTCTCTTGCTCATCCTCCAGATGGGCGGCAACAGCCTCCCTCGTGCATCACGTGATCACCACTCGACCAATGATGTCTTATTCGGGCGTGGACGAATCTGCGGCTTTGTTTCAGGAAGAAAAAAAAATATCTTGCTAAAAAAAAATTATCTCTTCCCTTTCCCTTTTCTTCCCCTTAATGGTTTATCATTTCTCCAGCCACGAACGGGACAATATGAAAATGGCGGTCATAACTCTTGTTCTACACGTGGTTTACGTCAGGTATTTTATCGCTAATTATCAGAATGTGTGGTCTTCTTAACATGGTCTCAAAGAGAAACATCTCCAAAGTTCCAGCCAGTCTGTCGCCTCGAAGAAAGAAAAAAAAAACACATTCATTTTCTTTTGGTACAAATTCCTGATAACAAAACTTTATTATCGCAGGCCAAGAAGGTTCCGTCGGACGCTCGTGGGTGGTTTTTTAATTTTTCATATGTGTCCAAGTCCTTGTAGTTGTCTGTTTTTCGTCACTTAACGAAATAACATTTTCATTTGAATTCCTTTTTCTCTTTCTTTGGCCAGCCGGTCTGTAGTTGATAATAAGATGTCTTCCCGTACCAATAGTTTGTTTTCATATCCTTAGATAACACAGCCGATGCCAAAACATATCTGATTCTTTCCTTCTTTCCCTTTCTTTTTACTCAGAATTTCCCTGTAATTGTAATGACACTCTTTCGCCATTTGTTACTTATCAAAATATCCTTTTATCCATTGTCTCTTAGCTGTGTGTGTGTTCTTGCTTATCACTCACGATTCGGTTCTTAGCCTCTCCTTTCCTTCTTTTCTTTCCTTTCCCTTTCTGCTTCGTTAAATGGTGCCACAACTGTGTAAAATCTGATTTCCTATTGAGACAGGATAAATGGTAGTGTCATCTGGATAAATGCCTTTTTGAGATCTGATGATGTTAGGAAGACCATTGATGAATATCAGAAACAGCGTAAGTCTGAGAATAGAGCTTTCGAGATTGTTGTTTTGATCACTTTGAATTTTTTCTTTCTTTAATATTCTCTGATATTCAACGATTTAGTATTGTCGTTATTCTATGAATTATTCTGATTAATATTGTAATATTGATTTAATAACGTCTGATAACTAAATTATTCATACATGCGATAATTCTTGATTCATTTATGGGCTCCATTACTGTTAGCCTTGGAAGGTATGTGGATTCGAGTCATTCTTCGAACGTTCGCTCTTCCTTTCGCTAGCATGTGAGGGATTATCTGCTTTCGTCCTCGTAAGTCGGGAGTGGCGTTTATATGGCTTAGCCATACGGTTTTTTGTTTGTTTGTATTCCTAAATTAAGCTGGGTTCTTTTCTTGATTATACTGGCATTCCTGTCGAATTCTTTGGTGGCTATTATGCGACCATCTGCCAATGGTGGCCATGAGGCAACCTTCTAGGTCAATCTTCGCTGTGAAGAACCATAAAAGAAACAACAAGGCCCCGTAAACGCTCCTGAAGTGGAAAGTGAGGATAGGGCAACTCCAGCCCATATATTGCAGCATTATTCAAGTTTTGGTTTAATCTGACGTTTTTAAAGATAAAGGAGTCAGATACTTTCTGGGGCAATAGAATTGTCCTACCATTTTTCTAACAATAGATCTAATATTACAACTTCCATGTGAGGTCTGTTGTGAACTCATCCTCTTCATGGGCAGAATCCAGATTTCCTTTATCAGTTCTGATGGATTTACTATTGAGACAGGAGTAACTGGTAGTGTCACCTACATAAATGCCTACTTGAGAACTGATGACATTATCAGATCATTGATGAAGATCAGAAACTGCGTAGGTCCCAGAATAGAGCCTTGGGGCTTGTTGTTTTGTTCACTTTGAATGTTCTCTTGAGAAAAAAGATGGGCTCCATTATTGTTGGCCTTGGATGGTATGTAGATTCGAGTCATTCTTCGAACGTTCGCTCTTCTTTCCGCTAGCATGTGAGGATTCTCTGCCTTCGTCCTCGTAAGTCCGAAGTGGCATTTATATGGCTTAGTTATACTGTTGTTTTGTGTGTTTATTCCTAAATTAAGCCTGATTATATTGACATACCTACCAATTTCTTTCCAAGCTATTATTATTATTAATTGGATTTTGCATTACCAGCTTTACATTTCGAGTCGAGCGTAAGCAATGTTGATGGCGACAGAAAGATTATCTTTATTTTATTTCTTTTAGTATTCTGCTGCGTTTCACTCGCTCATGTTTCCAACTGTCTCCAAAAAACTTGATAACCGTTTCTTCTTCATGACGGTTTTGTTTTCACGTCTACCCTTTTGAAATTATGCTGCTAGTAACAGAATCGACAAATGGATGAGGATATCTCATAAAATGTACTTGTAAAATAATGAAAAAGACTCATCTCCCCCTAAAAAATGAAATTTTATTTATTTCTCTATTTTCCTCAATAGGAGTAGATAGGTTCGCCTATCTTCCGGTTTACATTCATCTCCGGATCTTTTGAACAGGAGTAGAGGTGTATCCCTTGTTTTCTGTTTAGGAGTTGGTTTCCGGTTCCTTTTTCAGTATTTTTATTCTTTTTCACTCCGACTAAACCTAGCGTCATAGTGGCATTATCGCCTTGCTTGCGGTGAAATAATTAAAAAAATATCTGAATTTCAGACAATTTCTCTCTCAGACCTAAATTAATATCATTGTTTCATCGCCATGAAATCTGCTTCCTTTTCGGTTTCTGAGATATTTTAAAGGTATTTTTCCGTTCTAGTTTATCGAAATATCATTGTTAAATATGATTTGATGAAATGACAACAAAAACAACTACAGATAATACTTTTTAATACCCCACGTACTTTCCTTACATTAGAGATCATGGTCCTCCACAGATCCCTACCGTCTTTATTATTAGATTGGTGCAAAAATAATGTTGTTTTCTCACATAGTAACATATGTGAGAAAACGACATTATTTTTGCACGAACCTAATATCTCTGAATTGCTATAACTTCTTGGGAAAGTGAATGGAGTGGTTTCCACTTGACAGTTGAACAGTCAGTAAACAAACTGTCACCCAAGGCTAAACAGAACAGTCTACCTTGCGATTTAATCTGGAACTGGTATTAGAAGAGATGGATTTATACATTTCCCAAGAAACTGAACATAACAGACTAAGACGGTGTTTGAACGCGGATCGCTGATTACACTTTCTGTATAAGTATTAGGTTGGTGCAAAAATAATGAAGTAATAATGTCGTTTTTTGACGTTAAAAAATACGTCAAAAAACGACATTGTTACGTCATTATTTTTTGCACCAACCTAATAAATACCTGAAAACAGCGATTGTCTACTTATTAAAACCATTTCAAAGATGGATATTCTGATGCATTTGGTGATGAAGAAGGCATCGTAGATATAGAAAAGTGAAAATGATTTGCAAATAGTGAAGCAGAAAATGAATAAATATTTCCCGCCAAAAGAGAAAAAAAAAAGAAAGAAACAATGAAGTTGAAAACAAAGTGAATCAAAAATTGTTTAAAATAGTGGTTTCTAACAGATTTTGAGCTATGCCTAACTTTGATATTTCTAAATGTCTGGTACTCAACCCCCGTAATATTTAATTCTTACATATTCAAAATTTTACTGCAATTCACGTAAAGGAAGCAGAAAAAACCATTAACTTGGTCTCTAAACAAGCCTCCAAAGACCATGGCGTCCATGAAAGAGAAATATTAAGACAGAAAATAAATACAGTGAAATATATATATATAGTTTTAAAATATATAATAGAGAACTGAAAGGAAGAAATATAAAATATTTGAATGAAAGTTTATTCTGTAATATACTTTGACCATTTTAATCATGGAATAATAATGCAAAATGAAATTTGAGCACATCACAAAATGCCTGTTAGTGAGATCTTTGTGCGTCATGCCTGTCACAGATAAATTTTACATTAGGCCCCAATTTATTCAGCTTAAGCCTCAAGTCTCCTCGTTTAGTGGATAGCAGTCGATTTCTTTTCTTCAACAACAAATCATTTACAGCAATAAAGCCACATTTAGATAAGTATAAAGATGGAAATGTTAATACAAATTAATGTTAATAACAGTTAATAACTGACTCTCGTATTGCCCTCTTGTTCTGTTAGTATAGTAAGCCAAAGGGTGCACATCTACTCATGACCCACCAAAATATTACCATACCCCCCCAGGTGGGGTATGCACCCCACGTTGGCAATCATTGGTTTAAAAGCAAGTTTAAAAAGAAAGTGAAAAAAAAAGACAGACGAAGAAAAGACTGGTAAAGTTCAAGTGAGATTCATCAAGAGAATAACATGAAAGAACTTAAATGGCAGAGTTTTCATGTTTCCTTGCCGCTTGGTCATATAAAAGAAACCACAGCAACGCGTCGTTGGATCACGCCGTTAACATGGCTGCCGGTTTTACGCCATTTTTCAAAGGAGAAAATACGTCTTTCTTCTTTCAATGAAAGTAGTGCTGTTGAATCTCAGCTGGACAAAAACAGTAACAAAGCACTGGAAATACTTGCAGGCATTGGTGTGTGACTAAAAAGTAAATCACACAGACGCGCATACACGCATACACACACACACATACACACATACAGGGACTTTTAACGAAATACAAAAAGATCGCATCTAAATGAAAGGAAGCAGACGGTAAATAGCACAATTTTTTCAAAAGTAAAGATTTTTTTGAAAGATTCTTTCTTGTTTACTTTGGACATTTTAGACACTCGTTTCTTCTGTGTATATTCATTCCGATTCTTCTAAGATGCGCGTTCAATCCTGGATTTGGCGAGCAAAATGTCATATCTTTTATGTGTTCTTTCCTGTCTTTTGTTGTTTCAAGTAAATTTTGACTCAGTACCTGACCTATTTGTACCTATTCTGTCCTCCATTCGCATAAACTCATTAAGCAGACAATCATGACTCTCCATAACTTACTGAAATATCCAAAAGATTCAGTTTAGAAGCAAAAGAAATTTTGATTTTGTTGTGGATTCCGCGTGAAAAATCGGTCTCCAATAAATGACAAACGCAAGTATTTAAGCTAAGAAATTAAATGTATTTACACAAAATACAAAAGGTAATGCTGTTAGTAAAATCCAGGAACGCCGGTTAGTATTAATCAAAGATCGCTATATACATTCTGAAGTAAACTTCCTTGGAGTCGGGCGTACTTGTAACTGACTTCTAACGTCAACTCAATCACAGTGTCTATGTACTTTCCACTCTGTTTCTCCACCCTGTTCCTCTAGTCGTTCCTCTACCATCAGACTCTGACTGACTGTGGCTATTTAACGGCAGCAGGACGAGTCCATTTATATCAGAAAAGGGTGGTCCCCATAATACCCCCCTCCTTAGATCCCTTTTTGGGGGAAGTTAATATTTTTGTCTCTTGTGGTTGATGATTAGTGGTTCGACGAATTTTCTTTTCCTGCTTGACCTTCTCATTACTGTATTATTTTCTTCTGGTCTTTGTATCTCGAATGCCTCAAAGATTGTATCCATAGCATCGTCATTATCTGTGGTTGACGGGCTTGGTTCCTAAATTCGTCTTTTCTGTAGCTGGTCGATATGTCTTCTGTGTGTGAACTTTTCGCCTTTTATGGTATACATTAGATTCCCGATTCTATTGATTACTGTACCCGGCTCCCAGTACGACATATTGTTTCTAAAATTTTTGAAATAAACCAGTTCTCCAGGTTTGAATGATCTCTTTGGCACCATCGGTGTATATTGATTTTTGCTCTTGCTTGGCAATAATTTGTCGAACACCGATCTTATTTTCCGCGCAAACATCAACTCTGCTGGAGAAAGACCCGATGGTGTGTTTGCGTTGGGTGTTATCCTATATACTTGTAGAAATTGCTGTAAAGCCTTTGTCGTCGGTACGTCCTCTGCTTTTTTTTAGTGCTCTTTTCAATGTATCGACAAATCTCTCGGTTTGTCCATTTGACCTCGGGTGGTATGGCGCTATCTTAATATGTTTTACTTGGTACATCTCGCAAAATTCTTTAAAATCGCTGGATGTAAACTGTGTGCCATTATCGCTTACTACGCAATCTGCGACATCAAATCTAGCAAATAGTTCAATTAAAAAATTTATGGTGTTTTCTGTTGTTGGGTGCTTGAATCTTGCAACCTCTGGCCATTTGCTAAAACTATCTATTGTTATTAGGTAATAATAACCTTCAATGGGTCCTGCGTAATCCACGTGTATTCTGGACCACGGTCTATCGACTTTAGGCCATGGCTTTTGTATAGAGGATGGTGCCTTCGCCGCAGCAGCACAGCCATTGCAACTTTCCACCATTTGCGTGATATCATCGTCCATGTTCAGCCAGTATACAAAACTTCTCATGAGTGATTTCATCCGGTTTTTTCCGGGATGTCCCAAGTGAAAATCTTTTAAGATCCTTCTTCGTAGTGACTTTGGTATTAGAACTCTCTCGTTATACAACAATATGTTGTCACAGATTGAGAAACTGTCTGCTAAATTCTTTACTTTCTCTTCCATTTTTTTCTTGGTATCCTGGATAAACTCGTCTCTTTCTGCTTCTCGTTTTATTTCTAGCAGCGTTACAGGTAGTTCCTTTATTGTATTGCATAGTACCTTGCTGATTTCATCTTCCGCTTCTAATGCGGCAATTACCGACTCTAACGGTTCGCTTTTTGCAGCTATTAATCGCGATAGTCCGTCAGCATGTCCGATTTTCTTTGATGGTAAGAATTGCAGTTTAAAATTATAGTTCAGTAACACAGTTCCCCATCTTAAAAGTCTGTTCGCTGTATAGACTGGTAGACCTTTTTTTGAACCAAATATCGTAAGGAGTGGTTTGTGGTCCGTTTGAAGTGTGAACTCTCTCCCATATATATATCTGTGAAAACGAGTCACTTCAAAAATTATGCCTAATGCCTCCTTTTCAATCTGTGAATAGTTTCTTTCCGCCGGTAATAATGATCCAGATGCGTGTGCAACGGGTTTGTTTGTACCGTTCGGCATCTTGTGTAAAATACACGCACCTACCCCATGTGAGCTCGCGTCACTTGCAATAATTATCTCGAGTTCGGGATCAAAATGTGTCAGTGTTAGCTCTGAAGTTAATTTCTCTATTATTTCCTTGAACGCTTTTTTACAGTCCTCTGTCCAATTCCAATTATGCTCCTTTTTTAGTAACTCATTTAATGGAGCCCTCAGTTTATGCATATTATCAATAAATTCGCCATAGTTGTTAGCTAGGCCCAGGAAACTTTGCAGTTCTGCAATATTTTTTGTTTCCGGCATATTTTTAATTGCCGATGCCCTCTCTGGGTCCGGTTTCCTGCCATTTTCATTTATTATCTGACCTAAATATTTAATTTCCTTTAGGAAAAAATCACACTTTTCTCCTTTTACTTTGAAGCCGAAATCCTGAAGTCTTCTAAAAACTTCTTTTATGTGTGATGTGTGCTCTTCAACATTGTTGCTCTTAATTAGAATATCATCCAGATAAGCGGTCGCGAAATTCTGGCCGGTGAGCATTGTGTCCATCGTTTGCTGAAAAATTGCAGGTGCAACTTTTATTCCGAATTGTAGTCTGTTGAACTTGTACAACCCTTTGTGCGTATTAATGCAAAGGATTTTCGAACTCTCTTCTTGTACTGGGATTTGTAGATAAACCTCACTAAGATCTATTTTTGAAAATATCTTACCGCCGTTGAGCTTTTTAGATATCTCCTCTGGGCTCGGTAGTGGGTAATGGTGGTCTTTTACTGCCTTGTTGAGTCCCGTCGAAAAATCTGCGCATACGCGAATTTCTCTTGACTTCTTTTTTTACGTAAACCACCGGCGTAGCCCACTCACTAAATTCTGTTTTAGATAAAATCCCAGTTTGTTCAAGTCTCTCCAATTCTTTGTCTATTTTTTCTATAGTAGCAAACGGTACATTTCGCTTCTTTCTGAAAGTTGGTTGGACGTTTTCTTTTAATTCTATTTTGGCCTTAAATTTGTTGCATCGTCCCAACCCACTTGAAAATACCTCAGGAAATTGCTTGTATAATTCTTCCTTCAATTTTATGGTATCTGATGGTTCAACCTCTAACTTTTTGCAAAACGAGTTGATAGGTAGGTCCCAAACGTCGAATTTCTGCATCCAGTCGATACCTACTAAATTTTCAGTATCTTTCATGACGTATATCTTAAGTTTTTTTGTTTTGCCGTGAAATTTAACATTCACTATTATTTCTCCCTCAAATTTTATTCGTTTGCCTGTAACTGACTTGGCAATTTTTTGAGTGTGTAACATGGTAGGTCTGTTGAGTTTTTTCCATGTCTGTAAGTTGATTATCGTGAGGTCGGAACCCGAATCCAGTTGTAATTTAATCTTTTTGTTTAAAATTTCCAGTTCTACATATTTCCTTACATTGGTGTTGTCATCATTATTCATCCTTGTAGCTCTTATTCTATTAGTATCTTTTCTATTTCTACATTGGGATGCCTTGTGGCCTTTTTTTCCACATTCATGACAGTTTTTATATCTGAAGCGGCAATCCTTGTTCCAGTGTAATCCTCCACATCGATAACATGCTGATGGAGGGGGCTTATATTTGTTTCGATATTCGTCGTAATTTGTTCTGTATGGTGTATTTTTTCTCTTATCATAATATTTTATTTTTCTTTCCGGGGAGGGTGAGAATCTTTTTTCATTGTCGTAAAATTTTAGTTTTCTTTCCGGGGTGGGTGAAGAACGTAGACTTTTATTTAACTGACGTATATGAGAAACAGCTGAATCTTCAATGTCCATTGAGTCTTTCTTTATGCTTAAATATCTCTGGCAATCTTCTGATAATCGCTGTAATGTTAGACCCGGTTCATTTTGTAATTTTGCAAGCATTCTTCTACGCATTTCGCTATCTTTTGTAGAAACTAGCCCTTGAACAAAGATGAGACATTTAAAATTGTCCGGTGTTAATTCCGTTAGTTTGAAGTCGTCACAATGTTTATTTACGATTGCGGCAAACGTGGAATAATCATCATTATCGCCCTTTACCAGGTTAAGGCATTTCCACCTCCTATGGAAGAGTGATGTTTTGGGGCTGAAGAGATCTTTAAGACATGTCACTGCTTCGTCAAATTTTAATTCGTTCTTCTTTTTTGGCAAGATATAATCCACGAACTTTGTATATTCTTCAGTTCCTAATTTTCTAAGCAATAGACGTAGCTTTTTTGCTCCTGTCCAATTTTGACAGTCTATGTTAAAGATGTCTTCATGTCTTCTGAAGTAATCATATTTTTGTCCTCATCTAGAGAATATTTGAAAATCTCTATGATATTCCACACTGCGTCTTGCGAAAATTTTGCTTCTTTTTCAATATCTAATTGCTTGCTGCCCGCTACTTTCAATATTAGTTCCTGGAGCTCTGTTTGTCTATCTTGATTTTCCTTTTGCGTTTGTAATATTTGCTTTTGCCATTTTTCTTCTAGCTGTAACTGTTGATCATTTTGGTATTTCTGCATTTGTAATTGTTGCTCATTTTGGTGTCTTATCAGTTCTACCAACATATTTTTAAAATCTTCCATGATAACTCAATTTTATGTATTATTACTCCTCGAAATTGTTTGTCGCTAATTTGTTGTTGAACGACGAGGGAAGAATTTTTCTTCTGTTGATTAATTTTTTCGCGTGTGTTCGCCAAGTTGCTTGTTGTTAGACGTACGAAAAGTTTTTCTTTCCGTGTGAGTTTCGAATCCTCGTTCGCCAAGTTGTTGTTAGGTATCCGCGTGAGTTTCGAATCCTCGTTCGCCAAGTTGTTGTGGATTCCGCGTGAAAAATCGGTCTCCAATAAATGGCAAATGCAAGTATTTAAGCTAAGAAATTAAATGTATTTACACAAAATACAAAAAGTAATGCTGTTAGTAAAATCCAGGAACGCCGGTTAGTATTAATCAAAGATCGCTACATACAGTCTCGAAGTAAACTTCCTTAGAGTCGGGCGTACTTGTAACTGACTTCTAACGTCAACTCAATCACAGTGTCTATGTACTTTCCACTCTGTTTCTCCACCCTGTTCCTCTAGTCGTTCCTCTACCATCAGACTATGACTGATTGTGGCTATTTAACGGCAGCAGGACTCGTCCATTTATATCAGAAAAGGATGGACCCCATAATAGATTTGATCCCCATCTTATCAATTCACGGAATGAAAGTTATCTTGTAAGGTCACCCTTCTATATATTTTACAGTAATGCTGGTATCACCCAGTTCTCTAGCCTTGAGACTATTTTTCTCTTAATTTTCATCAACGACCTGCCCAATGTCATCGTTCACGACTCGGTATAGATGGCGATAACACAACCGATTACTCCTGCCTTAATGACAAGTCTCATACGTTCGCAATGTTCAAATTAGCAATTGATATAAAAAAATGGCCTTCAATCTTTTGTTACATGGAGCAAGAAATGGCTTGCTAATTTTAACGTCACTTAATTGAAACTGCTTCTTTTAGAGAAACTTTTTTACCACCCATCAGCATGGCTGATGCTAACCTCCCAGATAATAACTCGTAATTGCACCTTTTCGATATGACGTTTTCTATAGACATAAAAATGAAGCGATTATATCGAGTCGATTGTTTCATCGATCTGGTTCACAGAAATTGGTTTACTTTGTCCTAGTGAATTTTTCTTGACAGAATCTATTTTACACCTTTATAACTCTACCATTTGTTCGTACCTGTTGCCATATATTCTCTGGTATTTTTGCTATGTAGCTATGGATTCTTGAAAAAATTCAATGAAGAATATACGATGTAATCGGCCGTGACCTAGCATACAGGCTTCATTCAATTTTATACTGCCGAAATGTAGATTCCCTGTGCCTTTTCTATAAATATTTTTCTGATGAGCTTTCATCTAAGGTACTCTGAATTCGTGAAATTCACCGCAAGATTTTGAATGTGGTACTGTGATAGATTGACTGCTATATAATGGTCATATAGAGTGAAAGATTTGGAAAAATATTCACATGGTCTTTAGTAAATTTCTTTTTTAATGAAAGTAATGAATTTTTATTATCCGTTACTTTCTTTAGAAAAATTGCTTTGCCTAAGTTTCGATACGAATCTGTGCAGACATGAAAAAAATTCTGAAGATCTATGACAAGAGAAGTTTCGCTTAAAGGAACAATTTCGGCTTTGTGTGGCCGACTGGTTCTCTATGAGTCAGTTAGTTGGAGCGTGCCGGGTCTAAGGGCAGCCCCCTATGTCCAGGGGGACGCAGTCTCGAATACTGCCGGAAAAAGAAAATTTTTCTTTAATAATTTTTTCCATTACGTTACATACCGTACCTATGAACACTAATTGGTATGTCCCAATTCCCATGAATACGTTGGTCACTATTGTAAGTGGGGTTAATATGCTGTCTAAATAGTCCACCACTAGCAGTGGTTTACCTACTTCACTCCGCTGGCGAGTATTGTATTTTGTTGATGTTATAAAGATTATCATTTCATTTCCAATCTACGGTTTTGGTTATACCTCATTCCGTAACCTTTCCTAAGTTACAGCACTTTAATAAAAGTCTTAAAACATTCAGGCTGGTACACGAAAATATACAGTTTATCAAATAAACAGAGCGTCTACTCAAATACAGGTATCCACTAAAAATAACGATTTTTAAGTGATAAAAAACGGTCTGTAGTTAGATTTTAAAAATCATCAAAGTTTTTTTTATAACATATATCGATCAAATATTTTTTATACTTTGAAAGAAGCTAAGATTGATCTGTAAGGATGAAGAGCAAAAGGGTCCATTTAAGAAGCGGGGAGAGAGAGAGAGAGGAGAGACAGACAGACAGAGACAGAAACAGAGAGATATGCATTCCTTGTAAAGAAGGGAAGAGAAGAGGGAAAGCGACGTATAATTGGAGAAAAACAAAGGTTTGTCGGTGCAATACTCCAAATTTCATAGAAAAAATATAATGAAATTGTTTTTTGAAGTTTAATTGAAATAGTTGGCGCTTGATTTTTGAAAAAAATAAAGACTCTTAAAATATTTTATCTTCAAATCAAATATTTGTTCGGAATAATTAATTGTAATTAACAAGTCGTTTGCTTATTTTTTTTTCTTCTTTCTTGATTCTGCTGTTCGTTAAAATTCTCATAACCTTTTAAAACTGAAAAAAAAAAAATGGCTGACAACAAACTAATCAATTCGGAAACCAGAAAGTCCACGATTTTTTAAAACATTGCTTTATACATTTGCATTCTCTACCAATCCTACTCATTCTAGTTCAGTTTTGTTTTTGTTTTTTCTCTCTTTTGACATCGCATTTCTTTTTGCTTCCTTTTCAGCATTACTTAAACATTTTATTTTTTCTGCCTAATAATCGACAAACGATTATTTTAGTCTGCAAACTTTCAGAAGTTTATATAATCGATGAAAAATATTATGACTATACAAATCCCAAATTCTTTTCTTCTGTCAAATTATTATTGTTACAATCATCTATTTAAAGCAACCATGTCTCCATCTTTCTCATTTTCTGTCTCAGAGAAGAGGTCAAAAATCAAATTAAACATGTCTATGTTTCTAAGTAGTCATTGCGCCATTTTCTTTATTCATTTATAGGTATTATAAATTTTTCTTCATATATATATATATATATATATATATATATATATATATATATATATATATATATATGAAGAAAGAAAGAACAGTCAGATTTATAATCCAGATTTCTTTAGCATTCAGTTTCTAAAAACAGTGCTCGATACACAGTAGAGCATAAGATTATAATTATTTTTTTAAAAATTTGTATTCATCGTGACACAGAAATTACCATGTTTCGAAACCAAGACCAATATCTTAAATTAAACTTAAAATTTAAAGTTCACTTTCATTTTCAAGCAATGCAGATAACCTTCGAAAAAATTTATTTACTCTATTTGTAAGCAAAATTATGCATTTTATGTTGGCGGTGGAACGAGAATTCAAAGTTTTTTTTTATTAAGGGGGTGTTGGTCTTTTTTACGAATGAAGTCACAAGTGTATTATGACGCGGCAAAGTGAACATCGGTTGAGTTTAATTAGGGGATTGAAATTTTTGTCTGTTGATACTGACATCCTTTTATGCGAACTGTGATGACATGTTCGCTCATAGCCCGACGAATGGGTTTAGCAAGAAACAGCCTGTTCCCTCTGGGTGTTGATTTCAAAGTCCAATTTGCATAAACCCCCACCTTGATATTGAGCACTTTAACCCATAAATAAAGTATACATTAAAACTATATTTTATCATATATATCTGAATGATCTGTCACGTATCGAAAATTGCAATCCGTACACACATCGCCCAGCACATCACGAATGACTAAAGTACATCTGTCAACATACGATAAATACTAGTAGGTAAAACTAAAATATTCTACAGCACGGGTTAACAACTTACGGCACGAGTGCTACACGTGGCACGCCAAGCAATTTCCAGTGGCACGCAGCCGCAAATGATATAACGAAGTCCGAAACAATAACTACTACAACGATATTTAGCTGTTTTCAAAACTGCTAACTCGTTGGACTCCCTTTCATAATAAAAAGAGTTTATTTCTGTTAATATGGTCTACATATTATTGTATATATTACTATATAAAATATATTGTAGAACAGGTATAGAGAAATTGACTATTGATTTTAAAAACATAAGTCGGCAAATAGTAAAATGCTGCCGACCCCTGGTATAACGAAAACATGATGGGAGACTATATTTGGGGGCTGGTTCGTGAAAGTAATTTACAGTCTAAGCGTAAATTTGCTAAAAACTACTCACTTCTAAATTTTTTGTGGTCTCTTTTGTGTAATCCTAGAATAAATGATATGCGCCTTCCTATTTCTATGTTCCGTCTGCTGTTGACCAGGGGGTCGGCAACCTACGGCACACGTGGCACGCCACAGGTGGCACGCCACAGGTGGCACGCCACAGGTGGCACGCCACACGTGGCACGCCAAGTAATTTCCAATGGCACGCAGCCGCAAATGACGTGACGAAGTCCGAACCAATAACTACTACAACATAAAGAAGATATTTAGCTGTTTCAATTTTAATATATACTAAAGTATATCTACTATATATTACTATATAAAATATATTGTAGAACAGGTATATTGACCTTGACTTGTATAAAAATACGCATGCTGTTGGTATTATTTTAAAACCCTAAGACGGCACAAAGCAAAAGGTTGCCGACTCCTGCTCTACAGCACTCAATGCAAGGAAAGATTCAAAACTCTTGAAGCAATTATTATAGGAAAGACAGCGCACATTACATAAAATAGTATTCACCACAGAAGACATATTGAAGTGCATGTGATATAATTAATGTGTTTTATTAGTATTATAAAATAAAAAATAAATAAATAAATAAATTGCATTCTTTTTTGTTCGGCCTCGTTCACAATAGCCGTTACACGTAATGTCACCTTAGACAATTTCAAACGTTCAGCTTCCCAAAGAATACCAGGATGCAGATAAATGAATTTTAACTAAATTGAAACTCTTTAATTTAACTGAATTTAAAGCGGACCGCAGTATCCTAAAATTGTGTATTCATGAGGCTGGGGACGGCTTCTGAATCCCAAAATCCTAACATTGGCTCGTTCGTATGAATATGGCCCCTGGTCTCTTTTCGTTCGGATTCGGCGTCAAAAGGAACCGAATGTTCTATGGGGGAACGAGAGGAATTAACTAAAGAATGTAAATAATAATGGGTCCTTATCTGAGAAATTTAGTGGGATTAGATTATTTGAAATCTGACTAATGACGCCGAAACCACAAGGCAGTGAAAATAGTTCAGTTTAAAGCCGCGGTCAATTGGTTTAAAATATGCTTGATACTTCTCATCAACCATAAAATCAACCTCGAGTGGATTGACAACAGCCGGAGGAGGAGGAGGAGGAAGAAGAAGAAGAAGAAGAAGAAGAAGAAGAAGAAGAAGAAGAAGAAGAACTCACTACACAGCCTTCCATCTCGTATTTGATTTACTGACTATTATTTATCTCTATCTATAAAAGGCAAGATGTGTGTGTGTGTGTGACGAATGCACGGCCGCAATTTGCGAAATCACTTCGCTAACAGAGATAATAAAGCATTAACTTACTAACCACTCGTTGAATGATGCGATCCTGATACTGATAATATATATATATATATATATATATATATATATATATATATATATTAGGTTGGTGCAAAAATAATGACGTTTTTTAACGTATTTATTAACGTCAAAAAACGTCATTATTTTTGCACCAACCTAATACCAATATTTTCATATAATTTTATGTAAATGAATATCGTGGACACAGAAAATTCTAATCTAATATCGATTGAAGTAACTCCGAAGAACATTTTTTATGTAACAAACACATGTTAGTCAGCCAGGAGCAATGCTCGTTGCTAACGTTTTCCGTGGGATAAATAGATATGTATTTCGGCAACGGTGTTCGTTTTCATGTAAAAACTCTGATTTCTAAAGCTGTTTTTAAAAGAAATTGGCGCAACTAACTCTCCATTCTCTCTTTTTTTTTTCTGTGTCAGACTACAATGAGCCTATGTAAACGTCTTTAATGTGTATTACTATGCAGCAATAATTTAATATTGATAAAATCCATTGTTGCTTAAAGAACGCTAACGAAATAAGAGTTGTAACCTTCAGCGACGGCGAACGCAAATATTGACATAACCGACATTTACAGTTTGTATTCGCTGAGTGGGAACAGATGGGATCGATTATGTCGTTGTAAATAAAAGATGTAAGGAGAAAGCTAAGACTCCTTGAATGAAAAACAGCAATAATAGAAACAAAAAGTAAACGAAAAGGTGGGTGTTGATAGTAATGCTTCCTATCTATTTTCAACAGAAACGACAACACATATAGGGACCAGAATAAAGCCGTTAGGGAAAGCGAAAGAGACGGAGAGAGTACCTTTTACGGGGGCCAAACAAAAGTTAATACTATTTCCTTTAGAGTCACTACCACTGGCAATACATTTTCACAAGAGATTTTCAATGGCGCACTCGTAACCAGCCAAGTCGACACTAGCGAAGACGATTCGTTTTTACACGCACATCATTTTCATCTATTCTGAAAATCCATACCTACTATCTACTTATGCTCACATCCATTGTATGGTCTTCGTGTAAAGCTGTATACCAAGTGGAGGTTACATACTTTTTCATGCACATCATTGTAACAATTGGTGAAAATCCTTACGCGCCGTCTCGTAGATAATTGTGTTCATATCCATTGTTTGGTCTCCATGTATACATCTAAACCAGCAGATTGATCCATTTTTCACATATATTCCTGTCACCGCTGCTGAAGGCCATTATCTACCGCTTAATTGTGCTCACATCCATTGTTTGGTCTTCGTGTAAAGCTCTACACCAAGTGGAGGTTACCCATTTTTTCATGCACATCGTTGGAACCATTGCTAAAAATGGTTACGCACCGTCTCGTAGACAATTGTGCTCTTATCCATTGTTTAGTCTTACCCCACTCCCAATTTACTTGTGTTCACGTCTGTCGTCTGGTCTGTCTATAAAACTCCAGACCAAGGGGTGGTTACTCAGTTTTCATGCACATCGTTGTAATAATCATTGGCGAAAATCGTTACATACCGTCTCATGCATTGTTTGGTCTCCCTGTGTATATCTCCACCAGATGAATGATCCACTTTTTCACGCATATTATTGTTACCATTGATGAAATTCCTTACCCACCTTCTGACTGTGCTCACATCCACTGTTTCGTCTCCATATGTACATCTACACCAGCTGAGTGGTCCAGTTTTCACGCATATTGTTGTTACCATTGCTGAAATTCCTTACCCACCGTCTGATTGTGATCATATCCATTGTTTGGTCTTCATAAACTTTCAGCAAGTCTTGAATATCAGTGGATGTAATTCTTTTTTTTTTCCGTAAGAAGCTATTCAATGACACACCACGCTGTGTTATGTCCTCCCCTGAATGTTGGTGTTGTGATCAGGAGATCAAGGGTGAGTGTATCAGAGAATCTGATCAGCTCGATAAAAGACTCCGTTGGTTGTATGTGACGCTGTAAACAGCAGGAGTTGCGTCCCCTTCCACAATTGATGGAGTCTGGTAGGTTTTTGTGTGTGTTTGATTTGAGAGAAGAACTTCTACTTATAGTAGGTGGCGCTATTTGCATTATTCGTTTAAGAAACTGTCTTACCAGATTGGTATCTGTGCCCGAGAAAGCAATGCATGGGTTATTGGTAGGAAGGTTATCGCTATACCATCAACATCTGCCTTTTACGCTGTGAGCCTAAACAGGAGGTATTACTTTCGTATGGCTATTATAGATGATATGTTTTGTTCTTTTTCTTTTTTGCGAAAGATTTGACTTTGACGCGTTTTGGTCTTGTCTAATTTTAACATTCTCAAACAACTGGCTAAATTCTTTTTTGTTCTACTTAGAAACTAATCAATCTACCTGAATTAGCCCGGGTTTTAACATGACGTGGAAGTGAAGAGATACACCCATGCCTCTTTCAAGGGTATTTGCACAAACGTGAGGATAAAGGCTGTGTTTTTTGGGAGAAAGATTGTTCTTCACAATTACATGTATCTTGCACCATTTAAAAACGTTTAACCACTCCCCCTTGTCTCTTCTCTGCCATCCACTCACCCAAAATCATAACGTAAGTTGCACCGATAGAATGTCGATTTTTGTATTTTTACCAAGACAAGTGAGTAATAGAATTCATTTATTAATACAGGGTATTAACAGAGGTGTACATACACCCTTGTGCAAATTAATATACGGAACTGTCATATAGCCTGACGTGCTTTTACCGATTGAGCCCCAAAGGAGTGTTTCGGTTAGCAAAGTCGATTTTACTGTTTTTAAACTACAATCTTCCATGATTCTCTCACATACATTCATATACATTCATAATTGTCGGACTTTGTCCATTTCATAATGTGTGACAACATTTGTTTACATTTAGATACGCATCTAGCAGATATGAATGTACGTGAGAAAATCATGGAAAATTGTAGTTTAAAAATAGTAAAATCGACCTTGCTAACCGAAACGCTCCTCTGTGGCTCAATCGGTAAAAGCACGTCAGGCTATATGACGGTCCCGTATAGGATACAGGTTCGATTCCTGTCGGAGGACGCATATATAAATGTTGTTAATACTGTTTGTTATAAACAGAGCATTTACTTAAATATTTGTATCTATAAAAAAGAATGTATAAACATAAAAATATCTTAAAACTCACTATTGTGTAAATACCCTAGGGAAAAGCATGGAGCTATCTCTTCTCTCCACCACAATGCCGGACGGATTGGGCTCTTACTGCTTGGAAAAGAACAGCTGTACATCCCAAATCGGTTGGGCATGGACCCAGTAGCATCATCCATTGAAAACCAACTTGATACGGAAAAGCACAGCAGCAAGGCTTCGCGTGACGATAACGATAGCGTCATATTCCACAGCTGGCCCCAGAACAACTCAGTGTAGAATTATAGAAGGAAGTTGTATGCGAGTTAAGAGTGGGAAAGTCAGCGATAAATAAATCGTCATCTTTTCGTCTGAAAGCTGTTCTTTTATTGTCCCTTTTCTAACTTCTCCTCATTAAAGTCTTCTTATTCTCTTTCACTCTCTGTAACTCCATGTACCCTAGTGGCATCATCTCTTTGAGTGGGGCTAAATGATTTAAAAAAAAAAAAAAAAAAAGTGTTAAAATTGTAGGAATCGGGAAAGCATCTTCTTGGAAGTCGGTTCCGCAAAGTATCGATTCGTGAATGTATGGATTTTGTATATATGCATATATTCTGACAAACCTCTTGACTATTTCCTGTCGACTTCAGCCGGTTAATTGTCATGTACTTTATCAAGCGCTTTTGTATAATCAATACGACACATACACGCAACCTACCGGAGCTGGGATTCTCCTCATTTTTGATGGGAGAATTTGCTCAGCCCGGGAGATTCCAACCCTGCGGCTGTACCCTCCTCATCTCACTAAAGAAGTTTGATCGGTGTGATACCGATGATAGCTTGACAGTGGGCAAAAAACAATTTTTGTCCTTGGTCCATATGGATAAGTAGATTAAGTATGCGTATGTCGCTCCCGACGTTAAAACGACCTTGTGTCCCACCCAGCTTTGGTGGAGAGGCCGGGTAAATATCATTCTACATTTGTATTGCTCAATCGTATATAACAGTGGATAAGAAAACTGTACAGAGCCAATATGTCAAGTTTAGGTAAACCCTTGCTGTTTTTAAAATAAACATTCGATATCAAGACTTTTACATGCGGTCAAACGTTGTTGCTAGCAAGAATGTCCATCTTATCCTAGCCACAAATCATATGCTAACAGTCGTTTTGTCTAATAGTCTTGGCAGATAGCAGTTCGCTATAATTTTAATTCTGATTGAACGATCGGTCTGTTGTACGTGTCGTTCAAGAAGAATAAACATGTAATGGAAATTTGTTGATAAAGAAGACTAATTTGTCATTTTGAAATAATGCGATTTTAATAACTGGAATTGGAAAGTTTCAATTTTTAACCGTTGGGTTTGATGAATCATGTTAGAGACAGAGGTGAGATTCGCATTGATTAATCAGGTGCCTTTTGGAGCTGGCCATTTTGTTTTTCTTTACTTGAATCTAAAAGGTTAATCATTTTGCATGGAGTGTGTTTATAAATATCCCGACTTAATCCTTACAAAGAAAAATTCTTTCTTTCTATTTCTGTATCAAACGATGTCAAACAAACATCAAATGAATTAACCTAATTTTTTTCCCGTAAATCAAATGGTATTTACACAGAGTTTCTGCTACATTAATCCGGTTAAGCAACTTTTAAATTGTTTAAACTTGGAGGAGAGGCCATCCGGTATAAATAAATGAAAATAATAAAAAAAAACAAAACATTATTAGTAAGCTAGGAAAAAGATTCTTTGCGTTTTAGAACGTGATTTCGTTTCACACGTGACTAAAATTTATGATATATATTTTAAGACATTTTTATGTTTATACATTCTTTTTGATAGATACACATATTTAAGTAAATGCTCCTTTTTTTATAATAAACAGTATTAAACAACATTTACCGCTATATATATAAAATTTACATTTACAGTTATATATATATAAAATATCCGTTCATAATTAGTAGGGATGACAGGAATTCAAAGATAGCTCAATGTAAGAAACAGAACAATAAAATAATAAGTAAAAACTATCTTTAAAATCCATTCGGTTATAATTTATTTCATGACTATATACAAATATTACTCTCTTCAAACCGAATTTTTTTATAATTAAATTTAATAAAAAAACCCAAAAAACTTTGGTCTGAAGAGATGAATATTTGTATGTATTCATGAAATAAATTATAACTGAATGGATTTTTAAGGATCGTGTGTTTATTAGTTCTTGAAAATATATTTTCAGTTGAACCCTGTTGAACCCTGTTGAACAAGCTAATTCTAAAAACAACGGTCAACAGCGTAAATTCGAAGCTCTTCAGGAAAATGAATGGAGCACTTTGGCTGCTTGTCGTTTGTTTCCGTTTGTAAAAACAATAAGCTAGATTTGGCGGGCACATTCTGAGTGAAGTTGGCTCAGTGGTAGAATGTCTGACTAGCACCAAATCCGTTGGGTTTCGATTCGGGTTTGAGGCATTCGGTTGTCTAGTTGCACTGAGGAACAGTGATACAGCGAACAGTACTGTCTGCGAATGACGCACACATATATAAAGAAAGGTTCCAACGACTATTGACCGATTTAAGAGTTTACGGCCAAAACGCTTATCAAGGACAGATGTTTGATAAATCTATTGAACTTGTTATCAAATTTATATTATTTTTGAGCGGGTGAATGTTAATTCTAATTTTTAAATTACAAATTCTTATCTTAGTAAGGAAAAATTGAAATTGATAGTTTCCATAACTATGAATATTTTTAATAAAATATGGCGGTCTGTAATAAATACAAAAATGCATCGCTATGTCCATGGGAAAAGTTCTGACGAGATAGATTCCCGCGTTTTACCAGTTCAGACCTTTTATAAGTAAGATCCCCAATGTTATATACGCAGAGGTGAACCATTCTCATTTCATTTTTTGTTTAAAATAATTCATTCATTGATCCAGTCATACATTTTGATGAACTTTCTTCTGTGGTCTATAGACTATGTGAAGTCCAGTATTAAAATGGCGACAAGGTCTCATCATTTTACAACTGAAAATAGCTAAATGTAATTGTAATTTGCCAACAATTTCTTCGTTGTTTGTTTCTTCTCGCTTGTTGAACTTTCTTCCAGCTCGGCAGATATTTGTGGCCTAGCATATGTGCTGATTCCTTAAGTTTACGAATTTTCCAATTGTGATCTTTGTCTATGATCTCAACCTGATCCCACAGAGGACGGTGATCTCCCCTTTTCTCTCCATATGAGGTCAACCACGCCTGATTTTTCCACCTCCCCTTGTTACCAAGCATAGAAATGAATACAATATGGGAAACAGTAATAAGGAGTGCCAGAGAAAAGGAATAATAACAACAATTATTGCAATATGAGCTCTGGTAAAAACATTATTTGATAACAGCAAAAATTGCAATATGAGGACAGGCAAAAAATGGTTGCTGAAGACATTAGGCATTTAATACTCAGAAATTCATACACCGATGTCCTCAAGGACACATGGCCCAGTGGATAAAGTGACAGGACGGAAAGAGTGTGAGTTCAATACCCGGTTAAAGCAGTGGAGAACTTGAAGAGGAGAATTAACAGGAGATAACTGATAACTGATATCCATTACACATGGCACGTGGAACTAGAACAGTCTACCCAGTGAGAGAAATAAAGGGTTTAGTTGGTCATTTCAACCACCTGAAGGCCGGAGCGTACAACGGCCGAAATGTTGTAATAAATACGGCGACAAAGATGAGGACAATAGTCCGAATAATGTAAATAGGGTACATAATACCTCATCTCATAAATATAGACAGATACTGAAAGGCCGAAACGTTGTAATAAATATGGCGACAAAGATGAGGACAATCGTCTGAATAATGTAAATAGGGTACATAATACCTCATCTCATAAATATAGACAGATACTGAAAGGCCGAAACTTTGTAATAAATATGGCGACAAAGATGAGGACAATCGCCCGAATAATGTAAATAGGGTACATAATACCTCATCTCATAAATATAGACAGATACTGAAAGGCCGAAACGTTGTAATAAATATGGCGACAAAGATGGGGACAATCGTCCGAATAATGTAAATAGGGTACATAATACCTCATCTCATAAATATAGACAGATACTGAAAGGCCGAAACTTTGTAATAAATATGGCGGATATTTTCCATTTAACTTTGATATCCATAAGTTTATGTGAAATGTCAATTGTTTTCTGCTCTCCTCCTGATTACTCTTCTTTTATCGAATCTATAAAAAAAAAAAAAAAAAAAAAGACATCAACTATAATATCAAATCCTGTCGGACAAAGAAGCGATTTGACGCCAGCTAAATGTGTTTTTTTTTTCTAAAGACATTTCTTTCACTCACTGTATCACCTTCCATATTAGTGGCATTATCGCCTTGCTTGGTGTGAATTGATAAAAAAAAAAAAAAAAAAAAAGTCAGACCTTCCCGACGTCGCACGTACACTGGGGGGGGGGGATCATTTATACTGCCTTCACATTTTGTTAGTAAGTGCGAATTTCAATTCGAGCAATTTTTTCGCAACAACCGCAGATTTGTAGAAGGTGCTTCCCCGATCGCTACAATCTTAACCTCTTCAATTCCAGAGTCAACCTACATATCCTCATAATCTGCGCTTCTTGTCTGTTCCACTCTGTCTTGATTGGTTCTCGGGCCTTGTATTGGGTGAATTAATAAGAAGAAAGTTCTATTCTATCAGCTTCTTTCCAAGAGCCGTTACTTTGTGAAATAGTCTCCCGAGAGGACGCTTCTCCAACGACTGCAATATTAACATCTTTAACTCTCTTTCATTCTTACAAATACTTTCACAGTAACTGCTCCGATGAGCTGCTTTCGCTGGTTCCCAGACTTCATGAATTTAAGCGTTCAACTAGGCTGGCATCTCGCTCTCACCCTTTCACTGTCGAAACTGTTAAATGTAGCCGTCTCTTCTACTCCAATAGCTTCATGTATTGCACCTCTCGCTTGTGGAACTCCCTCCCCTTTTCCTGTTTCCCTGATAGCTATAATCCCCAACTATTCAAATGTAATGTGAATCGACGTCTCCAGATGCCCTGATCTATCCCCTATCCTTCCCTCCATCCTTTCCTCTATCACACCTATTTGCTCTCGCTCCAAATCCTCTGTAACCCCTTGCGTGCTAGTGGCTTCCCGCCTTGCTTAGGATGAAACTCTTAAAAAACCCCAAAAAACTCTAGCTTCAACTAAACAACTTCGAGGTGTCTGTGTTGACAATCCTGGTGACATATTTACTCTTACCTCTACTGTAGACACCGTATGGTTTGCCGCTGCTGCCCTACAATATGTCGATCTTGATGTCTGTCTGTACGATGTGACCATCCAGAACCTGATCTACCTGTGTAGGAATCATTATTGGACCACTATCACCAACATCGAAGCCGGCAATCCGACTCCAGACATATCGGAACTTAGAGCATGTGTCACTATCTAAAAAACAGACACAGGCGATGTCCTGATATGAGAGTTACAGCATCACAAAATGGCCGAAGACTTTAAAGGAATTTCCTACACTTCAGTATGTAGAGAATGTGTCCAGGTAAAAAAGGTTTCGTATTTTTAATATTATTTTCCGTTAGTGAAGTTGAAAATTTTAGCGAATCCTCAACGTTATCAGTTTCTTTGAAAAGGTCAAAATCTATGAATGTTATCAATTATAGATGTTTATTTTGTGCATCGAAGCAAGGATAACTTTGTGTGAATGCTGACATCAAAGAGATCAGGTTGTGAAAGAATAAAATTTAATTACGAAAAAAAAAAAAGAAAAAGAAAAAAAAACTGCTGGGTGGTTGTGCCTATAATTAAATTGAATCTCAACCTGTTACTTTTACCTTTTTTTTTAATTACTTTTTCCCCTTTTTAATGAATTAAGGTCAGTCTTTTCTCTCTCTCTCACTCTCTTTCATATATATGTATATATATTAGGTTGGTGCAAAAATAATATCGTTTTTTGACATTAAAAAATACGTCAAAAAACGATATTATTTTTGCACCGACCTAACACACACACACACATATATATATATATATATATATATATATAGAGAGAGAGAGAGAGAGAGAGAAAGAGATGAACAGAGATAGATACGAACAGAATGAGATAGATATGAACAGACTGAGATAGACAGGTAAATAGAGATAGATAGATAGATATGAACAGAATAAGATAGATAGATAGATAGATAGATAGATATAAACAGACTGAGGCAGATAGATATGAACAGAATGAGATAGATAGATATAAATAGACTGATAGATAGATAAATATATAGAGAGAGATAGAAAGATATATACATAGATAGATACATAGATATGAACAGAGTAAGATAGATAGATAAATAGATAGATAGATATTAACAGACTGAGATAAATAGGCAGATATAAACAGAATAAGATAGATAGATAGATAGATAGATAGATAGATAGATCGACGTAATGGTTGACGTTCTTTCGTCACATTTGATTGATATTTAATTAAAAATCTTCACTTACAAATTAAATGCCAGTTGCACCCTTCTTAAAAAGAGCAGTGGCATTTCGCATATGTGATATAAAGGTCACTCGTGTTTTCGCTTCATAATCATGCTGTTTATCTTTCTCTCCCCCCTCTCTCTCACTCTTGCGATATATATATATATATATATATATATATATATAAACATATATATATATATATGCGTATGTGTGTGTATTTATGTGTGTCTAGATGCAATGTAAGTATGTATCTATGCATGATATATATATATATATATATATATATATATATATATATATATATATATATGGGTGTGTGTATGACAAATTCTTTAAGCTTCTAAACTACCCTAATTATTTTATATTCAACAGAAAACAAAAAGCTTATAAAATATTGCAAAATAGAAGAGTGAACCTTTATGACAAAAATGCAATGAATCAAAATATATTATTCTATCCATCAACTCTATCTCAACTACAATAAAAAAAAAAGGTTCTAATCTTAACATAAAATTTGTTGCAACTCCGTCTAAATCAATAATAGACTTAACTAATCCAAAACAAAATAATAAGCGAAAACTTGAAGGAGTAATTTCCTTTGTCACCTGTAATAGTTGCCACAAGGAATACATAGGAGAAACTTAAAAGATTATATGAACACAAAAGGGATCTTTTACAAAACAACACACTCAATACGTCTTTTGCTCACCGTAATGAGACTGCCCATGATTTTTCTTTAACAATGCTATTCTAATTAAAAGAGAAAGCAATTTACGAAGACGAAAATGTATAGAAAGTGCTTTAATCGCTAGAACATTCACAGTAAACTTACATCCAGTTTCTTGTAACATTTCACGTTTCTTGGTAGATCTTTTATCACCCCAATGTGGCAATTTAATTTTAAAAAGTGCTATAAACTTAAACAAAAAGAAATGAAATCGGCTAGACTACACTTAATCTCATATATATTAAAAAAACAAAAGAATCAACTGTAATTCTCAGCGTCCCCTCTCCTCCATGCTCATATATACTCGCATCAACTTAAACAAAGTTTTAGTCGGATAAAGTCCTAAAGGAAGGACGCATCACACGAACACTTTTTCAAATTTTTCTTATTTTTTACATCAATTTGTTTTTGATATATAAACATTGATATACCGTTTTGCCATATATATATATATATATATATATATATATATATATATATATATATGTTATGAAAAAATTGGTAATCCGTTTCATTTTTGGAAGTGCTATCTGATGATCCGGCGTCCTTTAAAAGGGCTCTGGTGAAATAAATTATTATAATGGTACCTTAAAGTGATCTGTTTTTCGTTAATATATATATATATATATATATATATATATATATATATATATATATATATATATACTAAAAAAAGTTAAAAAGTCGCCATAACGGGCGTCATTTAAG
>OZ010578.1:124102542-124105042 GCA_963932145.1 Acanthosepion lycidas
GACAAATTTTATGGATTTGAAGATGAATAAAAATTTAATGGTAACTGTACTATTTTGCTTAGTTGTAATAATTGCTTGATTTTTATTTTGTTTTCTTACCTTTGGATATAATAAAGTTTTTATAGGCTTCTGTTCATTTTTCATATTATTTTTCGTTTAATTGTAATCATGGCTTGATTAACCAAAATAATACCTCATAATTATAGCCTAGGCTGTACTATTTACTAATAATTTTACTAATTGATAATTTTTTCTTGATTTGCCCTGCTAAAATTGAGGTGCGTCTTATACACGCGTTCTTCTTATATGCCATCAAATACGGTATATATATTTTTTCGTCGAAAATAATCATAGATCGATCGAATTGATTGTTCAAATGAAATTGAAGTAATCCTTTTATGTGCCGTGTTACTAATGAGCGTGGGTGATCATGGCTCTCCACAACTTCCTGCATTACGCTGCTCTCAGAAAGGTTTGATTTTCTAGCATCAAATTAACATTAAGATTAAAATGTTTATTACTGTTTATGCGGGTAGTTTAGTGGTTATCGGTGAGGACTATGACACAAATAATCTTGGAGAGATAAGAATTCATTTCTCCCCCACGCCCCCGCACACTTCAGGTAAGAGATCAATGGAGACATAAACTGGGCTCTTGCTGGCAACCAGTCTATTAGAAGGACTACACCGAATTCAAAACCAGTTGGGGATGGGCCTAACAGATCCAACCCGTAAAAAACTACTTGCTATGGAAAAGCACAGTAGTGACATCTAGTGTGGTGAATCTGGGGACTGAGTTTTGGCCTCATAGTCCTGTCGGAGTTAGCTCCTGTCGGAGTTAACTCCTCCTTATTTCCCTAATTGTCACCAGGGGTCATTCTCCCGTTACTGTAAATACTAGGCGACTTCTCGCCTCGTCCTTTTTTTCCCTTCAGGCCTCGTGCCACATCCCACCTCGCGTGGAGGTGAGTTAAATCCTCTTTTTCATTTCTTCATTTCAGCGACTACAATGTAAGCTCTCTTAGAAGATCCGCGTCTTCCCATTCACCAAAATACGAACATTCACCAAAGAACAGACACAAATGTTCACACACACACACACACACACACACACACACACACACACACACACACACACACACACACGCTAATGTCATTGCCTCTGTAAAATTGTTTTGTTTAATACATATATATATATATATATATATATATATATAAATAAAAAGATTCCCCAAAAAATTTCGCTTGGAGATAGAACAGAGCTTACTTCAATTCAATTTAATTCAAATAATTATATTGAAGTTTTCGGCTCTTGTTTTGAAACATGAGACCTCTTATGAATCGTGTTGGAATCATATTTTTAAATAAATAATTATATATATATATATATATATATATATATATATATATATAGTTTATGAAAAAGTAGGTAATCCGTATGGGTAAAGTCTGATGATCCGCAGTTCTTTTAAAAGGGCTGTGGTGAAATAATTCATTACATGGAACCTTAAAGTGGTCTGTTTTTATTTAAATTATATATATATATATATATATATATATATATATATATATATATATATATATATAGGTCTTGTTTGTTTGTCTTCTTTATCTTCAGTTGAACTTAACTTGAGTCCAGCAATTTTCTTGTAGTTGGACCTTTTAATATTCTACCAGGAGTTACACACGTGTTTCTAATACAACAACACGTAAATCCACACACGGTCCTCTATACTCCAATGAGGAAACAACAAGGCTAATAAACGTTCATTGATCAAATTACGATAATAGGGCTGATATTTTCGTAAAATACCGATTTGGACAGCAAACAATAAAGATTAACTTGTGAAAACAAAATGGTAAATAACTAAGGCAAAAGAAATTCTATGAAACTGAATCGTCATCATGTTTAAAATTGCAAATGGCGAAATGCTTTTTATTTTCCATAGAAATTTGAGAAGGCTAATAAGGAAGGCAATAAATAAATGATTGCGTTCATTTTGAGTGAATATCGTAATTATCTTACCAACTGGACATTAAGCTTCTGTATTTCTATCAAATTTGAGTTCAGTGTCGAGGAATAATTTTCTCTTTATAGTAATTACAAGTTCTTAATCACGAAACCGAATCTCACGTACGGCAAAATTTTGACGTCATTTCTCATCGTTTTCTATCATGTCTTTCCCAGAACACAAAAAATTATAAAGAATTCAAGATATTTTGAGGGAACGTCTATAAAAAAATAAAAACAAGGACATCTTTTTTTATTATTATTATTCATATTTGTTAGCCCGTTTCCTTATTGCAAAGTGTCTTTTGCGGTTTTATATGGCATGATATTTACCAAGAAACATAGCCAGTCATTAGGATTGATTACTAGTCAGAAAATTCAAAACAAGAACAGCATGAAATTGTCATGGTTACTACAAGCAAACTGTAATTTTTTAAATTGACGACTTTACTGAAATATGTAGGAAAATTTTCCGACATTAATTTGAAAT
>OZ010578.1:124107542-124120042 GCA_963932145.1 Acanthosepion lycidas
TTCAACCTTACGGTAATCCTCAGGCGATTTTTTATGAAATGACCACCTAAAGCTTTTTCTAGAGCGTGTGTAAATATAAAAGTGGACATTGATGTCAACACTTAGAGGCGACAAGCTGTTTCATGCTAGACGCAATTTGGTTTAAATATTATGGTATCGTCAGGCGATACTTATCAAATGACCTCTTAATGCTTTATTTTTATTTTTTTTAAATGAACGCTATATATATTCAAAAATAAGGAAACAAACGCACGACGATGGATGTAATAGAAAGAGAGGAGGAGGATACGAAGGAGAAGGAGGAGAAGAGAAAGAAGAAGAAGAGGAAGAAGAAGAATAAGAAGAACTGGCCTCCTGATTTTTGCAAATGAATATGCTTATAAAGATGCGTAAATTTCAAAATTGGTTATTCCTAAATTTTCGCTTGAGGATGAAACAGGATACTTTAATTCAATTTAATTTCAATAATTATATTGAGGTTTTTAGCTCTTGTTTTTGAAACATGAGAACTCTTATGTATCGAAGGAATCATATTTTTTAAAAAATAATTAATTATAATTTAAGCTCTACTTCTGTATGGAGCACTGTTTTTTTAAAAACAAAAACAAAAATACTAAAGAACTCCGGATTATTTACCTAACATGTTCTTTCCTATTTTTCTACATATTTGCATATATATATATATATATATATGTAGGGAGAGAGGGAGAGAGTGACAGAGAGGCAGACAGAGAGAGAGAGAGACAAACAGATTATTCGTTTCATTGTATTGAAACATTGGCATTCACTTATCGAGACCCCAGTACTACTGTTGGTAGAAATTTATCAAATCTTTCACTTAATATCTGTCAGTATTTCTGAGATGAGATATTGTAGTTATTTACATTGTTCGGACTGTTGTGGTTCTCATCTTCATTGTCATGTTCACGACGTTTCAGCCGTTGTACGCTCCAGCCTTCTTCAGGTGATTGGACACATGGCCCAGTGGATAAAATCATTGCTTGGATCCAGTAACTTGACCCATATAGTTGTGAGTTCAATACCTGGCTAGGGCAGTGGGGAACAAAAACTTAGAGAGTTGAGTTAAAGTGAGATAACTGTGACATTCGGAAGAGACATAACATAGCAAGTGGAACTAGAACAGTCTAACTCGCTGGACGAAATAAAGTCATCTGAAGAAGGCCGGAGCGTACAACAGCCGAAACGTCGTGAACATGACAGTAACTATGAGGACAGCAGTCCGAAGAATGTAAACAATGTAAATAATTTTTCACTTATAATAATTTTTCGTTAAAATGGTTTTCTCAAATCTACTGTTATCTCTATTTTTAGTATTGATGGGAGTTTCCATCCTAACCTTTTGTTTGATGTAGTGCGGAACATCAACGTCTTGATTATATTATTATTTTCACTATATGTGCTACACATTTTAGTTGTTGCTGCTGTTGGAAGTCCTCAAGTGGTGTGTTTTCTGTTATTTGGCAAAATTCTTTGTTTCTGATTTTGTAGCACCAATTCACAAGGTTCGAGAAAGTATGGTCATCCTCAAGACCAACAGTCTTATTTTTAACCATTGAGCTCGGAATGTGGTTAATGATAATGGCCCTATTAACTCTTTCTTTACAAGGAAACATTCAGCATTTATTGAGCGAGCAGTCAGGTGGAGTAATGGATAATTGAGGTATCGGAGAGCCGAGTTCGAATTCCAGTCGAATCGAATAAAAAATCTGCCTCGTCAGTCATGCATCGAAAGATACATGATCGCCTAAGCGTGTATCACGCATGGCACATAACTGACTGACTTTTCAGTCAAATCCATTACATTCACTTAGTGTTAATATCCTTGGGAATGGTATGAATCTTCTTCTGCCCTCAGCTATGTGTAAATAGCAGGACAGACCGAGTTCTATAGCCTTGGATGGCAACTGGTCTACCGCAAAAAGAAATAGCAACCTGCTGCAAGGAAAAAATCTTCCCTGTGAGTCATGTATCGAAAGATACATGATCGCCTAAGCTTGTATCATAACTGACTGACCTTTGGGAAAGTTATGAATCTTCTTCTTCGCCTCCCAACTAGGGGTAAATAGCAGAATCTTTCTGGCGAAGGGTAACTAGGCCATTTTCTTCAGGACGTTGGCAATCATGACTCGCACTTTATAGCCTTGATTTATTTTGCCTTTTTGATATATCTCTTCATCTGTGTTCTGTCAACCATAAAAAAAAACTCCACCGCAGAAAAAATAGCAACCTACTATGGGAAAAAAAATCTGCCTTGTCAGACATGTTTCGAAAAATACATGATCGCCAAAGTGTGCAACTGACTCAGTGCCACTGTCGGTTAAATTATAAAAAATAAAGACAATCTTTCTCTGAAAAGAATTTTTCAGAAAAATATGTTTCTCAAGTCACGTCGCTGTTATTGGTCTTTGCAGTATTAAGCGGGGTTTCCTTCCTAACCTTTTGTTTGGAGTAGAGTGGAACGTCAGCATCTTGATTATGTCATTCTTCTCTTCCTGTGCAATGCATTTTAGTTGTTGCTGCAGTTGAAAGTCCTCAAATAATATATTTTCTGTTATCTAGTACACAGTTCTTTGGTTTTGTTTCTGTACCGTCAGTCGACGAGGTTCGAGGAAGGGTTATTCTCGCTAAGGTTTACACGTTTCATTCGTTCAAAGCCATTATTAGCCATAGATCTAATAAATTGTTTCAATGTCTAATAATACAGTTTTTATATCTATCTATCTATCTATCTATATATATATATATTGTCTATATTTAGTCAACATATTTTCATTCAAACAGGCTTGGTGAAAATAATTTTGGCATATCGATTAGTTTTCATTGGGATTCATTCAAGTTCGCTAATTAATTTTTTTGTTAGACTTAGAAAATTGATTAAGAAAAATACCAGAATTTTCTTTCGAATAGTTTTTTGTCCCAAGTACCTTCATATATATATATATATGTTTGTGTGTGTATATAGCGAGTGTTTGTGTGTGGTGGTGGTGGGGGGTGTATACACACACACACACACTCGCTGCCGTAAAGGAGGAGAGATGTCACGTAACAGCTCAGTACTCTTTGTTATCAATGAAATCCTCCTGTCTCGCAAAGATTTGGGAATGCGTCCCTGGCCATCCCAATACGTCTACGGATCTCAGCGTCGCACTTACCGTCTTCTGTCGAAACTCTTCCCATATATTTAAATTTCCGCACCTGCTTGATTTTAGTGTCCCTGACCTGCAAATCGTATTTCGGGTTCATCCTTTCACTGATGACCATGCAATTCTATCTTGTAGTTTTATGCTATAACCTAATCAATTTAAATGCAACGCCAATCGCTATCTTTTGTCTTCCTAAAACCTCTTCGTTTATTGTCCGTTTTTCTCTTTAAAATCTTCCCATTCTCTTTCACTCCAAGTAACCCCTTGCATCTTAGTGGTATTGTTGCTTCGCTTGGGGTGAAATGATTGACACACACGCGTACGCTACAGATTTTTCTTCCAATGCAACAATATCTCAGTCTGTTTCTTCGTCTTTCCATTTCTACTACTCCATATACAGGACGTGTCACCGTGTAGCAACCACCTGGTCTCTTGAGTGATCTATGCAGTCCTCGCATGTTGCCCACGGTCTCATGTCTTCTTCTCCTCCGATGTCCCATATCTCTTCAGGACGTTGGCGATAATAGCCCCTCACAATTTCCTGTGCTTTGTAAATTGTGTATTTTTTTTATCTTTTCTAATCATTGTTCTGTCATACATTTGCACGAGGCATGCGTTGTTTCCTTCTGTCCCTCTTGTCATTAATATGTCCTGTGGGTGTCAAATTTTCTAAGCCCTCTTTCCTCATTATGTGCCCTAGAAATTTCAAATGTCTCTTTCTGATGTTTAGTACAAATGTCCTTATTTCCATTTTCTGGAAAACTTCGACGGTGCTCACATGTTCAGTCCAAGGCATCTTTGCATCTATCTGTAGAACCACATTTCTGCTGCTTCATCTGTGAGAAGCATGACCAGCATTCTCTACCATCGAGGAAGACTGATATAACATAACAGTTCAATACTCTTTTCTTTGTTTCTAACGAAATTTTCCTGTTTCTTAATACTTTGCTTAATTTTGGGAAGGCCTCTTTCTCTATTCTAATGCGCCTTTCGATTTCAGTGTTGCACTTTCCGTAACTCAGGTAAGCTAATCAACTAAACAAACCCGAACCTGTCTATAATTAAACTGTTAGCGCACCTAATTCATAAGTTACTACAACAGCAGTGTTTTTGTTGTACACATCGAGAGCTCCCAAATTATGAATTTGTGTAACATTCAATTTAACAAGTGACATTGATATCAATGTTGCTGACAAAAATACCGCAAAAATTTATTTGGCAGAAGCAAATACCATTTCACAGCTGTACACGAAATTTTTGGGGAAATTTTTTTATTTTGGAAGAATGTCGTCAGTTTTGTTTATTTATATGATAGCCTGAGAGGTGGTGATTCTAACAGGATCACCTGGCTTAATTAACTACTAGTTTATCGGAAAATATCAATTAGGAAATCGATGATATATTTCAGGATTTAACTTAGACACTGATTTTGTCGTTCCGGTTCAAGACTTTCTTTGAATTGACAAGTTTATTGTTAATTCAGATTGCGTTTTATCAGGGGTTGTCTTCGTAAATATTCCCAAATCTCCCCGAATGTGTGTGTTTGTGTGTGTGATCAAGAGAGTGAGAGAGATAGAGAGAGATAGAGGGAGGGAGAAAGCAAGAGTAAAAGAGAGAGAGAGAGGGAGAGAGAGAGAGAGAGAGAGAGAGAGAGAGAGAAGGGATGGGTTGTGAATTCAGCCTGGCTTTTAATATTATCTTTCACTGAACTTGTGGCAATAAACAAGCTCCACTACGTTTGAACTCTTTGCACTCAATTTTAAAATATTGTTTCCTGGAGGCGACATACAAACTAAGAATTACATCTTTTCATAAACAGACAGTTTGCCATAGAGCATTAGTTAGTGCTCTATGACCCGTTTCTATAATCACTTCTAAGTAGGCTATAATAGATTATTCAGTCAAGTTCTCGATTTTATTAGGCTGGTGCAAAAATAATGACGTAATAATGTCGTTTTTTGACGTTAAAAAATACGTCAAAAGACGACATTATTACGTCATTATTTTTGCACCAACCTAATATTATGATAAGGAATGATCGATTTTAGATCTTTATTTTCTATAAATAGATAGATAAGAATACGTTGAGATTATCTATCTATCTATCTATCTATCTGCCTGCCTGCCTGCCTGTCTGTCCGATCTATCTATCTATCTATCTATCTATCTATCTATCTATCTATCTATCTATCTATCTGTCTATCTATCTAATGTCCTTGATAAGGCAGAAATCCACCTCTTTTCTCATTAATTAGCTATACCGAATATAGAAGGGTTAATTCAGTTCGTATGAAGATGGTAATGGGAAAACCACTCAACTAATTTAAAAAAGAATACACATTGCTATTCACATTTTCATATACCGGGTGTAACAGCAAAATTGTCCAAGTCTTGTAACAGCAAAATTGTCCAAGTCTTGTAACAGCATAATTGTCCATCCGACAGAACGTTTAATATATAAAAATCCACTAAACTAATTGAGATTCTTTTCATCAGGTTTTCAAATAAGACCTTTAGCCATGTTGACACCATTTGTGGTAAAAATCACTCAAAAACACTTTGAGTTATTTAGCTAGAAAGAGAACCGGCTAAAATCGTTTTGAGTCAACCTCACTGTCTTCCCAAATGAGCAATGGTGAGAGAGAAAAAAAGAATAATCAGGCCTTCAGTAATGGTACCAACATTCATAGCCTGGCTTCCATCTTCAAATTCCACTTAAGAGCCATGAAGAGAACGGGGAATAAGTTTAAAAAAGAGAGAACATTAGAGAGTAAAATTGGATCAGGAGGTCACATTAGGAAGAGGGGGGTTATCATTTTAACTTAAAGCTAAAAAGATGAATTAGAAGAGATCCAACTTAATTCATATGACGTTTGGCACACGAGAGAGGAATTTCAGCTATGACAGTCCAAGAAACAGTGAAAAGAGACATGAAAATGAAATCGTACATGAAATCTTTGAGGTATATTGTTACTCCAGGAAAAAAAGCTAGAAGATTAGAAAGGGCGAATATCATCGTAAATAAGTTGGAAAATGATCCTGGAAATATATATATAAATATATATATATATATATAAGTATAGAATTGGTGTATACGGAATAAATTCCAATCAACAACAATTACTATTCTTAAAAGAGTGCTCGATACAGAGTAGAGCTGATATAATTATTTATTTAAAAATTATAACATAAATATGTTATAAAATCACAATTTTTAAATAAATAATTATATATATATATATATATATATATATATATATATATATATATATATATATATATATATTTGAACTTTATTTCAATCCTTCTTGCGCTTCCGATCTATAGCTATGATTAATTAATGGGGAACATATCATTTTCGTTTCTGATCGATTTCATCTCTATTCTTCTGATAAGCTTGGAGAGTAATTATACATTCTTATTGCTCGGAGTAGAGTCCAGTAATGTTCCCTCTGAGAATTCCAGTACGATATCTTTAACCATTTCTAAGATACAATGCTTCAAATCTGTCGTGGTGTCTTCCCTCTAATGAGGCTATTGTAGACTCTTCCACAATAAAGTTAGTAGGAAAGTAAGCCTCGGGGGAATCAGTGATATAAAGTGAACGCTGGTCAATCGACACACACTCCCAAGTTGTGTAACACACTTCTGTTGTATTTACTGTTCAATAGACGATTTATCTGTAACCTTTTGTTTTGTTATTTCTTAACCAATTACTTGGTCATAACAAAAGCTTAATCTGAAATTTGGACAGTTTTGCTTTTACACGATTTGGACAATTTTGCTGTTACCTCCGGTAGATAAAACAAAAGGAAGTTCAGGAGAACCGTGATCGCTTACATCCGAAAAGGATAACTCTTTATTTATTTTTTTCTTATTTTTTCCTGTTGTTGTTATGAATTCCGGTTTTTGAAGGATGTAGCTTAATGGTTAGCTGAAGGGTACAAGAAATCGTCAAGTCGAGTTCAAATTCCCGTTGGTTTTGTTATTGCCGCTTTCGCGCAAATACACTTTGGATCATTTATCATTCCATCATTTCTTTTCACCTACGGGTTAAATAGTAGGGTAGACTGGACTCTTTAACCTTTGCTGGCAACCTGTTTAGGAGAATTAAAACTTTGAGATAAAAAAACTGTCGCAGTACATGTTGTGCATCCTTCGACAAGATCATATATTTCACAATGTCTCAATAATCTCGATTTATTTTTATTGCTATTATTATTATCATTAATAATAATAATAATAATAATAACAATAATGTTGCTGGCTGACTCGATATATATTAAATTTATATCACAAACGACTATGATTTTGACGAAGATCATAAGTCGAACATTTTAAATAAATATCCAGATTCCACCGATCTTTCGACTCTTAAAACACCTGAGGATAGTTACGCGTGCAATGTACTAACGTTACACCCACCCCGGTGTGTGTGCGGGGGGGGGGAATGGACAGAATAGCAAGAGAGTTCAATAAAATTAATACTAAACTGTTTGATTAATTAGTCTTACAACTTACACAAAATTTCAAGATAAGCACACCCCATCATGTGACTCACGTTTCAGTTGCTTCCCATTCACGCGGGCTGAGTTTCATTGGTTTTGTCGCGTTGATTTAACAGTGCAACAATTTTTCTCATGGCTATTGAAGTTTGTAAAAAAGCTTGTATTTTTAAAAATATTTTTATCCTTGTATGTAATTTGTAATTTTAACATGAACCCTACAGACATAACTGTTAAAATATTGTTTTAAATTATTATTATTATTATTATTATTATTATTATTATTTGTGTTTGTTATGTATCCTGTAGAACCCGGTCCAAACTATAGTCCTTAGGACATAGAGAGCATTATCACTTAACTGATAGCACTTTTCTTAGTATATGTGATGTTTGTAGTAGGACGATTTTCTGGGAAAACTATATGTTGATGTTACCTGGGACACTGTTAGTAAAATTGTCAATTCCTTTTCGTACGAGGCCCAGTGCTCTGATTACTATTGGTACAGTCTCAGTCTTCATTCCCTACATCCTGTTAATCTCGATCTCTAGTTCCTTGTATTTGGACAATTTCTCAATAATTTTCACGGAGTGTTTATTTCATATGGTACTGCTAAATCAATAAGCAGAGACTTCCTGACTTTCTTGTCTTTTATGATAATATCAAGTCTGTTGGCTTTACTTCTCTCTCAGTTTGAATTGAAATGTTCCAGAGGATAGTTAGATCGTTATTTTGGATAACTGTCTGGTTGGTGTTCATACCATCTCTCAGTGGTTTCGATTTTCTGCTTCTTGCATATCTTCCAATGTAGATATGTCGCTACTTTATTATGTCTGTGGGTATATTCATTTTTTACTAGTTCCGGATATCCTGATATAATATGGTCAACGGTTTCATCATATTTTCCGCAGATTCTGCGTTTCGGTTTTGTTCCATCCTTTATTGTGTGATAGTGATAGCATCTGGTTCCGAGGCTTTCGTCCTGAGCTGAAATAATTACGCCTTCTGTTTCAGCTTTCAACCTGGTGCCTCTCAGCCACTGATATGTTTTCTATTGGGGCCCACATCTGCTTCTTTCGTTTTTTTTTTTTATGTTTTCGCCATGGAACGCCTGGTCCACCCAATTTTCTGTTGTTTTTTTTTAATGATATTTGACCAAGTTTTTTGTTTTCTGTTTTATTCGTTTGGTGTAGATGGTATTCGATTCGTTTTTGTTGGTGGGATTTCAGGTATATTAAGCTGTTTCTTGAAGAGTGCAGTTTCTTTGTGGCTGGAGTTGATTTGGTGTTTTACTATTTGTAGGAGACGGTCGCTGATTTTTGTGAGGTATGCTTATTATTATTATTATTATTATTATTATTAATGTCGCTTGCTGGCGAGAGAAATATGAAAAACAAGTTCATAGATGTGAGCAGGATAGAATACGCCTGATCTTTTCGGCAAATTTCATCAGTTGATTGTCATTGACTTTTGTTTATCTAGTCTTAGGCGATAAAACTCATCATAGTCGACGGTAATCGTCGACTCTTAAATAGATTAACCTTAAAGCGGCAGCCGAGCTGACTTTTGCCTCAAGCAAATGACCACAAAATCTGAGGTCATGATATTTTATAGATTGTACAGAAATGGCATCGACTTAATAATATTTAAAGTTCTTCATTTTTTTCGATTCACTGTCGACTAAATTAAAAGTAACCTTCAAACTTTAGTACCAAATGCAATGACGCAGAAGACAGGTAAGTCTTAAACTTCTATAACAGTGCTTTATGGATAGGTATTGACGTCTTTCTTACCAGCACCAGTGTTCAGTCGTCAGGCTCAAGTAAAAAGATAAGATTTCGGTCTTTAAGTCCAGCTAAACAGTTGATATTTCAGATAAAAAATTGGATTTCAATCTTTAAGCCGAGGTAAGAAGTTTATTTATTTTTCAAGCCCAGATAAAAAGATAAGATTTCAATCTTCAATCACAGATTAAACGCTGAAAACGGTACGATTTCACTCCACAAGCCCAGATAAAACATAAGATTTCAGTCTTCACGCTCAGGTAAAAAGCTAAGATTTCAATTTTCAAGCTCGAGTAAAAAGTTAACACTTCAGTCTCAAATCCCAGGTAAAGAGCTAAAATTTGTCTTTAAACCCAGGTAAAAATCTAATATTCCAATCCCCAATATCCGGTAAAAAGCCATCAGTCATCAAGAACATATGAAAAGACAAGGTTTTAATCATCAAGCCCAGGGAAAAAGATAAGATTTCAGTTTTCATATATATATATATATATAGTGAAAATTGAAATCTTATCTTTCTGTATGTATGTGGATGACAATATATATATATATATATATATATATATATATATATATATATATAATAGCAACAATAATAATATTTTCAATGTTTACATGTACATGACACTCTAAAAATTATTATTATTATTATATATATATATATATATATATATATAAATATATATATATATATATATATACATATAAATATATATATATATATATATATATATATATATATATATATATATATTGAACAATAAAAAAATTTAAAAATTAATAAATTAAAATCTTCAGACACACTGGGTTGTAGATTAATATTCTTTCGTTTTTTTTTTATTATTATTCCATTTAGATTCCTCGACTAGTTTCGGCCGAAATGGCCATCATCGGGAGGAGAAATATTTCCGCTTGCTGCTAGCACTAAACTACAGAAATGAATGTCTTGATGGAGAAAATGAACTTTATATATATATATATATATATATATATATATATATATATATATATATATATATATATATATATATATGCGAATGTGTCAGTGTATCAAACTTTTTCAACTTTACTCCTAGAGGCCGTAGCCAAACATATTATACCATTTTGGAATCTGGCCGATTCTGTGAGCAAATTAAACACATTCTTGGTTGGACCCGGACACGCAATCCTGAAATGTTGAATTCTCAAGTTTTCATTACTGAGATTATTTTCGGCAATATATTTACGTGATGTTTTGCGACGAAAGTTTTTGTAAGATAACACTTCTTGGAAATAAAATTTGGGAATAATCGAAATTAATTGCGAATTCCAGCGAAATTCACCCATGAAATAAATATAATTGTTTTTACGGAAAGTAAGGACCGATGTACATTAAATTTTCTTTAAGTTTCGTCAGAAGGATTATCGTCGAACTTCTAAAAAGTAAGCTTAAATATTAATGCACTACTTAAATACACCGATCAAGCAGTATGCCTCGCAAAAAGAAACCTCCGTCAACAGATGAACAGATTGCAATCAAACGAGCCAATGCTGCAACGAGATAAAGAAAGACTCGTGCAAATGAGATTCCAGATCAAGCAGCAGCCAGGAGAGCTTCCAGTGCTGAGTATATGGAAAAACAGAAGGCCCAATCAAGAGTTAAATGCCGCTCGATAGGGCGGCTTTTAAGTGAGTCTATAAATATATAAATAATAAAGTCTGAAGATAACAAGTCTTGCCTATCGTCGATTTTGACCCATGCATCACATTTTGTCCATTTTGGTGCAAATAGATTATATGATCAAACTGTAATGGAGTATTGCTGCTATATATGGCCTGGGGCACCTTCTGTTTGTCTCAAGGTCCTTGATAAAATCCAAAGACGGATATGCAATATAATTGGCTCTGATCTGGCATCTCGTCTGCAGTCGCTCTCTCACAGACGTGTCATCGCTCCCTCTCTCTTTTTACAAATACTTTCATGGTAACTGCTCCGATGAGCTGCTTTCGCTGGTTCCCAGACTTCATGAATTTAAGTGTTCTACTAGACTGGCATCTCGCTTTCACCCTTTCACTGTCGAAACTGTTAAATGTAGCCGTCTCTTCTATTCCAATAGCTTCATGTCTTCAACTTCTTGCCTGTGGAACTCCCTCCCATTTTCCTGTTTCCCTGATAGCTATAATCTCTAACTATCGACAATCGACGTCTTCAGATAACTTGATCTATCCCCTATCCTTCTCTTCATCCTTTCGTCTATCACTCCTATTTGCTCTCGCTCCAACTATCTGTAACCCCTTGCGTGCTAGTGGCTTCCCGCCTTCCTTGGGGCGCAACGCGGAAAAAAAGAAGAAAAATAACGACCCGTGACTGAGTCTGAAGTCATGAAACGACTTGATTTCAGATAAAAGGAGTAAAGCCATTCTGGTAGAGAGTAAAGAGAAAATTCAAGCAGAAAACGGGAAAACGTTTTAGAAAGCAATGCAAATGGCAGGAGGCGTTCAAGCATCGTTTAAGTTGGGAAGCCGAAAATAAAAATAGAAAAATAACCCCTTGCGTGCTAGTAGCTTCCCGCCTTGTTTGGGGGAAAACGCTCAAGAACTGTTCTTATAAACTTAATATGATTCGATCTCTTCGCTTTTATCTTCCCTTCTTTCTTTCATTTTCTCAGTGAAACCAAGTAGCGTCTGTAATAAGTCTTTTGTCTTTCCACGCGATCAAAACGGAATTGTCCATTATTTATGAGGTATTGGTAGGACGTAACAGTCGTGCGAACTAACGACGTGCGGGATATGTAGAATTATAATTTGATAATGATTACAACACAATGTTTTTCAAACTGCTTTTTTTTATCATAATTCTAACAGGCTTTTGAATTTAGAAAAGATTTAAAAAAAAAGCATTATCGGCTCGAAAAATAAATGTTAATCTCTTGAGAAGTCGACTCATAAGAAGAAAAAAGTGCGAGAAATGGATGCCTTTGTTGTGGGTCGTGTGCAGAGTGAGGTATATCAGAAGGTAAATTTAGAGATCAACAATAAAGAGATTTTTATATACAATAAATATACATGC
>OZ010578.1:124125042-124182542 GCA_963932145.1 Acanthosepion lycidas
AAACCTCAATTTTCTTAAGGTACTATCCATATAAAATACAAATTTTTATTGTAACCTAATCATGTAAAATACAGTGACACCCCGACTTAAGTCGTTTCAAGTTAAGTCATTTTCGAAGATACGTCGGCCTTAAGTCGTTTTACTCGACTTTACGTGGGACGTTAAAAATATTAGAAACGTCAAAAAACTAAGTCTAAAATTATATTCAAATAAATTTTTAAATTATATATATATATATATATATATATATATATATATATATATATATATTATAATTTTTTCATGTAGACAAAAACAGTTTACTCACTACAAAGATCCAACTTCGTTTTGGTGCATTTCAATTGCACCTCGAGTGGTGAGAACCAAAATTGGTTATGAACAATTCTGTTTGTAAGCATGCCTATGTGAAATGTCACTTCCTTTTTTCTATTTGTCTGAGAAAATAATATACATATAGCAAATGAAGTTGCATCTTTGTTGTGAGTAAACTGTTTTTGTCTATAGGAAAAAAATTATAATAAATAATTGTAGCTCTACTATAAGTAGTGATCACTCTTTTGGATAAATGCTGTGAACGTTAGAATTTATATATTATTTTATTTCTCATTGCATCGGAGATAGATAGATAGAAAGATAGATAGATAGATAGATAGATATCATAGAATCATCAAAAACAAAACAATTATTATAATAAATTATGTTCAAATTCCTGCCGAAATGCGGTACTCTTGCGTTTTACCGCTCCAACACCGATTTTGATTTCAAACTTGTTTACATCTGTGCTCTGCCGTTGACGTTCTTTCAATTACATTTTAATTGTGATTTAGAATACCTTTTTGCCAATGGCCCCGAAGAAAAGTCTCAGTGCAAGTGGTAATGCTAAGCGTAAAGCTATATCACAGGAAGATAAGGTGGAAATTAATCATTTTATTCAGAATACAATACGTACATATAAATACTGTAATAGGCTACGCAGAGTGCTTATTTGCAATGTATAATGTGGTTATTTCGATTTAAGTCGTTTTTCGACCTGTCTTGACCTCTGGAACCAATTAACAACGTAGGGCGAGGAATACCTATAATGGATCTTATGCAATATAAATAAACAATTAATTTACAAAAATTGAAAATAAATACTCTATATCTAACTACGAATTAGAGACCTGTCATAATAGATCATTCCATCTTAAAGAGATTCCAATTTGAGATTTTTCTTCTTAAAAAGTTGTATAATTTAACACATGCAACATTATAAGTAAATTAGTTTAATTTTATACACACACTCTCTCACACACACACACGCAAATATATATATATATATATATATATATATATATATATATATATATATATATATATATAGTTAAACCTAGAGAGCCAGACAAACCTACCTACTAAGCGGATCGTCAGGAAAGGCTGGCTAACACGGTAAAAAAAGAGAACGGAATATATAGACAATAAACAAAAAAAAAAAACAAAACATAAAAAACAAACAAACAGCGAAGAGGGTCGGGGAATACGATTTATTTAAAATTGACAAAAGAGGGAGATGGGGTTAAAAAAAAAGGACCAACAGCGGTCGAATTATTTATTCAAATAAATAAATAAATAAATCATTGAATAAATAAAGAATAAAGAAGAAAAAAAAAGAAAAAGTGAAAAGTATTTAAGAAAAATAAAATAAAATATTAATACCGGGGAGAGAAGACCTAGTCTAATAACCAACGTTTTCTATGTCTACATTTGTTTAGAATTTCCGTTTTCGAATTTAATAACTGATTAGGTTCCTTATATAGGACTATGGCTAATTACTCCTCAAGACAAAGTTTACAGAATTTATAACCTGCTTTATATTTAGAACATCTTTTTAATATTTCCCATTTCAGGATCAGATCTTTGTTAATATCTTGTCTGATTTTCCATATGTAGGTTGATAATGTATTAATATGTTTAGTTCTTTTCATTATTAAAGCTACTTATATGATTATAATAACGTTTTGAGTAGCTCCTATGTATACTTTAGGGTTTATATCATTGCTATAGTCATTAATGTCCTTATATATTTTAACCTGGTACACCACGCACTCCTGTTGACATTTTCCCTGGAGGGGGCAGTCTTTTTTGTTTCTACAATTACATCTAGAAGAAGTAGTGCATGGATTATCCCTAGTTTTTTTTCTTATATTCGTTAATTAGATTCGCTACATTTGGCATACAACTGTAGCTTAGTTTTACGCTGTTTTTATTAAATATTTTATGTAGTTTGCTAGTCTTTGGGAAATGTTCCAGTAGATTGAAGAATATTTTACTGATTTTAGTTTTTACAGGTAGATTAAATGGGGGATTAAACCATAATATGTTTCTATGTCTATTCTTATGTTTATTCTGGGGTTCGTTGTCATCATTTATTTTAATATATTCTAGCTTATCTTTGTGTCCACTTTTACCTAGAGTTTGCTCGTAAATTAATTTATTAGCATCGAAAATGTTTTTATTCGATGAATTGGTAGAAAGTCTATAACTAATGCCTTTAGTAATATGTTTTACATCTTATGGTTACATCTTATATTTAAATATTGTGGGTCCTGGTTATCTTTTTTATACGGAGCAACAGTACCATCACGCAAATCTAAGGTTATATCTAGGTAATTAGTGACTTTAAGGTTAGTTTCAATTTCTAGTTTGAATCCGAATTTTTTGAAATGCCAATGCAGCTTTTTCCGGATAGTGTCACATTTTCTGGGGTTACTTCTATCGACTATAATTAATCCATCATCACGGTATAACCCATGGTTATTAAAATCTACATAATTGTTTAGATTGTTAAGCAAAAGGCATCCTACTAATTCGCAAACCTCTGCTCCATCATATGCTCCCATGGGATTGTCAAAATGATTTACATCGTCTTTCTTTATCCATAATTCATTATTATGGAACAATAAGGTCTTGCGACAGTGTCTAATTAAGTCTATTTTGTCATTTGATATATGTATAAACTCTTTAGCTAATTGAATAGCTTCTTCGGGCGTTTTTTCCGTAATCGACAGATAATATTCTTTAATATCATATCTAATAAACGAATATCTGATGTCTTTATTATAGCTTTTAAACCACATAATACAAACATTGTAAGAACGCCACTGGTTTATATTAAGGAAAGTCCTTAGAGAATCACATATATCCTGTAAGATAACTTTACTGACATTGCCCAATTGCGTTTTGGTGGGGTTTATTAATCGACATTCCGGGTAGCTTAAGAAATTACTCTTGTGATCCTTTAGAGTAATAAAGCAATTTTTTATGCTCATTTTTTCAACACGATTACCTAAATTAAATTTATTTGCTAAAACACGAGCCTCTTTATTTAATTTAGTCTCAATATTATCCGGGGTTTTTTTTTGTAGTGTTTGAGGACTTCTTTGTGTAACATTCCGTTGTACATTTTAGGGCCCATTTTATATAAAAATCTGGATTTGTCTTCTTTAACATAAATATTTTTATTATTTTTAATTTCTTTTATGTCTTATACTTATTTGTTGCTGTTATTAATTATTTTCCTATAATCGGATTCGAATTTGTCGAGCTCTTTAATATGTGGGGGATGGTCATTAGTTTTAAGTTGTTTGTTTTTTTTTGTTTTTTTTTTGTCTTTGTTTTTTTTTTTTGTCACATGGTTATGTTTTTTTTTTGTTTATTGACTATATATTCCGTTCTTTTTTTTGTTACCTTGTTAGCCAGCCTTCCCTGACGATCCGCTCAGGTAAAACCTTGGTAGGTTTGTCTGGCTCTCTAAGTTTAACTAGGTCAGCTCTACTCATTGTATTGAGCACTTTATTTAGTTATTTTGCGTACTCGCATCGGATTTTTTTTCTTTGGGCCTTGACCTCATATACTTGGCAATTATTTTCGGTTAACATACCTGTTCTTGCTTATTTCTTTTTTTATACCTTTCTTTCACTTTGGTGTTGGCTTGTTTATTTGCAAATCAATATACCGAATGTTTTCCGAACGAGTATAGTTTCTTATATTTATAAGATTTCTATTAAGTATATATATATATATATATATATATGTATGTGTGTATTATTTACATTATTCGGACTATTGTCCTCATCTTTGTCGCCATATTTATTACAACGTTTCGGCCGTTGTACGCTCCGGCCTTCTTCAGGTGGTTGGAATGTCGAACTGGACCCTTTATTTCGCTCACTTTATTTCTAGTTCCATGTGACATGTTTAATGGATGTCAGTTGTCAGTTATCTCCCGTTAATTTCCCTCTGAAATTTCTCCACTGCCTTAATCGGGTATTGAACTCACACTCTTTGGGTCCTGTCACTGGATCTAACTAACGCCTTTATCCACTGTGCCATGTGTCTTTGAGTGACAGGACCCAATTAGCGTGAATTTCAACACAATTTTCAAGTAATCTAATAAAAAACTTCACTCAATTGTAGACAACAATAAGTTGATTGTTTAACAATCATTCAACTTGATAATTGAGTTTACCCATAAAGTGAAAAGCCGCGTAAATAGAGAAAAATGGCGATTTTTACTGGTTTCTTATTTTTCGTTTCTCTTTCATCAAACTTAAAAAATGCTTTAGAAATGTATCCTCTTTTACATCCCTGGTAGCACATTGACAAATTGAATTTCAAAAACTCCCAAATAATTGTGGTCTGAAGTGGGTCTTGCCTTACAGGTGTTGCCTGTTTTAGGCTAACTTCGATTGAATAAATACAGACTACTTCTGTTATATCAGTAAATGCATTAATTCAAATGTGTTTTTAATAAAAGTACTTTAAAGTAATTGAAGAAGATACACTGTTACATCTAAATATGATGCTGTTTTTGCTCCATTCTAATTGAATGCTTTTTCTGATCGACCAGCTGGGTACGGCTGCTAGTAGCGTATTAAAGTTGAAAACTTTCAAAAATTTTTAGCGAGTGGTCTTCTGACTGATAATGGGGCTGAAAGGGGAATCGTCTAGCCTAGGAGGGGGGGTCCCACTTTCACATGGAGAAATTTTCCTTCACACACCTGTATAGTCAATATTCAAAATCATATTAAGTAAATGTTTGTTACTGGTTCATAAACTAACTTTATGTTGTAGCAAAATACACCAAAGAAGGAAACAAGTAATATTACCTTATGCTGCTGATACATCCGTATTAATCAAACGAAAGCAAACTTGACCAGTGAATTATATATATATATATATATATATATATATATATATATATATATATATATATATATACGAATATATATATATATATCCAAATACAAAGTTGGTATGGATGTAATGCCTCGTAACCAAAAACACTATTTTAAAATTCCAGTAACCAAAAACACTATTTAAAAAAAATAGTCTATACAAAATAAAGCGAATAATTTTAATTTAAAAATTATAACATAATTGTTACATCACTACAAAAAATGCCCATTTTGTTTCAACACTTATTTCAACACACACACACACATACATGTATATATATATATATATATATATGTATATATATATATATATATATATAATTTATTTTTATCATCAAGGTTACTTTTATGATTAAGTTTAGTTTTGGAATTGTTGACAATGAAAGCAATTGATTCAATATAATCACTTTATTTCATGTCAGTGAAAATTTGTAAGCCTAAGAAAGCGCTGCATATCTTAAATAATTAGGATTATGGCAGCCAATAATGAATTTTGATAGAACTTATAATTCTCTCAGAATTACCTCACCGTGAAGATTGAATACGTCCTGTGAGAAGACACATCCTTGTCTTGCGCCCTTTTTTGTGTAGATGTTTTTGGATTCTATCGAGAGTAGAAAGCTAATATTATATAGACTGACGTGGAAACTCTCCTGATTTAAAACCAATCGAGAATCTGTGGTCAATCTGCAAGGAACGACATCGTGGAATGGACATACGAAGTACTAACATGTGCACTGGGTCATGTTTTATTGGAAAAATACGAAAATAAGTAAATAACGGAATTATTCGTTTTGTTTCAATTAATTTGTACAAGGGTGTCATTCTTAATTTCAATGTCAGCTTGAAAAAGATTCATTATTTGATTTGATACCTTAATTTCTACATCCACAGGGTTGAATCATCTCCATTTCCTCCGCGTATTTATTTTGGTAAGAAAGATTTTCTGTTGCGATAGATCCTTCCCAAGAACCGCTAGTTGTGGAACAGACACCTGCAAAAAAAATATTGTTTGTAATATTTTTTCCAAAAATGTATTGCCGGTAATACATTTCTTTCTTCAAAAATGTATTGCTAGTAATTTTTTTCCCCAAAATGTATTGCTAGTAATAATTTTTTCCTTCAAAAATTTATTGCTGGTTTATAATTTTTTACAAAAAAAGTATTTCTGGTATTAATACCTATTTTTACACTTTCACAGTACTTTGACCCCAGGTTAGGGGTTAACTATTTGCCCATATCTGGGACCCTAACAGCTACTACCACCCCGGGTCAAGGTGGATCTGGGAACGCTACCAATTAAGAGGTGGTTCCACGTTTCTCAAAACCTTCTCATCAAATGCCTTGCTGACCGATGTAATCATCTTACCCAGGACGGAGATTGTTTTGAAGATGATTACAATGAAGACATGGCATTATGAAGGAAATCAATAATAATTTGGGAATTGCTCATAGATTGCTGATTCATGCAACTATACTTTTCGGAATCACTTTCATCGGGGATGTTGTAAAAATATCAGAGTTTCGGAAGATGGAAAGCATTGTTTTCAAAAACATATGCGTATTTTCTTGCTTTGTCGAGAGAAAAAATGCTTTTAATTGGAGCTTATTTGTTTAAGAAAGGGGAAAAAAACGACAACGAAATTGTGAACCTGTGGCTGTCCATTTTATGTCTAAAAATAAACCTCAGTTTTGAAGCTCTGTCAAAAATATCCGATTTTCTCCGGGGCAGATGACTCGAGTAAAATCGTTGGCTTTGTCAGCCATATTAGCGGCATTTTGACAGGCGAATTCAGTATAAAAGTAACCCAAGGCAAAAGTCTATATTTGTCTTTTGGTTTGCGTAATGGTGTTACTTAAATGCCCAGTTGGAATAAATAATGGCTGCTGTTTGCGTACATTTGCCTGTGAGATGTTGCTTAGGAACGTAAGCAATGGAGTTTGACATCTTCCCCCGTAATGTTTCATGACCTCAAAAAAAAAAAAAAAAAAAAGGTAAAAGACAGGAATTCTAAGCATATATGGAATTTTCTGCACATTCTGCAACTTTTAACATGAATATTTTTTAATCATTTCACCTCAAGTAAGGCGGAAATGCCATTCGTACGCAGGGGGTTACAGGGAGTGAAAATGAAAGAGAAGACTGAGAATATGGAGGATTGGGCAAAGAACAAAAGAAAAACGGATTTCAAGAAGACAGATGATGGCAATTAACATTGCATTTACATTTTTGAAGATTGTAGTTATCAGGGAAGCAAGGAAACGGAAGGAAGTTCCACAGGCGGGAAGTGCGAGAATAGAAGCTGTTGGAGTAGAAGTGGCGGTTGCATTTATCTCTTTCAACGGTAAGTGGGTGGGACCTAGTTGCCAATCTAGTAGCACGCTTAAATTGATGTAATGGGGTCACTAGGGACAAAAACTCGTCAGAGTAGTTTCCATGAAAATATTTGTATAAAAGACAGGAAAACCACGTCACATCGGTGAGAAAGCGACTGAAGTCGAGATGCCAGGTCAAGATCGATTACATAACAGATCCTTTTGGGATTTTGTCAAAAACCTCGAGATGAATAGCAGGAGCAACAGACCGGATATGACAGCAGTATTCAGTGCTCCGGCGAATAGTAGATTTGTAAATGTGCAAGATGGACTCTGAAAAGAAAAACACGACAGAGTAATCCAATTTTCCTTGCAGTTGCCTTTCCGCCATTGTTTTAATGCTATTTATTTGCAAAGAAACAAACAATACCATTTGCCTTAATTTTTGGGGTAAGAAATTATGATTAGTATCTGATAATACTAATTTCCTGCCCTCATATTTGTTGTTAGCAACATAAATATGTAATCTGGTGAAGGGGAGAATACAAAATCAGGCATGACTGATCATGTGGAGAGAAAAGGGAAATTTAACTTCTATGGAATTAACTCAGAATAAAAGAGAACAAAACTGGAAGAGAAGGTGATCAAAAAAAAAAAAACCTAGTGTCTAATAACCTTCTCAGTAGGCCCAGCATAAAAATTAACGCAAGAGAAGGTTAAGACTAAAACTTTCCCTATTTTTATTAAAACGCTTTAGTATATATATCAGAGTATAGAAATGGAGGCACAGTGGATTGCGGCTCGGATTGAAGAATCGGAGAGCTGAGTTCGAATTCCAGTCGAATTCATTACATTCACTTACGTACTAATACCCTTGGGAAAGGTATGAATCGATTTCTTTCCCCCTCAACTATGGATAAAGAGCTGAACACGGTCTAGGAGAAGAAAAGCTCCGAATTCAAACCAGTTCGTTACACAATATTTGTGGACAGGCATGCGTGAGTGTGTGTAACAAACCCACCAGAAACAGAGTTTGAATTCCTCGATATATGTTCTTTAAGGAAAAAGATGGGAGATGAAGCTCTTTATAAACTCTCTAAAGGAGATAATTCCACCTTAACATCAACTGTTCCCCACCTGGTCAAATGAGAAAGTAAGAGAAATATTAAATTTAAGCCAACCCTAACCCTAAAGACAAACAAGCAGATTGATATATAGCGAGAAAAAGATGGAGTGATATAGGAATATAATTTCAATGTGATATTGAAATAAGGAATGAAATAAAATATAAACTTTCAAAAGTTGTTAAGATTTTAAATATAAATTCATTCCATTATTTTTCTGGATATACATATATTTTTTTCTTTACCTTTTTAAGCAAAGATAACATCTTTCCTTTTCATCCAGAAGCCCCGTGAAAAGAACTTAATATAAATGAATAAATGTCGTGTTTTCCCGAAGACATGTCTTTGCAACGATTGGCTCATTTTTACCGACCAACAGAGAAGAAAGAAATAAAGAGATCGCTCCAGTAAACGATTAAAAACAAAACTGCAACACTATTGTCGCTATTTCTATCGAGAGCGTCTCTTTTAGTTCTCTTATCTGTCACCAGGCGGCATTGTGATTTTATTGATTTCTATTATACTTTTTTTTTATTTTAATTCTGGATTATTTCATTTGTTTATTTTGCACGAGACGAATACCCCCACCCCCGACCCGACGGATATTCGTGAATTAATTATATTCAGGTTTGTTGCTTTATTTTTTCGTGTTTTGAAATTTCTTTTACGTATCGTGCTGATTCGAATCTTGCTTAACAACCGAACTGTTACCGAGAACGTTCACATATCTAAGTTACACATATCTTCCGACTACATATCTTTCCTCTTCTCGTCACGTTTGTTCCGTAACTGTCTGGCTTGTGATGCTCAATTCAAAGGGAAAGAACCGTCTCGATGAGATATTTTTCTGTACTTGGTCTTACTGGATTTCACCGGTGAACGGCAAAAAGAAATCAAACAACAAAGATTTTACGCAAAAACAACACTGAAGGACTCTAATCCTAACCCTAACCCCAACCCTAACCCTAAATGTAAACTTACCCCAAACTTAAACGAAACCCTAAATGTAACCCTAACACTAAACCCTAATCCTACACAGAAGGACCCTAAGCCTAAACCTAATCCTAGCACTAACACTAACCCTAAACCTAAAAATAAGCAGAACGAACCTAACCCTAAACCTAACCACAACCCAAACCCTAAAACTAAACCTTACCACAAACCTAACACAAACCCTAACCCTAGTCGTAATATCGAAGCTATTGTGAGTGTAGTGACAGCAAGTTAGAAGCATCCAGAAAAACAAAGAAACAACAAAGAAACATCAGACTTTACGCAAAAGCTACAGAGAAGGACCCTAACCCTAACCTTAACCCTAACACTAAACCTTACCCAACCTTAACACTAATCCTAAAACAAACCTTAACCCTCACCCTAAACCTAACCCTAAACCTTTACCCCAAACCTAACCCTAACTCTAGCCCTGAACTCTAACCACCTGAACTCTAACCACAACCTTAAACATAACCCTTGAACAAGTGTCACGTGGACTTGGTCGCAACATAAGATCCGAGTTAATAAATTGTAGCTCTAACTCTAACCTTTACCCCGACCCAAACCCTAACCCTAACCCTAACCCCACACCTAATGTTAACCCTAACCCTAACCATAAACCCAAACCCTTGAACAAGTGTCCCTTGGACTTGGTCACAACATAAGATCCTAATTAATAAATTATATTCTTAGAAGTTTATTATTTACACCATTTATATTGTTCGAACTGTTGTCCTCATCTTCGTTGTCAGATTCACGACGTTTCGACCGTTGAACGCCCTGGCCTTCTTCAGGTGATTGGAATTTCGATCGAACCATTTATTTCGTCCACCGAGGTAGATTTCTCTAGTTCCACGCGCCATACCTCATTCGGATGTCTCTTATGCCCCTTTAACTCAACTCACCAAGGACACATGGTCAAGTGGATAAAAGCGTTGTTTGGTTTGGTTTGGTTTGGTTTGGTTTACGGGTTATTTAATGCAGACAAGATTTTTATTGCTGGTAATATTTTTTTTATCTCTCTCTCTCTCTCTCTCTATCTATCTATCTATCTATCTATTTATATATCTATCCCAGTCTATTTCTATCTATCTATCTATCTATCTATCTATCTATCTATCTATCGTACTATCTCAGTATATATTGGGTTGGTTTGTTTTGTTTTACGGCATACCAACCTCAAAGGGTTATTTAATGCATTAAACCTATTTTTACAGTTTCATAGTGTTTTAACCCCAGTTTAGGGGTTAAATCTTTGCTCAGAGCTGTGAACCTAGCAGGTGCTACTACTCTGGGTTAGGGTGGACCTGTGGACACTGGCAATTAAGAGGTGGTTCCATGCTCCTCAAAACCTCCTGATCAGAGTCATTTCTGTTGGGCGTAGTTTATCGTTTTGCCCAGGACGCGGATGTAGTTTATCGTCATACCCAGCACTGAAAAGCGTAGTTTGAATCCAGTGACTTGACTCAAAGAGTTGTGAGTTCAATACATGCCTAAAGTGAACAAAGTCTTAGATAGTTCAGTTAAAGAAAGGTAACTGATACTCAAGCATCCAGGACCCTCCATGCATACATCTTGGTCATTTACTCAATCTGTTCCATACATAGCTAAGGGTTATTCATCCTTGGCTCCCGCCAAGTGGTCCCAGATTTTAGGTTTCCACTCGTACTTCTCATTAGGGTGAGCACACCGGCGCCGTTTGTGAAATTGCTTGGGTCCTTTGTCGACAACCCATCTAAGGAGGTACACTGCCTCAAGAGGAAACGTCCCCCTCGAGGGACTCCCTGCCCACAGCAAATCTTTTCCCCTTTAGGGAAATGTCTTTTTTCTTGTGATGGATTGGGAGAAGGAGAAGACAGAGCCCAAGAAGGGGATGAAGGGAAGTGTCGTTGCCTTACCTGGCAGCTGGCTCTTGGTGGTTCTTGTTGGCGAAGCAGGGGCGTATTGGGTCTTGGCATCTGCCAGAGCTTTTTACGCCCTACATCGTCAAGGTTTATTCTCCATTTTGGTAACTTTTACGTCTTCTTCTTCTTCTTCTTCTTCTTCTTCTTCTTCTTCTTCTTCTTACTCCTGTACCCTTTTTGGTAACTTTTACGTCTTCTTCTTCTTCTTCTTCTTCTTCTTCTTCTTCTTCTTCTTCTTCTTCTTCTTGTCCCCTTTTTGATGTCTTTTATATCTTCTTCTTCTGTACCCTTTTTGGTGACTTTTACGTCTTCTTCTTCTTCTTCTTACTTCTGTCCCCTTTTCAGCAAGGAGGATTGAGGTGGAAGCATTCAAGCTGCGGTAACTCCACTGGCTGCTGCTGATTAGAGTGCAGCAGCTGCTGCTGTAATTCTTACTGGGATTGTCGTTCAAGCTGCTGTGCTACAGCTCTGGCTGCTCCCGCTGTTGATGCTGAGTTTGCCGCTGGTCCTCTTTTGTAGGTGACTTCAGCCGCTGCTTCTTCGACCGTTCATTTGGTTGTTCCTTCTCTCTTTATGTCTCCTATGTTTCAAACTACCATATAAATAGTCAAATACTCGCTGACAGACGGATAAGTGTGTATTTACAACGTTAAAATTGTGTGTTGTTTTTAAACTCATTCTGTCGTCAAGGATGGTGTGTTCTATTTAGAAAATAGTTCTGTAGTGTATAAATTTAAATGTCAGTGTGATGCTGAATATATAGGACGAACCAATCAGAGACTCGAGACCTGTATTGGGCAACACGTTCCTGCTAATACAACGGCAGGTAATTTCAGTCTTTCTTCCAGAATGACCAAGGCTGTGTATCATTCAACAGTCAGCACCTGTTGGGCGACTTCGACTGTGCTCATAAATATAAGAACGATTATTTCACTAGCTTACACAGAGCGAAATCCGCACATCATTTAAAGATTCTCGAAGCGGCCTATATTAAGATACACAAACCAAACCTATGTAAACAAAAAGAGCAATTTATTAACTCATTAAGGTTAGTTCGAGGGTGTAACATTTTTTTTATACCCATTTGGAGTATTCATCGTTTTATTCGTGAATTATTTTAATAATAAATTTTTTAGTCAGGTTACGAAATTTTTCCTCCTGAGTTAATATTTACATTTTATGAATAGTGTTTTATGTTTCGTCCCTATATATATATATATATATATATATATATATATATATATATATATATATATATATATATATAACCGAATGGGTAAATATAGGTAGTTATACAAGCAAGCGATCGTGTATAACTACATATAAATACTCTATGGTGTAAGAAAAAACAGTTAAGTAATAGAGCTATTTAATATATATATATTGAGAAATATATATAATATCTTGCATTACATGCACAACTCCGAGTTTCATGCCGAAGTAATTTTCAACTGCTGGAATTATATATATATATATATATATATATATATATATATATATATATATATATATTTCATTTATATATATATATATAATTTTATTTATATATTTCATTTGTTATAAATATATTTTTATTTTATATATATGTATATGTATATATATATATATACTTTATATATATATATTGTCATATATTTTTAATTGTTATATAAGTTTTATTTTTATATACATAAAGTGTTTTTATTTTATATATATATTTTTCTTTTTTATATTGATATTTTATTTTTATTTTATATATATATATATATATATATATATATATATATACCTTAATGGTACCTTAAAGTGGTTTGTTTTTCATTACATATTAGCTCTGTCCTCACATTGAGCTCTCAGGATTTCATCCTTTTTGGATTTACCAATTCGGTTTACCAAGTTCCTTATAACTTAACTATATATATATATATATATATATATATATATATATATATATATATATATATATATATATGCGTGTGTGTGTATATATATATATATATATATATATATATATATATATGTGAAAATATTGTAGAAAATAGGAAAGAAACTGGTTTGGTAAATAATCCAAAGTTCCTTAGTATTTTTGTAATTATTTTTAAAAAATAGTGCTCGATACGAGAGTAGAGCATAAATATAATTATTTATTTAAAAATATGATTCCAACACGCTACATAAGAGGTCTCATGTTTCAAAACAAGTTTATTTTGAAGTTTTCGGCTCTTGTTTTGAAACATGAGACCTCTTATGTAGCGTGTTGGAATCATATCTTTAAATAAATAATTATATATATATATATATATATATATATATATATTGTCTACTTAGCATTAGATTTGCCCTGTTCTCTTTTTCTTTTCGTATTGTTTATTGGAACCTTTTTCATCTCAGTTTTTTTTCATTCTACCATGTTTAGAGACGAAGAGATCGATTATTGATCTTACCAAAGGCATTTGTGCAAAAGAAAACGTAGCAAACTAGGCAGGAATTTGATCTCGTTTCGCTGATTCTGCTTTCCAAGTCGATATCCATTACGCAAACCCTAACCCTCACCAAAAACAATGTGATAATGCCATTATGACGCTTGGGCTACTGCGAGTGAAAGAGTATAAGAAGGAATCTGAAATCCAATCCTAAATAGGAAACAAGAGAAAAATCTTTACTTCTGTCCCAATAACAGGGGAGGAGTGTGAACCGGACGATAAGCCGACCTTTCTACTTTCTACTCGAAGAAAAAACAAAAAAGAAGGACACATGTCACAGTGGATAAAAGCGTTGGTTTGATCCAGTGAAAGGACCCAAAGAGTATGAGTTCAGGACCCGGTTGAGGCGGCGGAGAACTTTCAGAGGGAAATTAACAGGAGATAACTGATAACTGACATCCATTTAACATTACACGTGTAACTAGAAGAGTCTACCCCAGTGAGCGAAATAAAGGGTTCAGTTCGACATTCCAACCACCTGAAGAAGGTCGGAGCGTACAACGGCCAAAACGTTGTGATAAATATGGCGACAAAGATGAGGACAATAGTCCGAATAATGTAAATAATAAAAAAATAAATAGTAAATAAAATTTCAAAGTCGGTGCGGATGTGTTAGAAGTATATATTTGAAGTAGACTTTAGAAGAAACTGGAAACCTAATATTAACAAGGAATAGACCTCTGTTCCTCTTCTCCGTTACACAAAGATGGGCACGATACAAGACACACGCTGCTATTATAAACACTGACGTCTCAGTTTTACGTAATGTTTGCACAGACGGACACAACGTCAGCCAAATTCAAATGTATGTAATTTTCAAAGGCGGATACCACGTATTAAAATGTCCGTTTTATATATTCGACATATACATCCTTGTGCAAATTAATTGAAACAACCGCTTTAGTTACCTTTCTTTCGCCATACGGTCAGTTTTAGACTCACTGGAGAGACAAGATGTAAACGATTTCTATTATTTCTTCATATTAGGTCATTTGCAGTGGTGTGCACTAATATGAATCTCTTTTTGGGTGGATGATAAAATTTGTTTGGCCTTGAAAAATATTGCGTTATCCGTGATTACATCAGATTCTTATCACGCCCAGGCACTATTGTCTCGACCGTCGATTAGTTGTCCTACTTCCATTGTCAACGATTGGCGCTACTCCAAGGAATCGTGCGAAAATTGTGACGCTGCACAAACACCCTGGCAAGCCTTACTAGTGAGCAAATCAAAGAATTATATAGATTGGCGCAGAAATTCTCCTGATTTAGATCCAATCGATAATCTGTGGTTAATCTACAAGGAACGAAGTAATAACATGTGCATTGGGTCATGTTTCATTGGGAAAAAAAGTAAATAATAACGGAATTATTCTTTTTGTTTCAATTAATTTGCACATGGGTGTATTTGTGTGTGTGAGTCCTGTTAAATGTTGTAAATCTGTTGTAGGAAAAAGAGGAGAAAGTGAATAGTTGCAGTACCGCCCCATAGCAACAACACGTTGATGGTTATTACGATCAATTTTTAAACGCACAAGGCAGACGAGTGTGCAGAGTGGAACTCACAGGATGGAGGTCTTATTACTTTTGTTTGATTTTATTATTATGTTGAGAAACTACCGACAAAAACAATGGATGAATTAAACGCAAATGACTCAGTAAATTTAGAAAAATACGATGCAAACTAAAATAATTTATTTTAATTGCCAAGTTACCCTGTGATATGTCTCGGAAAGGGATATATTTGTTCGAAGGAGCAAAGTGGTTGTTCACTATTGTAGCCGAGTAGGACAATCTAGCAAGTAACCGTAATGGACTGGTCCTCGTCGTAGTGGTAGGCAATAGGCGTAGGCAATAGGCGCCGTCCTTGTACCTCCACATCAGTCTGTATTTATGGCTGACACCAGCCAATCATATTACTGTGAGGGGGCACCCATGTGTATGTATATTTATTACATCACCCTGATACGAAGAAGCTTTCCACTAATAAAAGTAAATTGAGTAGTTTCTATTGACCCCAAAGCTGTTTGAATAATTTCGCTGATTCTAACAAAACACTGATTCGAATAAAACGCAGGCGAGATTCCAACAACCTGAAGAAGGCATGAGCGTACAACAGCCGAAACGTTGTAATAAATATGGCGTCAAAGATGAGGACAATAGCCCGAATAATGTAAATAGTGTACATAATACCTCATCTCAGAAATATAGACAGATATTGAAAGACCGAAACGTTGTAATAAATATGGCAACAAAGATGAGGACAATAGTCCGAATAATGTAAATAGTGTAAATAATACCTCATCTCAGAAATATAGACAGATACTGAAAGGCTGAAACGTTGTGATAAATATGGCGATAAAGATGAGGACAATAGTCCCAATACTGTAAATAGTATACATAATACCTTATCTCAGAAATATAGACAGATACTGAAAGGCTGAAAAATTGTAATAAATATGGCAACAAAGGTGAAGACAATAGTCCGAATAATGTAAATAGTGTACATAATACCTCATCTCAGAAATATAGACAGATATCTCTTCTTCTGGGTTGAGGGTTGAATTGACTGTAGTGATCTTCTATTCCTTTTGAATAACTAATCCGGCGTTATGGGCAGATTGATTTTCCGACGATCGGTTTGGCTTGCAAAACTTTGTACCACCATCACCACCACCACCACCACCACCACCACACTAGTATCTAGTGCTACACTTTTGAGGCCTGTTGTTTTTTTTTGTTTTTTCCTTTTTTTCTAATTCAATATCCTTTAAACGATAAGCAATTTTTAAAATGGCTGCTGGTCCTGCTACAATGGGAATTACTGTTATCCCGCCTTCTTTAATCGGAAGATATGAATTTTGTTATTAGAGTCAGCTACAAAAACAAAACAAAACCAAAAACCAAAAAAAAAAAAAAAAAGAAGAAGAAATAACACACACACGCGCACAGAAAGAAAAAGAAAGAGTAACTTTGCCCGAGGAAATTAAATAAAATAAAAATGAAAACAACAATTTATAATCTGAAAACGATATGAAGATTTTCAATTCAATTAAGAATGAAAAAAAAAAAAAAAAAAAAAGAATAAGGAGCCTCAAATTATCGAGTAAAATATATAATCTTCAACTCCGTAAATGAATGGGACATTCAAGTCAATTCCTTGCCTAGTCTCGGTGTGGAGTAATGGGTTTTGTATGGTTTAAGATTACTATAGCCGTCAGCAAGAAGGACATCCCAAGGTGTGAACTACGAAACGGAGGTGTCGAAATCAAGCAAGTAGAGAAGTTTAAATAAGTGGGAATTGATTTAATAAAGTACAGAAATGTTACGCGAAGGTACATTGGGTTAGCGAAAGATGTTTTCCAAAAACAAAACGAAGTATTAAGAAACAGGAAAATTTCCTTAGAAATAACAAAAAAAAAAAAAAAATACAAAAAAAAACAAACAAAAAAAAAACGTGTTGAACTGTTAGATATTATCAACCCTCTTATATGGCAGTGTCAGATGAAGACGGTTGATGGCTTTCCTCTTACTTTTCTACAAATATTTTCACAGCTCTGAGCTATTTTAACTGGTGCCGTAACTGTATGAATTAAAGCGTGCTAATACGTTGGCATTTCGGTCCCACTCTTTTACTGTTGAAACAGTTAAATGTAACGGCTTCTTTTACTCCAACGGCTTTTTTCTCGCACTTCCCAACAGTGGAACTCCTTTCCTTCTTGCTTCTCTGATAGCTATAAATTTCAAATATTCAAATGTAATGTCAATCGACATCTTCTGATGTCTTGATCCTGACTCCCGGCCTTCTCTATATCCTCTCCTCAAACCGCCATCTTTACTCTTGCACTCACTCTCTGTGTCTAAAATTTATATACTGTCAATGTGAAATTTATTTACTGTTGCCATATATGGTCTGGTGTACCCGCTGCTGATCTTGAGATTCTCAATAGAATACAAAGAAGGATATGCAATGTGATAGGTCCTGACTTGGGGTCTCGACTTCAGTCACTTTCCCACAAAAGTAATGTGGCTTCCCTCTGTCTTTTCTACAAATATTTTCATCGCAACTGCTTTGACGAATTAATTTCACGTGTGCCTCGACTGAAAGAATTTAAGCGAGCTACTAGGTTGGCATCTTCTGACCCTTTTACTGCCGAAATAATTAAATATTAGGTTGGTGTAAAAATAATGACGTAATAATGTCGTTTTTTGACGTATTTTTGAACGTCAGAAAACGACATTATTACGTCATTATTTTTGCACCAACCTAATAAACGCCTCTTCTACAGCAACAGCTTCTCTAGTACTTCCCAACATTGGAACTCCCTTCCTCTTACTTGCTTCCCTGATAACTATAATCTTCAAATATTCAAATGTCAATCGAGAAAATCTGATGTCTTGATCTTCATTGATCGCCTTCTTTCTCTTTATCCTTTGCTCAAACAACCTTCTTTACGCTTACTTTCACTCTTTGTAACGCCTTGCGTATTAGAGGCTCTCCCGCCTTGCTTGGAGTAAAATGCTTAAAAACAAAAATATCAACACTATTTACATTATTCGGACTATTGTCCTCATCTTCGTCGCCATATTTATTACTACATATGGCATATGGCACAGTGGATAAAGAGGTTAGTTAGATCCAGTGACAGAACTCAACACCTCACTGGGTTATTTTAACCTAGGGAAGGTTGATGAATAGAATAATCAAACGAAAGTTAAGTAAGGAATGATGATACTTAGGACAAGAACAACACATATAAGGTTCACCAGCGGCGCGTAGAAGTAGTCAACTGCTAAAAGTGAGTCAAGTGAATTCTACAATGAATCTTAAACTGCAGGATAACTACCAAGCGCCCCACGTGGTCAGATGTAGCACAAGGCCGAATTTAATATGCGGTGTCCGCGGTCAAAAATTCCTCGTAGACCCCGTATAAAACGGGGTCGGGTAGCTGTTTCCCGAGACGAGACTCTGCTCTTCGACATGGGGATCCTCTCTGCCCGGTGGCAGAGAGTTTGACCAGCACAGCTGGTGACGTATCTCCAACATACAGTATTTACTACTGTATTTATGTGAATGAGGACATAACATATTATCGTCCGTAGGTATGCTACAACAGTTATTTAATGCCGACAAGATTTTTAGAATAGGTTTATATGAATAAAATATGTATTCATTGCTGCTAAAATGTTGTTTTTTTTTAAGAAAGTATTACTGGTATTTTTAGAATACCATAGTGTTTTGACCCTAGTTTGAGGATTAAGTATTTGACCATAGCTGGGGTTCTAACAGGCGCGAACACTCTAGGTCAGAGTGAACCTGGGAACATCAGAAATTAAGAGGTGGTTCTACGCTCCTCAAAACCTCCAATCTCACGATCGGGGCCCTGCTGCCGGATGTAGATTATCGTCATACCTAGAACAAGACGGACGAAGAGGATAGTTGAGACAAGATATGTGGTTCTACAGAAGGATGATGAGAATACTACGGAAGGAGGATATAATCAACGAGAAAGGGAAATGGAAAAAAGGACAAACAAAAACTAACATATATTGAGGAAGATGGCTTGAAGAATTTGACATTATCAGGATATATTTCAAATAAGAGCGGTAAAGAAAAATGGGTTGGAGAATAGTGAGTGAAATGGATATTAAAAAGCAAATACAGTAGAATCCATGACAATCCGATTAGGAAGGCCTTCCGGATATGAGGAATTGGTTACAAAGTCCGGATATGAGAGGTTATATTTAGATTAAAATAAAAGAACAGAATATTAGGTTTAATATTTATTTTCAATGTTTTATAGTAAACAAAATAAGCTAATGGTGAGTGAAATATAATGGAGTTGATTTTAAGGAAAAAGAAATAAATTATGTAATGTTAATAAAAATTCATTAAATTAATTATGCCACGTATGCAAAACAAATAATGTAACGAGGATTTTTTTAATCGCTGTTGCATGATGATTCTTTCTCTTCTAATGTCATACTCAACTTTTTCCGCATTTCATTTTGCTTTTGTTCTTGAAATTCTTTAAACTAAAGACTTCTTAACTCTGTGTGCGTTATTGCAGTCGTCATAGCTGAATGCTGGCTTTCTTTCCATAAAACTGATAACATTTTCAATAGCTTTTTCAATTTCAGTCCAGGTTTCATTACAAACATGTTTTTATTTCCTTGTTCATTGTGACAATGTGAACGCTGGAGAATAGTTTCTTTGGAAGATTTTACATCATACAATGTTGACTTTCCTATGTTGAACTCAGCCATTAGTTACAATGAACTTTCACCAGCGTCTAGTCTGTTTAAAATTTCTACTTTTTGCGATAACTGCGAAGTTGTTCTTTTCCTCTTATTCTTAGCATCTTTTGCACCAATACAAGCCATTAGGGTGAAATAAGCATAAGTAATTATCCAAAGTAAATTTCCTGAAAAACAGAAATTTCAAATCAGTTACATATCACCCAAATAGTTCAAATGTACAAATCAAAATCATGTCCGGATATGCGGGATTCCTGATATGAGAGATTCCGGATATGAGGGATTCCGGATATATGGGATTCTACTATATTGTTAATACCTAAAAAGGTAGAGAATTGTAGAGTGCCATAATCGTTAAAATCTTAAAAGGGACAAAGTAATATTCAATCATCTCGATCCTCTTTGGGTACCCGATATGTAGTTGAACATTAAATAACCAAACAAGGGTTGATGTCATAAAATTGACAAACATAACCAGTCTATTCTATGCGTAGAAAAATGGGTATTCTATAGAAAGGATCAAGCTTTTTAAATCGGTGGCGAGTGGAAAGTAATTCACAGTATAGCTGGCTACTCGTGTTCGAGGATACCCATCTAGTAAGGTGGCTAGCCAATCCCTATTGCAGACGCTTGCTCAGGCGCGTATTCATTCAACACCGACAGAGCCCACCTGTGGTTTATACTGCAACTATGCTGAGCAGACCCTAGTAACAGTTTCTGGGAAAGAGCATGTTATCTACCGTGATCAACAATTGGAACAAGGCCAGCACGCTCAAACCCTCGGCCACGATGACTTGTCATTTCGTGCTAACACAGCTATCGACGGCTCTATGTCTGTAATTAATTACACAATTAGATACTACAAAAATGCAATACCTAAGGTTTAGAATGAATTTTTAAAAATGAACAGTCTTTCTTGGAGCTTTTATTTCAAACTAATAGATTAAATTTAATATTTACAATAGACTAAATATTTTCTCTATTTCAAAACTAATTTAAATTGACTGTAAAGAATTTTTTGTTTTGAAATCGCCGATTTTAGCACCATTTTTAGCCATCTGTCGTCACAATGTAATTCTCTTTCAAAAATAAAATATACTTTTCTGAAACTTTATTTGAGGAATATTAGTTTATTTAAAGTTCATTTGAAACAAATATTACTTTAAATTTACAATATTACAAACATACGTTTTTAAAATGATGGTAGCTGTTTATTTAAGGTGTTGACAGCTTGACTGACAGATGAAAATTTATCTAATATTTTTCTATGGTGTTTATATATCTGTAAAAATTATTTGAGGAATCTAACGTGAACGCCTTTTTATATAATTTTTAACTATTCATTAATCTTTACGATATAGGATAGTATTCTCTATAGCCTTTCCAAAGGTACCGCACGCTGGGATCGACCTCTCCAGTCCGATAACACCAGGGAGTCTCTTTGACGAATCAACTATGGTGAGATTGGAACCCAGGTCTTATGGTCAGAAAGCGGACTTTCAAACCACTCGGTCACGGACTAATAGACTGATAAATGCCTAGAAAAACAGAGAAAAAACAATATCTCTTCTTCATTACAGCTAGAATTCACAAATGGAAAGTCATGATTTCTCCTTTGATTACTCAATTACAAGGTGGTGGGCGTCACGGTGAAGTAATGGATAGAGGCTCAGATTGAAGAATTGGAGAGCCGAGTTCGAGTTCCAGTTGAATCCATTACATTCACTTACGTGCTAATGTAACCTTGAGAAAGGTTACATTAGCACATAAGTGCTTCTTTTTCCCCCAGCTATGGGTAAATAGCAGGACGGACCTTGGATGGCAACTGGTCTACTGTAGAAAGAAATGGGAATCTACTGCGGGACAAAAACCTGCCTCGTCAGTCATGTATCCAAAAGATACATGATCGCCTATGCGTGTATGGCACATAACTGACTGACAGGTGAATTACTCTGTGATTTAAATGAATATATGATGAGAATCTGTACTCCATTTTTTGTTCTTTTATCTTAAACTCGCATTCGGATTTAGGTTAATTTTATTCGATTCCAGGAATAAAAAGAGGAAGAACCTCGTTTTGGAATTCTTTGATCGAGGTCAGCTTATTAAGACTTTTCCGTTTCCTTTTTGTGTTATGGGAAAAGGGGTTTATTCTTATCCATTTACTTATTTATGTAACTGCCAGAAACCTTACGGTTGGGGAAATTCTTTTTTAATTACTTGCCATCTGCCAAGAATAAATTTTCCATTTGTTTTAATCATTGCGCATCAAGCAAGGCAACAAAGAGAGAACAATAAAAGAACAGGAATTAAGAACAGGGTAGATAATGATTTACATTGCATTTACGTTTTTAAGATCAAAGTTGGCTGGGAATCAAGAAACCGAAGAGAGCTCCACCAGCGAGAAACATGATAGAAGAATCTGTTAGCATAGAACTTGCGGTTACATCTAGCCAATCAACTGTAAAATGACGAGACCTTACCACCAATCTAGTACTGTCCTCAAATTCATAAAGTCTAGGTACCACTATATATATAATCATCCTAAGCAAAGGAGTACAGCCGATACGACACATGATATTACTTAGTGTAAAGGAATGGGAAAAATAAAAACATTATTAAGGAGCGAGAAGAATAAAAGAAAAATAATTAAGAATAGAGATGACAACGATTGGCATTGCATTTAAATTTTGGAAAATCAAAGTTACCTGGAACGCAATAAGCCAGAAAAGAGGTCCACAGGCTAGAAGTACGAGAAAAGAAACTGTTAGCATAGAACTTGCGGTTACATCTAGCCATTCAACTGTGAATTGATGAGACCTTACCGCCAATCTAGTACTGTGCTCAAATTCATAAAGTCTAGGTAGCACTGAGGGAAGTTCATCAGCACAATTACTATGAAAATATTTGTAGAAACGTTACAAGGAAACTACGTTACAGCGATGGGAATGTGACTGAAGCCGAGATGCCAGCTCAGGACCAATAATATTGCAGATTCTTTTTTAGATTTTATTAAGAATCTCTAAATATATATCAGGAGCACCTGACCAAATGTGGCAGAAATATTCAAAACAAAGACGAATTGTGGACTTATAATAATGCCAAATAGATTCTGGTGCGAAAAATTGTCTTGCATGACACAGTGAACCAATTTTCTTAGCAGCAGTCCTAGCAGTTGATACAATATAATCTTTGCCAAATCGTGGACTTTTCTGGATTATTAAAGGAACATCAGCCCAACATTTTAGTGTACTAGGAAGGGGTTTTCTGAGGACAGATAGCAAGCGCCTAGATTACTATTACTTCATTATTTTCTCCTTGGCCGAAGACTCTACGGGAAGCGGTCGATCAGGAAGAATCAGTTTTTTTGTGTTTTTTTTTATTCATTATCTAACGCAGTTGCGCAATATGAAAATGATTACATTTTGGAGCATATTGACAAAAACATAGAATCATTAGGAAGCTAATATTCAGTTGTGTGATGCATTGGATTATGGTGGACATAACTGCTAATGTATATAGCAGTACCAATGTATAATAAGGGTGTAAATAAGAATAAGAATGAAAGAACGAAAGAAAAAACGATAGAAAGAAAGATTTAATGAAAGTAAGAAGGAATGAGTGAATAAAAAAAAAAGCCCGAACGAAAGAAAGAAAAAGTAAGAAAGAAACAACGAAAGAAAAGAGCGAAAGAAATAAAGAACAAAATAATTAAAGAAAGAAGGAACGAAAGAACGATAAAAAGGTAGAACGAAATAAAGAACACATGAATGAAATAAAGAAAAAACGAAAGAAAGAAATAGCGACGAAAAAAGAAATTAATAAGAAAGAAAGAAAGAAAGAAAGAAACAGCGACGAAGAAAGAAATATTCAACTAAAGATTATCTGTTTCTTTTCTTCTTTCTTTTTTCTTTCTCATTAGTTGAATCTTTCTTTTTTTGACGCTGTTTTTTTCTTGCTTTCTTTCTTGCTTTCTTTCTTGCTTATGAGAAAGAAAGAAAGAAAGAAAGAGAGAGAGAGAAAGAAAAAATCGAAAGAAAGAACGAAAGAAAGAAAGTAAGAAAGAAAGTATGTTTGTAGTGATATTTTTAGGGAAAAGACTAAAATGAAAATGATCAGTGAACCTTATGACTTTTTATCATATTTTACAAAAAAATGACAGTAGCAGCCGACATCAGAATTTGAAATTAGTTCGCCATATTCTTTTCAAAAATATAACAACTTCAATATTAAGAGCTTTCTGATGTTCGGGTTGATGTTCGCGGTCAGAGAATAGGCTGAAAAAAAAAAAAAAAAAAACATTCGTCAGAAATCAATGTCATAAACTGTTAGACGATTTCTATTCTCATTAAATTCGTATCACTCAAAATGGCGTTACAAACGACATGAAACCAATCCTCCCTTAACTATTTCATCACGACTACGTAGATTTTTCCAAGTAGTTAACTTCATCTTTTAAATTAAGTTTTTGCACGTTGAAATTTATGATCAAAACTTTGAAAAAAATCTGATCTGTACAAATAAATAAAATTTTATTTATTTATTTTTTTGATAGATACAAACAGACACTAACACATCAAAGGAAGGAGAAAAACACTGTGCGTACCTTTTTAATCATTTCATCCTGAGCAAGGCGATAAAGCCACTAAGACAGAAGGGGTTGCTGAGGACGAAATACATTAAGAAAACGTTACTGGTGAGGAAAAACAATAAGAAAGGATTCAAGAGGAGAGATGATGACGTTGCAGACAATTTTTGTCGGTTGTAGGAGACAGGAAAGGAAAAAGTTGGAAGAGAGTTCCACAAGTGAGAAGTGCGAGAGGAAAAAACTATTAGAATAGAACTTATTGTTACATTAAGCTATTTCAACAGAAAAATAATGCTGCCAATCCAGTAATAAGCTTAAATTCGTAAGGACCAATGCATCGGAAAGGAAAGCTCATCAGAAAAATCACCATGGAAATATTTGTCGAAAAGGTACTGAGAATCGACGTTAAGGAGGTTGAAAGTGATTGAAGCAGAGATGCCATGTTGGGACTGATAATATTGCGGAATCTTCTTTGGATTTTAGCAGATTCTTTTTTTGATTTTGTTTTTTAAAAACTTAAAGAATGCACATGAAACAACAGAAAACAAACCGCTGATAGGATATGCATGAAATTTTTCGGGGAAAATATTTCATGCATCTAATTTATAACAAAATATGTTTCGTGGGTCAATAGGTTTGCGATAAATTCTAAAATTATTTGTTTTCGAATGAACATTGGAACCCAACATTAGAATGGTTTCTTCATGGGATTACGATAAATGACGATTAGAATTATATCATATTGGGATTTTGGTTAACTCTATAATTATGAATTGGAATGATTTGAGCATGGTTCTAAAATGGTTTATCATGGAGATCTCAGACAATCTAAAATGGCTGATTAGAACGATGTGTTATTGGCATTTCGATAACATCTAAAATTACGGATTAGTAATGGTATGGCATTGGGATCTTGGAAATGTTTTAAATTCCGGCAACATTTTGATGTCATTGGGATTTCGATAAAGTCTTAAATTACTGATTAGAATAATGTATCATTGGCATTACAATAGAGTCTAAAACTAAGTCATTAAGATCTCTATAAATACTCAAATTTCTGGAATAAAATTCTGTCTAACTGGGATTTCAATAAACTATATAATTACGGTTTTTTCTTGGAATCTTAGAGAAATCTCAAACCATAACTAGCATAGTATGTCATGGGGATCTCAATAAAATATAAAATTACTGATTAGAAAGTTATGTCATCGTGATTTCGATAAAATCTAACATCGACGGTTCGGATGATGCGATCTCCATAAAATTATTAAATTCTGGTGAAAAGAATTAAGACATTTGCATCTCAATCAATTCTGAAATGATGAACTTGAACACTTTTCAAGTATTTAGGCCGCATGGTCTATGGGTTATCATAAGGCAGGCCACACTACTTAAAAGATACAAAGTCATTTTTTGTAGTAGGTAACTCGGCTATTTTCACTACAGAAGAGCATATGCGTAAAAATATGGCAACCTACTGCGGGGAAAAAATCTGCCTCGTCAGTCATGTATCCAAAAGATGGCACATAACTGAGAAACAAGAGAATTACGCTGTGATTTAAATGAAGATATGGTGAGAATCTGTACTCCATTTTTTGTTCTTTTATCTTAAACTCGCATTCGGATTTAGGTTAATTTTATTCGATTCCAGGAATAAAAAGAGGAAGAGCCTCGTTTTGGAATTCTTTGATCGAGGTCAGCTTATTGAGACTTTTCCGTTTCCTTTTTGTGTTATGGGAAAGGGGATGAAAAGAAAGAAATGGATGAAAAGATAATTTTTTTTTTTTTTTTGTGAATTGCATTTTTCTTTGGTATAATATTATTTCTTATGGCTGTGTGATTAACACCTCTTATTGCGTGTGATTTATTTCTAATGTATGCATTAGAAATTTAAAAAAAAATTATACTTCATCCCGAGAGGAAAAAAATTATTATGAATGTCTACTGTGTCAAGAAAAAAAATATATTTACATGTATGATCTTCCATAGTAAAAATCGTCAATGGTTTAACATGATGAAAACGTTGTTTTCACCGAACCTTTATAAAACTCGCGAAACATTGTACTTCGTCGTTGTTATGGTGATTTACTAAGCGTAGCTTAAATGTGGGACAAGGCCGAAAGAATGGGGCACGTAGTGAGGATCGAACTCGCTATTCAGTCTTAAGTGATATAGCACGACAAGCTTACTATGTGGTTATGTATGAGAAAGTGTGAGTGAATAACTGAGAACAAATCAAAACAATGTTTTAAGAAACATTATTTTTGTTATGGAATTATTGGGTGCCTTTCAGATATACGAAACGAGCCTAAAGCGTCCCACGGGTAGTAGTCTACACATAATAGGATTAGTATGATTTTTCTTTGGTAGTTTTAATGATCTTATATCTATATAATAAATGCGAATGTCAGTGTGTCAGTGTGTCACACTTTTTCAATTTTATTTCTAGAGGCCGTAACCCCAACATATCATACCATTTTGGAATCAGGCCGACTCTATGAGCAAATATAGATCCGCAATCCTGAAATTTTGGATTCGCAAATTTTCATTGCTGCGATTGTTTTCGTATTCCGCCATCTTAGCATATACTAATAAAAACAATTCAAGGGACACAACTCTCTAACTTTCACTAGCTAATGTTCAAATGAAAAAAATACTGTTCTCAAATTACAGTATTTCAAATTAAAATTGTCTACATTTTCACATTTACACCTAGAGGTTTTAACTCAACATATAATATTTTGGAATCAGGCCGACTTCATGAACACTCTGGACTGGATCTGGAACCGCAATCCTGACATTTTTGATCCCCAAGATTGTTTGCGACGATTTTTTATACGCGACATTTTGCGATAATTTTTTTCGTATGATAACAATTTTTATAACTTGGAAATAAATTTGGGAATAATCGAAATTAATTGCGCAATCCAGAGAAAGTCATCCATGAAATAAAAATAAATGTCTGTACGGAAAGTAAGGACCTACGTACATTAAATTGTCTTTAAACTAAGTGGCGACAGAAGAATTATCGTTGGACTTTTAAAAGGTTACATATTAATGCAATACTTAAATGCATCGATCAGTTTTGTATTCTAAAGTTTATTGTTGCCTATCGCAACAATAAACTACAGAAGAACGTAAAACTTGATCGCGCCTTTCCTACCTATTGTGATGAAGGCGCGATGGGGCGTCTTTTAAGCTAGTAAGTAAGTATTTCTGGATCCTTTATATTAAAGGATTGAAAAGTATTTTTTTTTAATATAACAAATTTTCAACGGTCCTAGGTAAGTTTCTTGGAGGCAAAGTATATTCGTAAATTTTATTTTGTTAATGCTTTTTTTTATTTTAAAGAACACTTTTTTGCAGGAATGAATGTTGGTTCTCTGAGATTCTTCATCTCAGACGACTAAATGAAAATATTTACCTAGAATTATTATTTAGAGTCTTGAATTATTTGAACGACTATTAACATTTTTCCGACCTTTTTACTCTTGACTGAAGTTCTGAGATGAATTATCGTCATTATTTCGTAAATTATTCAATTTGATATCTTCGTATTTTTATTTTGATCACAGCCTCTGGCCTTCTTAATATTGTTAGGAATTACAGCATGATGTATTATCGTAATTTCACGGATTATTTTAACATATGGAGTGTTTCTTTTTTTTAACAGAGATTCTGTCGACAAAAGAAACAAAAATAGAGTTTATAATCTGAATAATTCGTGAAATAATCAAGAAGTCTGAATAATGTATAGGCCTGGAGAATGTGTCAAGAAAAAGAAAGAGAGATATACTGGTTTCACTAATTCGTGGTGTAAAAGAAGTAAACTGGGAGAATGACGTCTAGAAACTCGGAGAATGTTGTCTGGAAACTGGGAGAATGTTTTCTGGAAACTAGTAGAATGTCTTCTGGAAACCTAAAATGATAAAATTACAGAGACAACGCAGAAAGCAGACATCTTGAAATGTAACCATGGTATTCACACGCAATTTCAATTAGATTGTTTGCCATCTTTGAATGCTGTTTTTTTTTCTTATAAAGATGCCAAACGCCTATACAGTGACTCGACTTTTCAGGGCTTTTCAAGAAATTCCACAGGAGAATTACTGTAATCTGTCGAAGAGAGAAAAGCAATGCTTGTAAATAATAACCAACGGAGAAAGAGCAGCAAAAGCAGCAGCGACGTTTGTTGGGACAACCTTTTGTCGAATTCGCCCATTAAGAATTGTGGAGCTTACAGCATCTGCCTCGGATCAATCGTTGAAAGCAACGTAAAAAGACTATGCAGTTCTCAATGACTGCCGTGTACAGGTCGTGCATCTAACGGATTACGGGACTCAGAATTGTATTTTAAGATCTTTAACCACAATGTTGATCTCTGAGTGCATTCCAACATTTCTTCGCAATTCCACGTTGAAATATACATTACCAAAATTAATGTTTTCGAAATTTACATACACAAAAGTTCCAGGTCTACACACGAAACAACGTTTAATTTTGGTTTTTAATGTTTATATATCGAAAATTTGCTGGGTATGACGATAAACTGCATCCTGCATTGTGGATTGAAGAACCACTAGTAGTGTAGTTCTATAGAAATGCTATGTGTAATACTATGGTAATACTGTGTAATTCTATACTAATGCTATGTAACGTGTAATTCTATAGTAATGCTATGTAACGTGTAATGTAATATAACGTGTAATGCTTTCGTAATGCTATGTAATGTGTAATGCTATAGTAATAGTATGTAAAGTGTAATGTTATAGTAATGTTGTGTAATGCTTTCGTAATGCTATGTAAAGGGTAATGTAATATAACGTGTAATGCTTTCGTAATGCTATGTAAAGGGTAATGCTATACTTCAATATTTCATTGTCTAAGAACACTTTAGTAATTTTAGAAAATTTATTAAAAAGCTTACAAAAACAAATGTAAAACCTGTATAATAACCACAATGGAGCCTCATGGGACGGTGTAATATGACCTAATGGCCTAACATGAGTTTTAGTATTACCTGGCAATGTTTGTGTAGATCAATTAAAAGACCAAAATATGTGCAAAGAATCAGCTCTCGATATAAGCGCTTTCCACATATGCAATTACAAAACGCTAAATTTAAAAACAGACATTTTTGTTCATAAGTCTGTATAAGAGACTTGTTAACAGCTATAAATGTAAACTTACCAGGTCCTTTTGCCCCATGTGTTTTAGTAGCAGGAGTTAATGAAATTTGTGAGTCACTGTCGACAAGAAAACTTATATCAATTGTATGGTCATGTACAAATAAACGACTACAGGCTTCTCCATAGTTAGTACACCAAGTCATTGATGGTGGTCAGCTTAAGTTTTTCCCTGGGACTTCTCAAAAATGCAGAATAGTTTACAGGTTTTGTAATGATATATTTTTGTGTACATAGTTTATAGGGATTTGTATTACTCTCCCTCAACATCTGGTAAGGATCACCGCTACTAAAAGAATGGTTGAAGGAAATTTTGTCTAGTCTACTTGACTCGTTTTTCAAACCAATCTTGCATTTTGGCTAGACTCTGATCGGGAGATTTTGAGGATTGTCGAAGCACCTCTTAGTTGCTGTCGTTCCTAGGACCACCCTGACATGGGTGGTAGCATATGTTAGGGTCACAGCTATGGGCAAATAGTGAACACCCAAACAAGAATCAAGTACATTTATATAATAAAATAAACAATAATAAATTTTTATAGCAAAATGACTATAAAAGTAACACTAAAAAAATAAAAGAATACATTTTTATAACAAAATGACTTATAATGCATTTTATAGCAAAATGACCAACATTACGTTTTATAGCAAAATGACCAACAATACATTTTTATAGCAAAATGACCAACAATACGTTTTATAGCAAAATGACCAATAATACATTTTTATAGCAAAATGACCAACAATACTTTTTTAGAGTAAAATTACCAACAATACATTTTTATAGTAAAATCACCAACAATATATTTTTATAGTACAATTACCAACAGTACATCTTATCATCTATAAAATATATATCTAAAAAGCATAATTTTATACTTTCATATGAAACTTACCCAGAAAATGACTGTAGTTGAAAGCATAAAATTACGTGCAAAAATATTTAAATTTCGGCATTAAATAATCGATAGAGATTGATATGTCACGAAACAAAATCAAACAAAGAACCAACATGAAAGAACTCTGAGGACATTTAATCGATATAATATTCTACAATTTCTTAAAAGGTATTCCAAAATATAATGTCAAGAAAACTACATCGCCTCCAGTAATTATTCCCACACAAACATGTATATACACAAAAGCTGAGTATCATGTACCATGTATTCAATTGTGAAAGCAGAATAACATATATCCTAATTACTTCAAAGCTCACAGGAAAATTAAATTTCGGCATTAAATGACCCATAAAGCCGTTGATATGCCGTTAAATAAACAAATCAAACAGTCAAATTAGCTAAAATGAAAATGCCACATTTAATTCACAAGAAATCGTTCGTAGATGGAAGTTGAGAGTTGGGATAAAATCCTTATGCAAAAAATTTAAAAAAGGTCTTACACATCATCATCATCATCATCATCAGTCTCGTGACCGTGTGTAGCGATAGGGGTCGTTGCGCAGCTGCGCAGCTAGCCAGCTTCCTCCAAAGCTAATAGAGAAATAATCGGCTCTTTGTACTACTCTAGAAACTACTTGACTCTTTCTGCTACGCTTTATCTTTAAAATAGTCTTTACAATAGTCAGATCAGAATAAAATATAACATTCCCGCCATATCTGGATAGGAGCTACCCAATCTTTATTATCCAGTCTTGACCGTTTACGTGACGTTACGTAGGATGGATTATTTTCCACTCAGCAACCTTTCCATACATGCGATTCTATTACAGTAAAATATCTGACAACCGGACTAAGAAGGCCTTTCGGATATAAGGAATTGGTTACAAAGTCCGGATATGAGGGGTTAGATTTAGATTAAAATAAATATTTTATAGTAAACAAAATAAGCTAATGGTGAGTGAAATATAACGGAATTGATTTTAAGTAAAAAGAAATAAATTATGTAATGTTAATGAAACTTCATTAAATTAAGTATGCCACGTATACAAAACAAATAATGTAACGAGGAATTTTTATACGCTGTTGCATGATGATTCTTTCTCTTCTAATGTCATTCCCAACTTTTTCCGCAGTTCGTTTTGCTTTTGTTCTTAAAATTTTTTAAACGAAAGACACTTTTTAAATCTGCGTGCGTTACTGCAATCGTTATAGCTTAATGCTTGCTTTCTTTCCATAAAACTGACAACCTTTGCAATAGCTTTTTCAATTTCAATCCAGGTTTCATCACAATCATGCATCTCGTCGCTACCTTGTTGCAGATGTGTCTCGTTGTCATCCTTTCCTCTTATTCCCACCATCTTTTGCACCAATACAAGCCATTAGGGTGAAATAAGCATAAGCAATTATCCAAAGTAAACATCCTGAAAAACAGAAATTTCAAATCAGTTACATATCGCCGAAAAAGTTAAAATATACACATTATGTCCGGATATGCGGGATTACGTTTATGAGACACAATGGATATGAGGGATTCCAGATATGAGGGATTTTACTGTACTATTATTTTCACGGCAATTTCAGATGGGGTCCATGCAATTGCAAACTAAGCTACTTCCAAGTAGTCAAATCATCATTATTTCCCCCGCATTCCAGTTGTAAGGAAAAACTTTTGTTCAGTCTGTTTCTCCCCGGATGCCGCTACTTTGGGAAACAGACACCCGCGTTGATGCTTTCCCGAACACTACACTCCATTGGAGTCAAGGTCAATCATTATCTATCCTTCATATTCTCATAGTCGCCATTTCCTGCTTCTTCTTCTTACGTTCATATCACTCCCCTTATTCACTAACCGTCTGCCTTGAGTTACTCTTGGTTTGCGGTCATATCACGTTGTAACATCGGTTCCTCTTTGATCACAAAAGTTAAGCAACGTCGAGACTGGTCAGTAACTAGATGGGTGATAGCTTGGGAATAAAAGGTGCGGCAAGCTTGGATATGCGGGGTTATATTCACTTACTTGCAATAACCCTTGGCAAAGGTATGAATACACTTCTTTCTCCCCCAGCTATGGGGTAATTAATAAGATTTTTATCAGTATATCATTGCTTGAATCTTAAAATATTTTCTGGTTTAAAATAACCTGGAAAATGTTGATAAACCATAAATAACAAATCAATCTATCAATCGACTTGTGGTCCGTCTATGATTTCCGCTATAATGTCTAAACTGGGTCTTCACGAAGCATGTAAACCTGATACTATGCCTGCAATGGTCCTTAGTGTTGTGGATTCCGGGTTGAAATCCGGTACCAATAAATGACAATCGCCAGGAATGAATATAGGAAAATAATGTATTAACATAATAATACAAACTGGTAATGCAGGTTAGTAGTTCCAGGAATACGGGTTAGTAGCAAAATATATATATACAGTCTTTGGTATTGAAGTATTACTGTATGACTTCTTACTGAGTCTAGGTGCTCGCTCACCGTGACTCCTACAACGCGGTTACCTCACCCTCACTCTTCCGGTTACCTACAACCTTTTACTCTGTCACTCTGGACTCGACTCCTCAGTCTTGCTCTCCCGGGTCCTCACGTAGCGGTAGTATATGTATATACTGGGTGAGTCCATTTGTATAAAAAGGGGCAGACCCCTCAACACTTAAGAAATGTGCTTCTGTTCTCTCTAAATTCTACAATAAATGTCTTGCTGCTTCTTGCTTTCCTGCTTGTTGGAAACCCTCTCCTACTGTTTCTATTTTAAGAACTCAGGCGAAACGTCTGATCCTTCGAACTATCGACTCATTAGCCTTTTATCGGTTTTTGGCAAAGTATTAGAGGCTTTAATCAAGTAATTAAGCGTTACACCTCGAGGGATCTTCTTTCAGACAAGAATGGCTTTTGCTTTTCTAGGATAACTGCTAATGTATTAACGATTATTGCAGAAAGGGTCTTCTGGGCTTTACCAAGGCAAGTTTTCTGAGGAACATTATCATTACAAATTTGCTTTGATAAACTCCCTCAGAGGGCGAAACACATCGTCTAAGTATTATTGTTCCTCTTGTTTTTCTCTTCATATATATATATATATATATATATATATATATATATATATATATATATATATATATATATATATATAAAAGTTAATAAATCCGTTTGTATATAATCCATGTGGATCCCAGTAATATCAAATATTAAAACTGGTCCACAAAAAGAACTTAATGTATTTACTATAACAGAGAATGTACACGAATAGAGTCCATACACCTCAGTTTGGTTGAAATAGATCTATCCCCATATGAGGTAATTTTGGATTTTGTTGTGTAACACACACATATATAAATAGGTGTGTGTGTGTGTGTGTGTTACATATATAGATATATTACACAACAAAATTCATATATATACATAAGTGATAAATTATTAGGAGCTGAAAAAATGATAATTAATTAATTCATCAAGTCGAAAAGAAACCTCAACAGAATGTAGAAATCACTGGACGGCCGTTTCGTTCTATATTTAGGACTCATCAGCAGTGCGCATTCAATACCCGGACAGTTACTTTATTAGACAAACGCCATACCAACTGTACCAACAGGCCTCGGTGACGAAGAGGTAACAAATTACACGATATAGCGCCGCACGATCACATATTCCGTGGTGGAACTCGTCTGAGATTCTCTTTTACCCATTGGACTGTGACTCTTACGAGCCACGACTACTATCCCAAAGACGCTCCACCGAGAGCATTAGAAGTCGATTTAGGCAAGAATATACAAGTGGGGGGGATTTGAGATAATTATAATTACGTAATTCATCGAGGTCGAGAAGAAAGGTCCACAGAATACAGAAAGCATTGAGACTCATATTTTTGAGACTATATTTGAGACTCATCAGCAGTACCCACCCACTACCGAGAATTGAAACCTGGACCGTTTCGATATGAGGCAAGCCTCGGTGAAGAAGAGGTAACGAATTAGACTCGATATAGCGCCGCTTGATCACAGATTCCGTTCCGTGGTGGAACTCATCCGAGTTTCTCTTACCCATAGGTCTGTGCCCTCACGAGCCACGACTACTATCCCCAAGCCTCTGACTCTCTTTACCATAAGAATCACTTGTATACATTTTCTACAATTCATTTCCGTTTTATTAACCATCTAAAGAGGTCAAGGTTCTGTCACTCCTCCTACTCCAATATAAAACATACTTAAGAGAGATATAAAATTAACCCCTCCCTATACTTTATATTGTCTGTTTAACTACCACTCTCAACCCCCTCTATTAAATTACAAAAATTACACTACCCACCAATTTCTAATCCCATTTTTCCTCTCAATTCGTTGTTGGAAGTTTTACCTGATGATCCTGAATCCTTAAAAAAGGATTTAGGTGAAATAAATTATCGTAATGGTACCTTAAAGTGGTTTGTTTTTCATTACATATTAGCTCTGTCCTAACATTGAGCTCTCAGGATTTCATCCTCTTTGGATTTACCAATTCGGTTTACCAAGTTCCTTATAATTTAATTATATATATATATATATGTGTGTGTGTGTGTGTGTGTGTGTGTGTGTGTTTGTGTGTGTGTGTGTTTCATTCAAAACGACAGACAAGGTACTAATTTAAAGCTTTTTATTTAATTTTTCTTGTGTCTGAATATTAATGTTAAATAGTATACACCTAATAATATTAATTACGAACACGGCCACAATGTGCTAACTGTGCTCGATAAATAAAACATATCTATAATACTAAAAACATACACACAACGAACACACTCAATTAAACTGAAAAAATAAAATCATCCTTGATAATGGCTAAAAGAGTAGCCGAAAGCGCTCGGAACTATAAAACAATTGTACAGTTACTACACACTGTGTCCCAAAAAGAAAGCTCTTGTGCGAACACAAGAAAAATTAAATAAAAAGCTTAATCGTAGTACCTTGTCTGTTGTTTTTAATGAAACATGCATAAATGAAGAATTGTTGCCTAAATACACAATATATATATATATATATATATATATATATATATATATATATATACGGTGCCTCATCAAAAGCTATCAGGACTATTCCTATGGTAGCGGAGCTAAAGTATGTAGAGTGAAGCTGCTTAGTACAGATTAACTTTGAACTTTGTCGCGAGGTCTAATCTAAAAGTATCAGGACTGTTGTTATCGTAACGAAGCAAAGCAAGGAAGTAAAATCTGTTGCGCATACAGACTAAGTTATAATGTTCTTGCTCGCTTCCGTTGTTTATAGCAGTGCTTGGAATGAATTGGAGTGTGGTCGTATCTGTGACCATGGCTTATACACGTGCATACATCACACACACTCCCAAAAAACTAAAAACTTAACACACATATCTCATTCCCAGCTGTCAAAATGACCAAGGAGGGAATTCTGAAAGACAGGAATTTCTCATCTTCTATCATACAAACAATTTGAACGAGGCCTTTTAACCAACACATGGACTGACCAAAATTAACGATAAAAACAAATGAAAACTACAGATAAAGTTCACTTTCTTCAGAGAAAGTAATTCACTCCGGTAGTTCACTGCTACTAACAAGCAGGGATTTTTTTTCTCCTGGTGAAGAACACCTCATCCTTCACATAACTCCAATTTAATGTGATAAGGTTAATATCAGGGTTAATTTTCTAAAACCTCTTCCATTGAAGGCTATTACCTTCCCCTCCTGTAACCACCGTCTTAGGCAGTTCGTCTGACTGAAACATCGAAATGGTTATATTCTGTATCCATATGAAGTAATTTTGGATTTTGTTTTGTAATATATATATATATATATATATATATATATATATATATATATATATATATATATATATATATGCTCTGTTAAAATGAAAAAAAAAACGTCGAGCTCTCTGGGGATCAGTTTTAATCTTACTTATTATAAAAAGCAGATTGTGTGTGTGTGTGTGTGTGTGTGTGTGTGCGCGCGTATCTGTACGTTTATATATTGGATCGGATCTCCTACATTTTGCAACCGATTTCAACAAAACTTCACAGGACTGCGTAAAATTACCTTGCAGTGGTTCTGACAGCGCCCAAAATGGGAAAAACCCAATTGTTTTTGCACGAAATCAATTTGAAAACACGATAAAACACGATTCTCTCGCCAGAATGAAAGGGGGACAACTCATATCGAGTTATACTTATTATAAAACCCAGTTTGTTTGTGTGTGTGTGTGTGTGTGTGTTCGTTTATATATGGGATCGGATTTCCTACATTTTTCAACCGATTTGAACTAAAAAGTGTTTCTTATTGTCTTGCACACATTTTTCTTTATTCTTACATTCAGAATGCTTTAAAAATTCCATTTACAAGACAATTGTTTATAATAAAATTCTATTCAATCAATAGACTCATAACGATTGAAAACAATGTTTTTGTTTGAGTTTGACCAATTCGTAAAAAAAAAAAAAAAAAAAAAAAAACTAATTAAGACATGCGTGTCCGTCAACCTTAAACAATAATCTTTGTCAATTTTATTTTTCAGTCTTTATGATGGTCGATACTTGATCTATCTCTTACTGTCACATCCCTGGACAACGCCGGGATCTCCTGCTAGTAATTAATATTACTAGGATCCATCCGGATTATATACCACCGGATCGATTACCTGTACTATATATATATATATATATATATATATATATATATATATATATTTGAATAAAAACAGACCACTTTAAGGTTCCATGTAATAAGTTATTTCACCACAACCCCTTTAACAGGGCTCTGGATCATCAGACTTTACTTCCAAAGGTTGAATTTTTTTTCATTTCAACCCTTGGAAGTAAAGTCTGATGATCCAGAGCCCTGTTAAAGGGGTTGTGGGGAAATAACTTATTACATGGAACCTTAAAGGGTTCTGTTTTTATTCAAACATATCTGCTCTGAATCTTACATTGAGCTCTCTGGATATCATCCTCCTTGGGTCTACCCATGCGGATTACCTAGTTTTGCATAAACTAAATATATATATATATATTATAATTATCTTTTTAAAATATGATTTCTTCGCTATGTTTCAAAAACACGAGCCAAAATCTTCAATATAATTATTAAAATTAAATTGAATTAAAATATCAAGATCTGTTTCATCTTCAAGCGTAATTTTTGGAATAACTAATCTTGTAATTTACGCATCTTTATAAGCATGTTCATTTGTAAAATTAATAACTATGGAAACGGCTGAAGCAATGATTTCAATAAGGGGCGTAAGGCTTAACATTTTTTATCAACATATCAGTTAATTTCGGAAAGAGGTCAAGTCAAGGTCGGGTTGGGGTGTCTAAATTAAAGCGAATGGTGACATCCATTTTATACACATATCGTCTCTGTTTCAGCGACAGAGAGTTTATTGGCGTTATGCGTTATTGTTACATTGTTAAGGGTCTTAAGATTTTTTTCCTAAAAACGATTCTTTGTATATAAATGCGTCGTATTGAACTATTTGTTTTTTGACGGCTTCATAAAGGGTTTTTTTTTTAATTTTATGATTGGGTTAAGCTTTTAAAACTTTTATTAGACTATGAATTTTGTTTAATGCTCCACTTTTGAGCACTGTTTTTTTTAAATGAAAACACTATACAAAAGAACTTCGGATTATTTACCTAACGTGTTCTTTCCTATTTTTCTGTACAGGGTGTCCATAAAGTTCGTGTGCACTTTAAAAAAAATCCCTAACTTTATTTGTATTTGCGACAGAAATAATTTGTAAAAAAGATTAGAAAGAAGTATTAGGTTGGTGCAAAAATAATGACGTAATAATGTCGTTTTTTGACGTTAAAAAATACGTCAAAATACGACATTATTACGTCATTATTTTTGCACCAACCTAATAAATCTATATTTTTGAAGGTTTTATTTAAATTTTATTTATTTCATTTTATTTTATTTATATTTTTACAGATTATTTCTATCGTAAATACAAATAAATTTATAAATTTTTTAAAGAGCACCCGAACTTTATGGAGACCCTGTATATTTGCATATGTGTGTGTGTGTGTGTGATGCACATGATCAGATCGAAATGTTCATATTATATTATCTACGTCTGGTAACGAGAACAATATCTGATTTCCCACTGGCGACCATAAGTGAACACCTCTAATATTTATAATTATTTCGAAACATGACAAACAAATTTGGTTTACATTCTAAGCATCTACAACAGACACAATGTTGCATCTGCACAGTCCCATATGCAAAGGTGCCTCTCTGCTCAATGTCTCCTCATTAGTGCATCCAATAAGAGGCATCTAGAAAGTTCATTCTGTTCATACGAATACGTGAAACCATGTCATTATTAAGATGACAATGCGCTTGTCATGAGATTCTGGTGTCATCAACGCGAAGAGTGACAATTTCCAGCAATTGGCAATATTTTTCTTTCAGAGCAATCAGGTGACTTATACGACTCTCTAATTTCTTTTATTGTCTCATGCTTCTCGTTAAATAGCCACCATAGATGAAATTCTATGACAGCATTTTCTGACCAGGCTTTGTTATGCTTTACATAACAAAAATGGAATATTCTGCGTATTGTTTGCGAACAGAGACTCCACACAATAAGAAATATTCAATATGTGCTCACCAAGCAAGGTGATAATGGCACTAGAACATAGAGGATCACAGGGAGTGAAAGTGAAACTTGAGAATGGGGATGATTGAGGAAAGGATAAAAACAAACAAAAAGTGTTCCAGACACTGCATTTAATTTTTTGAAGATTGTAGTTACCAGGGAAGCAAGAAATCGGAAAGGAGTTCCTCAGGTGCGAAGTGCGAGAAAAGAAGCTGTTAAAGTGGAAGTGGCGGTTGATTTAGCTATTTCAAGAAACCTAGTTGCCAATCTAGTAGCACGCTTAAACTCATGTAGTCGTGATACCGAAGAAAAAGCTCATCGGAGCAGTAATACATTAAATCAATTATCAATACATTGAATCAATTGCCTCGTCTACTGCAAGGAAAGTTGGCTCCCTGAGCCGCGCCAGGAAGTTTTTCTCCCCAGAGTTGATCCTCCAGATCTACAAATCAACAATTCGCCCTTGCATGGAGTATTGCTGCCATATATGGTCTGGTGCCCCTTCTGTTTGCCTCGGGGTTCTTGATAGGCTCCAGAGGCGGATATGCAATGTAGTTGACCCTGCCCTGGCGTCTCGTCTACAGTCACTTTCTCACAGACGCACCGTCGCCTCCCTCTGTATGTTCTACAAATACTTTCATGGAAATTGCTCAGAGAAGCTGCATTTGCTGGTTCCCAGACATCATGAGTTCCAGCGCCTTACGAGGCTGGCATCCCGCTCTCACCCTTTCACTGTCGAAACTCCTAAATGTAGCCGTCTCTTCTACTCTAATAGCTTCATGTCTCGCACCTCTCGCCTGTGGAACTCCCTTCCCTTTTCCTGTATCCCTGTGAGCTATAATCTTCAGCTATTCAAGTGTAATGTCAATCGACATCTCCAGTTGCCTTGATCTATCCACTACCCTCATCCTTTCTTCTATCACTTCTATCTGATCTTGCTCTAAATTTTCTGTAACCCCTTGCGTCCTAGTGGCTTCCCGCCTTGCTTAGGGTGAAATGCTTAAAAAAAGAAACGAAAAAAAAAAAAGAAAAGTTACCTTGAAAATATTTGTAGAAAAGACAGAAGGAAGACACGTCAGTATTTAATACAGGCCTACTGAATGGGACTGTCTCATGGATCTAAAAATTACAGATTATGTGTATAAATGGGATAGATATCAGTTTACTTTAAGAGGCCAAGATCGTAGTGGTTTGGGAATCATCCTCTTGGGAGTCTGTTTCCGAGCGTAACAGCTCTGGGGAATAATATCTCTGAGAAAAAAATTCTACTTACCATTAAAGTATGAAGGAGATGAGGATGAGTCGACTCCGTGTGCATAGCATGGCGGGTGCGAGATGTAAAAGTGCGAACTCGTGAAACAAAGGAATATAGCTCGTTTGAACATCTGCCATGAAAATAGATAGAGATTAACGATAGACATACGACGTTTTGTCTGTGGAGAAAGGGACTGGAAAGGTGAAAATAATTAACCTCTCACATGGCTGTGCAAACGGTTTTGAACTCTTTATTAAATCCTGACAATACTTGAAGTGCTTCAGTTAGACCAAGGGATCGGCAACCTCCTGCACGCGACCCACACGTGGCGCTTCAAACAATTTCCAATGGCACGCAGCCGAAAATGACATCACGAAGTCCGAACCAATGACTACTACAAAGCAAAGAAGATATTTAGCTGTTTCAATTATAATATATACTAAAGTATATATACTATATATTACTATATAAAATATATTGTAGAACAGGTATATTCATCTTGTATAAAAATACGTATGCTGTTGGCACACTGAATGATTTTAAAACCCTAAGTCGGCACATAGCAAAACTTGCCGACCATCTGTCGTCATTCAGAATAAGTTCTTTTCAAAATGCATTAACAAATGACACATTAAGACAGAAGACAGAGATAATTTTGCTAAGAATAAGGTAAGTAACAAGAAATTTACTTAGCTGCTCAACCCTTTGCCTGTCCATGGAATTTTCGTGTGTACTATTGAAAGGTTCATACTTGTTTCCTTATTTATTACTACAGTAGAATCCCTGACAACCAGACGAAGAAGGCCTTCCGGATATGAGGAATTGGTTACAAAGTCCGGATATAAGAGGTTATATTTAGATTAAAATAAAAGAACTGAAATCAAGTTTAATATTTATTTTCAATGTTTTATAGTAAACAAAATAAGCTAATGGTGAGTGAAATATAACGGAATTGATTTTAAGGAAAATTAAATAAATTATGTAATGTTAATGAAAATTCATTAAATTAAGTCTGCCACGTATGCAAAACAAATAATGTAACGAAGATTTTTTAATCGCTGTTGCATGATGATTCTTTCTCTTCTAATGTCATTCTCAACTTTTTCCGCATTTCGTTTTGCTTTTGTTCTTGAAATGTTTTAAACGAAAGATACTTTTTAAATCTGCGTGCATTATTGCAATCGTCATGGCTGAATGCTGGCTTTCTTTCCATACAACTGACTACCTTTGCAATACCTTTTTCAATTTCAATCCAGGTTTCATCACAATCATGCATCTTGTCGTTATCTTGTTGCAGATGTGTCTCGTTGTCATCCTTTCCTCTTATTCCCATCAACTTTTACACAAATACAAGCCATTAGGGTGAAATAAGCATAAGCAATTATCCAAAGTAAAGTTGCTGAAAAACAGAAATTTCAAATTAGTTACATATCACCCAAATAGTTTAAATATACACATCAAAATCATGTCTGGATATGAGGGATTCTACTGTATTGCAAAAGCAACTCAGTTTATTTGGCAACTGTGCTGATATATAGTGTTTCACATAATAAAAACATACAAATCATAAGTTATTTACACTACGCTCTGTGAATCACATTTGCTGCACAGGTTTTATTATGTGAAACTTTATATATCAGCACATATTGTTTGCTAAATAAGTCGTGTTGCCTTGCAGTAGTTATAAACCTGAAGACAGTGTACATAAATTTTTTTTTATAGTTTCATTACTACTCAATCTATTCTTTGAGAATCTAACAGAGTAATAAAGGAACGCCTGTAATGAATTATAAATATTTTTATGGTAAAAAAAAAACAAAATAAAACTCTATGGATGATTGCCGATCTAAATCCTGATTATATCTCATCTCCTGACGAAAGTGAATAGGAATTTGGGGGTTTAAAATTGTTCTTTTTCAAAGTGAAAATCATTACAATAAAGAGGAAAAATAGATGTTTTTCATTTGAGACTTTACATTATCAGTCCTCTGGTTATATATCGTCGTCGGCATCCATCCGTCTCGAGAGATGATGGAGTAGCACGGTGCACTACGAGCCTGGGTGGGATATATGAAGAACTAGGGCTGCCCAGACGTCTAGTTCCCCCTCTCGGCCTTGCTAGCAGTGTCCAAAGGAGAGGATAAACCAATACAGTTTGGTACCAACGCGGCTGCAGGAGTTGCCGGAAGATAACACAAAGTGCCGTCTATCCGCCTTAGGGGGTCCTCTACGGGTTTGAATTCAGAGTTGTCCTTCTCCTAGACCAGTTGCTATCCAAGGCTATAGAACCCAGTCTGCCCTGCTAGTCATCCATAGCTGGAGGGAGAAGAAGAGGATTCACACCTTTCCCAAAGTAAGTGAATGTAATGGATTCGACTGGAATTCGAACTCGGCTCTCCGATCCCTGAATCCAAGCCATTGTGCCCCCTCGATGCCCAAATAAGATTAGGCCATTCCTCAGTCCTGCTCAAGTGTAGACTCTATTCTTAAGCGGCTTTAGTTTTTAAAATCATAGACCGTGTGCAACTCAGCAGATACACGAAGCGTCCTGGGTATGACGGTGAACTACATCCGCGTCCTGGGTATGGCGATAAACTGCATCCAACTGCAAGGTCTCAGATAATGTTTTCAGAAAAATAATGTTGCCAGCTCTAAGTTTTTGAAACAATAATGTTGCCAGCTCTAAGTTTTTGAAACAATAATGTTGCCAGATCTAAGTTTTTTTGTAGAAAAGGAATAATGTTGCCAGCTATACGTTTTTTATTCTATACAAAATAGGCATTTAAAATTCATATAAACTGGATTTGGCATTAAATTACCCACAGTGGTTGATATGCCATAAAACCCAAACAAACAAGCAGATACACGAACGTGGAAGTCACCATGAAAATATTAATAAAAAATGCACAGATAGGCAACCTGACAGCGGTGGGCAAGTGACTGAAGCCGAGCCGCCAGATCCGAACCAATAGCATTGCTGATTCTTCTTTGTATCTTATCAAGGAGCTTAAGGTAAATTGCAGGGGACCATATATGGCAGCAATATTCTAAGCATGGATGAGTGATAGATTTATAGATATGCAAGATTCCGGAGAGAAAAATTGTCTCGCTCGACACAGTGAACCGAATTTCTTAGCAGTTGATCTAGCGACGGATGCAATATTGTTTTTCCACCTCATGTAAGCTAATAAATTTAGCCTGAGAAAGCGCAACGAGTCACTTTATTGGAGGATAGCATCAGCCATGTTGATGGAAGGCAGATAGTTAATGGAGATAAGTTGGTTTTAGAGGCGTTAAAATTAACAAGCCATCTTTTGCCTGAGATAACGACGGTGTTGAGGTCATTTTGTACATCAGCTGCCATTTAACCTTGTCTGACTGATCAGCCGTACTATCTAGGCCGGAGTAAGTAGTGGTGTCTTCAGCGTAGATGCCAAGTTGAGAGCTGATGCTATCGAGAAGGTCGTTAGTGAAGATTAAAAGCAGCGTAGGACCAAGGATGGAACCCTGGGGGACACCCGCGATAGTACGAAAGGATCTAGACGAGTGGACGTTCAAGATAACTTTCATTTCACGATTTGATAGGAATGACTGGATGAGCTCAAAAAACGTACCCCGAGATACCGTAGCATTTCAGCTTGTGGAGAAAACCTGAATGTCAGACTCTTAAAAGATTTAGAGATCTCCAATGCTACAGCTCAGGCTTCACCGTTTTTATCTATAGCATCATAGACTCTTTCCGAAATTATCTGGAGAAATAAAAACCATATAGCTTGTCTGAGAAAAGGCCCTGAGATGAGAGATGGTGAACCAATTCAAAGTCAAAAGGCTAATAAACCGTTAGTTGGATTGGTCAGATGGTTCACCAGAATTCTTAAAGCTAGCTTTGGAGTACACTTCTTAATGACTATTACAGAGCTGACTTCGTGTTCACATGCTTTTTGGGATCAAGATTAGAGATGATAGCTGAAACCATAGAAGGGTTTATATGCATATCACACAACAGAGAATCAGTTCTAAGTGTGAAGATAGATAGGGATACTCCAGATGAGTCAAGAGTAGAGTTGGAGGAGAATTTACACGCAAAGAGGGATGATAACACCTCAAATCGATTGAAGCGACGAAATAGAGACCTTTCGCTTATTTAGTACCCTATTTCAGAGCCGCCACTAATCACGACAACCAAAGTTTTTAGAGGCTCATTCTCTCAGCAAACAGCGACTAAGCTTTTTCGAGGACTCGCCCACATTTGTTACGAGCAGTAGCAAATTGGTACCTGTTATGAGAGCTGTCACGCTGATATAGCCGGAAATAGTGGTTCCTTTGTGCTATGGCAGCCGAATATGCTGGTCTGAACCATGGGGAGGAATGCGGTTTCATTTGTTATTTCCGAGAAAGGATGAAAGCATCAATGCCGGCTTTGACCCAAGAAGAAACCTCAGTGGCATATCCTCAAAAATTTATTGCGTGCCTTCAAAACTAAAGTTTCTTTTTACGTCCACAATAGCAATGCCTACACCCAAACTAATGGTGTTGCTATGGGAAGTCCTCTCGGCCCGTGCTTTCCAAACTATTTCATGAAACACATAGAAAACATGATATCTACACGTCACTAAACCCACAATATATGTTATCAAGGTATAGAGTTATTGAATGGTGTTGTATTAGCGTAAGAAAGAGTAAGAAGTGGAGTTCTTGGAGCTATGTAGGAAAGATAACGGCCAACTCTAGCCTTGAAGAGGTCAAGATTTAATTAGTGAATAACATTTCGGATTTCATTCGGAGACTTTAGAATTAGAGTTGAAGTAGACTTTAGAAGGAACCGGAAACCCAATCCGAAACACCAAACAAGGGATTAACATCTACACCTATTCAAAAGATCGGGGAGGAGTGTGAACCAGGCGATATTCGACTCCTATTGGGGAAGAAAATAAATAAATAACTAGTGAATATTTCAGAGCTCAGTCGAAGATGTTATAAATATAGTGGGGAAATAGACATTAGAAGGAACCGGAAATTCAATCACAAACAGGAAACAAGGGATAGACCTCTACTCCTGCTCAAAACACCAGGGAGTAGTGGAACTGGACGAAAGGCGAACCTGTCTACCCCTATTAGGAGAGGAAAAAAGTAATTAGTGAATAAATTTTCAGTTCAGGCGGAGACGTCAGAAGTATAAAGTTGAAGTCGGTTTTAGAAGGAACCGGAAATTCATTCCTAAACGGGAAACAAGGGATAAACCTTTACTCCTGTTCAAAAGACTGGGGAGGAGGGGGAACTGGAAGATAGGCAAACCTATCTATTCCTATTAGGGGAGGATGAAATAATAGAATAAATAATTAATTAATAAAATTTCAGAGTTCAGGCGGAGAGGTTAGTTGTATAGAAGCGTAAGTAGACTTTCAAAGCAACCGAAAGCCCAATTCTAAATTTATACATAAACAGAAGTCAAAATATCGTTAAGTTTTCAAAATTTTTAAATTTAAGAACGCTCAAAAATATTCTTATGGTTAACTGTTAACATCAAGATGAACTATGAAGGATGTTAGTTTGCGTAAGTGATGGGGTGTTTATAAAGTTCGTTTACAAATGTTACATGATAGATCAGATAAGATCGAAGGTAAGACGGATCAAACTCAGGAAAAGTAAACATTTAATGGTCACATCTGACCGCATGAGGCGGTTGCTAGATATCCTGCAGTTGGAGATTCGTTTGCAGCTGTGCTGGTCAAAACTCTCTGCCTCCGAGCGGAGTGAATCCCTAGATGAGGCTAATTCGAAGGGTAGAGTCTCGTGTCGGGAAACAGCTACCCGACCCCGTTTTATACGGGGTCTACGTGGAATTTTTGGCCGAGCCTACGTCCTCGGATACCCCACATTAAATTCGGCCTTGGTAGATAGTCTGCAGTTGGAGATTCATTGTGGAATATACTTGACTCACTTCTAACCGTTGACCACTTTTACGCGCCGCTGGCGAGTCTTATATGTGTTGTTCGTGTCCTAAGTATTATCGATCATTACCAACCTTCGTTTGATTATTCTATTCAGTAATCTTCCCTAGGTTACAATATATATTAAGATTGTTTATTACATATTCTTGAGAAGTTAGAGAAATATTTCTGATGGCTCGTTGCAAATCCGGACAGAAAATCACGTATGGCTTCCGATTTTTGTAATGAATTCAGATTTGGCAGATGAAATCGACGTTAATATTTACGATTTCATATATTTCGACAATCGGATTAATTTTGAGATGAGATTGGTGTTTCTTGTTCTGTTTAGTTGTCACTCCCTTCTGCACATATCCACACACATTCATCTCAACACGCTAAACTATCTGTGAACGTCCAGACTTTGACGTAAACAATTTTGCCACAATATCTTACAAACAGAAAACTTTACAGTCTTGGTGACATGTAAGTATATTTGTTCAATCTCTGACAATAAATTCTATATTAAGCATCCTTGTTTTGAAGCGTGGTTGAGATAAGAATTCAGTGTTTACTTATTTGTAGGGCTCCTGAATTAAGAGAATGGAATAAAGAAGTAAACAAAAAATGAGAGAGAGAGAAAAAAAAAAGAAGCGAAACTGGCTCAAGTCCCTTCACGAAGATATTATTTTCCTCCGCCCTTTCGTTTTCTCGTGTTATCTCCATTTATTCAACCTTTTTTTTTATGTTGACTTGTTGGCTCCTTGGAAATATTTCTTCACTCTTTTATCTTTTGGGATTCAATCACTGCAGCAGGTATCTTTGATAACAGAATTTTCCAACTGCCTTTCGATTTTGCTGTTATTGCTGCCCGATTCATTCGATGTATATGGATTTCAGAAATTGTATTACTAGCTTACACACACACATACACACACACACACACACACACACACACACACACACACACACACACATATATATATATATATATATATATATATATATATATATATATATGTATGTATAAAGTTGTAGCCTCTGTCTATCCGTTTGTTATCGAAATTTTGGGGATAGATCCCCATAACTATATATATTCAAAAAACTACATTGCCCAGGGTACTTGGATAAGTATATTTCATTTTGATCAAAGGGGGTACCTTTTAATTTAATTTTGATTGAAAGGTGTCGCCGGGAAGTGTCTGGAGTGGGGGTGACACAAACGACCCACTGAACTTTTCTCCCGTTCATTAAAATTAAATTTAATTAGCCAGAAGATAGAGGTCACATCGGCAAGGTCATTGAGTAATAATGAAATTAATCATTTTTCTCCACAAATTATAACAATCTTCTATTCGGCTAGTATAGTATAGTATATATATATATATATATATATATATATATATATATATATATATATATATATATATATATATATATATATATATATATATATTTATATATTTATATTTATATCCATTCTATTATGTCTCAAATAGCGGGTAATGTCACTGTTTTGATTGGTTGGTTGTTTTGCTTTACGGCATATCAACCTCAGTGGGTCATATAATGACAACAAAATTTTTGAAATAAATTCATAACGATAGTTTAGTGAAAAAAAAAAAAAAAAGAAAAAAGATGCGTATGTATACATATAAATTTGAACCATTTTTCAATTACTCATATTTTTGTGTACAATCTAAATTCTTTTAGGAAATTTACAATCTCGGATGGTTTCATTTTCGTAAAAAAGTTTTTTTTTTTTAAATTACTCACTTGGTAATATTTTGTTCGCACTGGATCAAAATCTACAAACTTTAACATTATATGTTTCACTGTAAATTTCTCTTGGCATGTAGTGCATATTGGGGATTCTGTGCCCTTGTGATAAAGTAAAAAAATGATAGAAAGAACTGAGGTCGTTAAAAAAAATAGGAAATTGGACACTTTTGACCCCCTCGGCTATTTTGTTTATAAAATTTACAAAATATGTAGACCAATACAATAATATTTGTATTAAAATTTTCATATTTATTTATAAAAGGTTAATAAGTCTTTTTTAATATTTCAGGTACCATTATTTTGAACGTAATTAGGGCTGACTAATTTGGATATATGAAGCGCAAGAGAGATAGTGTTAGACAGTGAACGACATGAGATAGGAAGCTGGGGAAAGCCACGATTAAATATGTCCCGAAGAGACGCTGCACATAGAGGAAGAATATGAAAGAAAACAGACGTGACATTGTTTAACCTTTGTGCTAAAAAAAAAAAAAAAAAATAATAATACATTTTCATTACTGCATACACTTTGGACTCCCTCGGTAATTTTTATTTGTAAAATTTACAAAATATGTAGACAAATTACAATGCCATACTTATTATTTACTTTGTATAAGTATTTATTATTTACTATTTTATAATTACATAAATTATAAAGAAAACTTTTTATTTAATAATTTATAAAAATGACAAAATTATGAGAATATGCAAATCGACTACAATGTAATATATATGATATATTGAACCTTTTATAAATAACTATGAAAATTTTAATACAAATATTATTGAACCAAATATTTAGGTTTTTCATATATTTTTTTTATTAAATTGTAAAAATAAAATTATCCTTGTAAATAAGCTTTTTAATAAATAAATAGTTTGACATCTTTGTTGAAACTTCACATGAATAAATTAAATGTATAACCATTAGTATCTGTCTATATTTCTGAGATGAGGTATTATGTACATTATTTACATTATTCGGACTATTGTCCTCATCTTTGTCGCCATATTTATTACAACGTTTCAGTCTTTCAGTATCTGTCTATATTTCTGAGATGAGGTATTATGTACACTATTTAAATTATTCGGAGTATTGTCCTCATCTTTGTCGCCATATTTATTACAACGTTTCAGCCTTTCATTATCTGTCTATATTTCTGAGATGAGGTATTATGTACATTATTTACATTATTCGGACTATTGTCCTCATCTTTGTCGCCATATTTATTACAACGTTTCTGCCTTTCATTATCTGTCTATATTTCTGAGATGAGCTATTATGTACACTATTTACGTTATTCTGACCATTGTGCTCATCTTTGTCGCCATATTTATTACAACGTTTCGGCCTTTCATTATCTCTCTATATTTCTGAGATGAGGTAATATGTACACTATTTACATTATTCGGACTATTGTCCTCATCTTTGTCGCCATATTTATTACAACGTTTCTGCCTTTCATTATCTGTCTATATTTCTGAGATGAGCTATTATGTACACTATTTACATTATTCGGACTATTGTCCTCATCTTGGTCGCCATATTTATTACAACGTTTCGGCCTTTCAGCATATCTCTATATTTCTGATATGAGGTATTATGTACACTATTTACATTATTCGGACTATTGTCCTCATCTTTGTCGCCATATTTATTACAACGTTTCGGCCTTTCAGTGTCTGTCTATATTTCTGAGATGAGGTATTATGTACACTATTTACATTATTCGGACTATTGTCCTCATCTTGGTCGCCATATTTATTACAACGTTTCGGGCTTTCAGTATCTGTCTATATTTCTTAGTTGAGGTATTATGTACACTACTTACATTATTCGGACTATTGTCCTCATCTTGGTCGCCATATTTATTACAAGGTTTCGGCCGTTGTACGCTCCGGCCTTCTTCAGGTGATTGGAATTACGAACTGAACCCTTTATTTCGCCATGTTTAATGGATGTCAGTTATCAGTTATCTCCTGTTAATTCCCCTCTCCAAGTTCTCCACTGCCTTAACCGGGTATTGAACTCACACTTTTTGAGTCCTGTCACTGGATCTAACCAACGCCTTTATCCACGTTACAGGTGGAAGCAAGTTTTATATTATTGTAGCATACCAACGGACCCGGTACAACCTAGGCTATATTTATGAGGTATTATTTTGGTTAAACAAGCCATGATTGCAATTAAACGAAAAATAATACGACAAAAAAAAAAAAAGAACACGAGTCTATAAAAACTTTATTATATCCAAAGGTAAGAAAACAAAAATCAAGCAATTATTACAATTGATCAAAACAGTAGAGTTACCATTAAAATTCACTCAAAAATTTTCCTTTGTATGATCTGTACAACCTGCGTCTTGTAAACGTCTTATTGGAATAATTAGGATATAAAAATTCTTATTGCATTTATACCAATGCAACTGAAAGTTATCGCAAGAAAAATATTAATGAAACAAATATATTTTTATTAATGAAACAAATATATTTTACAAATATATAATTTGAATTATTGCATACAATTTTAGTGAAACAAAGTACTAATACTAAACGATATGAAATTAATATAATGAACATTATCAATGATAACACTTTTAATCTGCATAATAGCCTTTTAAAGAATGACAATACGTATATGAAAGTTACTCTAAAGTCTAAGCTAATAGGAGTTGCCAGGTAACTAATTTCAGCCGACTATCTTGAATTTTAAACCTACACATGGCATATAAGATGCAGGAGAATTTAAAGATATTTTTAGTAAAAAAGTGCGTCTTATATGCCGTCAAATACGGTACTTTGTATATATTTATGTGTACAGGACACACAATTGGACTTACGTTCTTAATGCGTCAAATCACTAAACTTTTCATATAACATTTTCATGTAACTACCCTGTTACATGCAGGGACACCTATTCATGCGTGATATGGTACTGCAAAGGCCTCGATATTTCCTAGCGGTGAAATCCGCAATTAATTTCGAAACACCCTAATATTAAATACATTTGTCTCCCTTTGGTCAAGATGAAGTCACGTGGACGGCAGCTTAAGCTATTTTTAATCATTTATCTGGGAAAACAGTTGTATATAGAGGTATATATTGAAATATATCTTCCCCAGATATAGATATGACCAGCTCGCAGTCCTTAATTTGCAAAAAAAAAAAAAAAATAACTCACAGTTTCCCGTATGCAGAATATATACTCGACAGCGACGTAACAGATAAATCCAGTCGGCTCGAATCTGAAATCCTAGATATGAGTTCTTCAGAAACACAGAAGACTATCTGGTAGCTCCGTTTCCTGTTAACAATGATTATACGTATGATTCTCTTATTTCGTTCACTTTTCACTCTGCTTGTTGCTGCATACATGTTATAATTTTAAGTGTAAATATTAGGATGGTGCAAAAATAATATCGTTTTTTAACGTTAAAAAATAGGTAAAAAAAAACGATATTATTTTTGCACCAACCTAATATATATATATAATTTTGTGTAAAATGAAACTATCAGGTCATCCCATAAGTTCTGTCCAAATTTTAAGTTTTGGTTAAAATGAACGAAATTTAAAGAGTATTTTATAATGTCTAATGGAGCTGAACATTATTTTTATGCTTAAATGCATTTAAACTGATCAAATTTTATTTCAGAGAACAATAAAATTAAATTTTGTTTGATTAAAACCCTGCTAACATGGAAGTACCCAAGAATCATTTGAGGCACATAATGCTTTATGAGTTCGAGAAAGGAAACTCAGCAGCCGAAGCGGCTAGAAACATTCACTCAGTTTATGGAGAGGAATGTGTGAATGAAAGAACTTGCAGAAGATGGTTTGCAAAATTCAGAGGCGGAGATTTCACCCTTGAAGATGAAGATCGAACCGGACGTCCAGTTGAGTTTCATGAAAAGCTGCTTGAAGCAGCCCTTGAAGAAAATCCTGCTTTATCAGTTGAGGAATTGGCAGTGGTTCTCAGTTCAAACCATACAACTGTTTATCGTCATCTTCAACAACTTGGAAAAGTTCCTAAATTTGGAAAATGGGTGCCTCATGAATTGTCTGAAAACCACTTCAAATCCCAATTTGACATCTGCTCTTCTCACCATTCTCACCAACTTGTTTCACCTTTTTTGTATAGACTTGTGACTGGCGACGAAAAATAGATCTTTTATAGAAATGTTAAGCGTCGTAGACAGTGGCTTAGTAAAGGGGAAGGACCCCAGCCACAACCTAGAAGGGAACTTCATGTGCAAAAGGTTCTTTCAATCTGGTGGGATCGCCAAGGAATAATCCACTTTGAATTCTTACCACCTAATGCAACAATTAATGCTCAAATATACTGTCAGCAATTAGAGCGTTTGAACCAAGCTTTGAGGAAAAAAGACCTGCTCTAGTGAATCGAAAAGAGATGATGTGTCATCTGGACAATGCGCGACCCCACACAGCAAGAATCACGTCACAAAAGATCGAAGAACTTGGTTGGAAGAAAATTCCTCATCCCCCTTATGCTCCCGATCTTGCTCCTTCAGACTACCATTTGTTTCGTAGCTTACAGAATCATTTAGAAGAAACAGCTTTTGTAACACAGGAAGAGGTTAAAACTGACATTTGTGTGTTCTTAGAATGAAAGCCAAATGAATTTTTACAGTAATGTAATTAGTAAGATTGTTAATAGATGGAAGGAAGTCATAGATAATCAGGGAAAATACATGGTTGATTGAATCTGTAATTAAATGTAACATTTGCTCACTTGTTTTCTTTATTCAAAATTCGGACTTATAGGATGACCTGATACCTCTGAGAAGAAAGCATGGAAGTATTTCCTTTTCTTTTCAGTCATTCCGTTCCGACTGTGTAATAAGGGGTTATAAATCATTCATATGATAATACTAATGATGAGGAAAATAAAAACTGAAAGAATAATCATTTCTCCCATAACTCACCCATTATCTAAAGTATCTGAAGAGATATGATATGATTTACCGCCATTAATACTATAGAATGCAAATGGAAGGAGATCAAGAGGTAGTTCAGCAAGAACTTTCATCGATTAGCGCATAGACGACAACGCAATTAGAAATGATTTTTTTTTTCCTGATTGTTGCATACCGCGTAAGGAGCTGGAAGTCTTTGGTAGCGCTTAGAGAGGGTGATGCAAAGGTTGATAGGTTTGAAAACTGCACGTCGTAGCTGGGGGTGGAAGATGTAGCCTCAGGGGCCTGTGTTAAAAATAAGTGCTCGGTTTAACTACTGTAAACTGAACGACTGACCACTTTCATCACTGTATGAAGTGAGCTTGATAAGCTGCCGTCACATGATGCACGTGACTTCATCTCTACCAAAAGGGAGGTAAACGCATTTGATATTAGGGTGTTCCGAAATTAATTGCGGATTTCACCTCTATGAAATATCGAGGCCTTTGAAGTACCATATCAGGCATGAATAGGTTGTCCCTGCATTTACTTTCGCTGGACAACCCCAAGGCCACTTTATGACACTTTCGAGATAATTTGAATTGATATAGACAATGGACAATGATATTTGGTCTTTCTCTCCTGGAAAAAAATAATCTTTTTATTGCTCTCTCTTAATAATGTTTTATTTATATTACATACCCAGTAAACTCTTCGTATTAGTGACTTTATTGCCTTGCTTGGGGTGAAATGATTAAAAAATATCCAAGGATGACAAAGATAATCTGAAAGAAATGATGATAAGTGTTTGTAGGACGATCAGTTATACAAATATAGAAGCAAGCAACCATTTGAAAGATTGATAGTATATATTTCATATTTATGAAATCATACTATAGTATTTGTTCATATTGCATTAGAATCACCATATTTGTTTATTCTCGAAAGAAAAAAAGTGTTTTCTGTGGAGAGAGTTCAAAGAATTTTCTTCTTTCCCTCAGAAGTGATCTCTGTGAAATCGAACGCAAAAGTTTTTAATAAGTTTTTCGGTTGCAAAGACCTGTCGCCAAAATAAAAGCCTCGAGGGAATTATGTATTTCTGCCGCCAAAACGAGGCTGGCAAGCGTAACCTTTTCGATGGAGATCAAGAGGGCAGTTTCTATAATTGTACGTATGTTTCCGAGTCCTACATCTAACAGCAACGAATATTTTCTTGTTAGCCCCACACATCTACCCTCCCTCCCTCAAAAAAAAAAAAAAAAAAAAAAGCAGAAAAGAAAAAAAGAAACAATTTCTCCGTCGTAGAGATATCTTTATAACACGCTTCAATGCAGAATGTCTGATTTTGCTGACGACCGATTGCACACGGCGAATAGAAGAGGAAAAAAAAGTGGGGGAGACAACACTGACAGATTTTGATTACAACTCGAATTGTTTGACGTAAATACGATTGTCTAGTTTGATTCAACTGGGACATCCGTAGACATTCATTTTCTAATAAGGCCACAAATGTTTTGTTTTACAGCGTGGAAAAAATACTTGCAAGAAAAAAAAAAAAGTAATCGTTTCATTTTTGTTTATATTGTTCTTTTTTGTTTCGAAAATATAAATCGGTAGTCTAACAATGGTACGTAAAGGGAGACAACTACTGCGTATCAATTCATTCGAATCTAAAACATTTTTCTATGCAAAATTGTCAGCCATTATTATTAATTTTTGACTGGTATTTACTTTCATCTTCATTTTTTATTAGATGAAACCTTGTCAGCCAGAGAACAGACTTGAAGCAACAGAAATGTAGTTCTACAGAAGGAAGCTGGGAATATTTGATACAGGACAGACTGAATGAAACAAGGGACAAAGGAAAACAAATCATAACCTACGTAAGCTTGAGCAAATGTATGGCGGAGCAAGGTTTAGGAGAGATAACTAAAAGACAACATTTACTAAGAACTACAAAGTATAGATAATTGTGGAGAGCCATGATCGCTAACGCCCTGAAGATACACAGCATATAGAATAATAATAATAATAATAATAATAATAATAATAATAATAATAATAAGAAGAAGAAGAAGAAGAAGAAGAAGAAGAAGAAGTAACGACATTGAGTATAGAGTTCGTTCGTCAGAAGTAGTACTCCCGACCTTCGCAGACTGCAGTGAGCCGTGATAAAATTTCTGACACCAGAAGATTTCGCGCCAATTTACATTAACGGGTGTATACAGCAAAGTATACTTGCCAGCCCTCAAATAAGACATTTTTAAAATGAGGCTTCAAAAGAGAACTTTTTAATATCAAAATATAGCAAATCCAATTACTGCAATTCTTCCTCACGGCACCGGTTTTGGTTAGTAATACATGATTTTCTGGGCAACTTGTATGTTACCTGGGACAATGTTAGTAAAAATGTCTATTTTTTCTCTTACGAGGCCCAGACCTCCGAATACTATTGGTACTGTCTCAGTTTTCATTTCCTGTTAATCTCGATCTCCAGGTCCTTATATTTTAACAATTTCTCAATAATTTTCATGGCGGTGGTTCTCTCAGATGGTACTGCTCTGTCAATACGCATACACCTTCCGAATTTCTCGTCTTTTATGTTATTATTATTATTATTATTTTTATTTTCTTTGCTTTCTGGCGTTTACACATTTCTTTCCGGGTCCCGCCCAGGGACCTAAGGTTAGAAATGACATCATGACACTTTTCACTGACAAAAAAAAAAAAAAAAAAAAATTACATAGATAAAGCCCTTCGTAAAGTGTGGGCTGTACTTGTCAGAACAATTTTTTGTATCTCCTTGAGGCATGGGCTTCCAGGAATCCCTGCAATTAGTCTACTGCAATCTTTTCCAACCAGTCCTAGGGCTCCAACTACAACAGGGATTGTTGATGTTCCCATATGCCACATTTTTGAGACTTCTATTTCAAGGTCCTTGTATTTTGACAGCTTTTATTATTATTATTATTATTATTATTATTATTATTATTATTATTATTATTATTATTATTATTATTTGTGTATGATATGTTTCCTGTTTTGTACCCTGTAGAACCGGGTCCAAACTATGGTCCTTAGGCCCTATAGCAGAAATGTCATTTAATTTATAGCACTTTTCTTAATATATGGGATGTTCCTAGCAGGGCAATCTTCTGGGCAACTTGTATGTTGTTACTTTTAGGCTATTATTTTTACTAATTCTTACTCCATAATAATATTATGTGCTCAAACTGCATTATTATTATTATTATTATTATTATTATTATTATTATTATTATTATTATTATTTCCTTTGATTTCTGCTTTATACGCATTTCCTTCCGGGTCCCAACCAGAGACCTAAGGTTAGAAATGGCTTTATGACATTTTCCACTGATCATTTTGGGGGAAAAAAAAATAAGATCACATACATTTTACACGGATACAGCTCTCCGTAATGTTTGAACTGTACTTAGGAGTACAATTTTTAAGTCATGGACTACTAGGAATCCCTTCATTGAGTCTATCGGAAGCTTTTCCAATCAACTCGAGGGCTCCAACCACAACTGGAAGTGTTGATGTTCTCGTGTGTCACATATTATTATTGTTTGTATGTTATGTTTCCTGCTTTGTATCCTGTAGAGCAGGGTCCAAACTAAGGTCCTACAAGAGAATTGTCATTTAATTCATAACAATTTTCTTAGTATATGGGATATTCTTAGCAGGGCGATCTTCTGGGCAACTTGTATGTTGATGTTACCTGGGACACTGTTAGTAAAACTGTCCATTTTTTATCTCACGTGGCCCAGTGCTCCGATTACTACTGGTACAACCTCAGTCTTCATTCCCCACATACTGTTAATCTCGATCTCCAGCTCCTTGCATTTGGACAATTTCTCGATCATTTTTATGGAGTTTTTCCTCTCATTATTATTATTATCATTATTATTATTATTATTATTATTATTATTATTATTATTATTATTGACATTGCCTCCAAATCTCAACCAGAGACTTCAAGAGACAGAAATTCTTATTTTTACATAAGCAGATACCAAAAAATAAG